>CM053030.1:500805586-501073086 GCA_028564925.1 Lithobates sylvaticus
TAAAATGCCAAGATAGCATAAAACCACCCCAAATGACCCCATTTTGGAAAGTAGTCACCCCAAGCTAATTGCTGATAGGCATGTTGAGTCCATGGAATATTTTATATTTTGCCACAAGTTGTGGAAAAATTAATTTTTTTTTTTTTGCACAAAGTTGTCACTAAATGATCTATTGCTCAAACATGCCATGAACATATGTGGAATTACAGCCCAAAATACACTCTGCTGCTTCTCCTGAGTACGGGAATACCACATGTGTGAGACTTTTTGGGAGCCTAGCCGCGTACGGGACCCCCAGTTACAGAGGCCATGATGAAATGACAAGATAGCACATCCCCCCCCCCAAATTACCCCATTTTGGAAAGTAGACACCCCAAGCTATTTGATGAGAGGCATGGTGAGTATTTTGCAGATCTCATTTATTTTTGAAAATGAAGAAAGAAAAAAAGAAAAGATAAAACTTTTTCGCAGAAGGGAGTTTAACAAGACACGCGGCCACTCATCAAAATTAGAAGAAAAGAGGTTTAACCTTAAACTACGTAGAGGGTTCTTTACTGCAAGAATGTGGAATTCCCTTCCACAGGCGGTGGTCTCAGCGGGGGGCATCAATGGTTTCAAAAAACTATTAGATAAGCACCTGAACGACCCCAACGTTCAGGGATTTACAATGTAATACTGACATATAATCACACACACAGGTTGGACTTGATGGTCTTTTTTCAACCTCACCTACTATGTAAAATCAGGGGTGATGAAAGGGTTAAATGTGTTCCCTGGGAGAGGAGGAGGGGGGGGGGGGATTGCTCTGACTGGGGAAAGACAGAGATCAGTGTCCCTGCTTAGTAGAAACACAATATCTAAATTTTCTCCAATGTCAGACCGCCCGCCGCTCTGTCTCTCTTGTGAACGATCGCGGGTGGACATCGGGTGCGCCGGACCCGCTGATTGGCTCCTCCTCTGTCCAATCAGCACGCAATCGGGTCTCCGGCGGCGTGCACATGCCCCCTAGAGGCTATTGCATGAAATGAAATACAGGTACGTCATTTTGCGCAATAGACCTACTTTGCCGCAGTACATGTACATTACGCAGTCAAGTCGTTAACCACTTATACATATACGGTGGCAGGATGGCTCTCCTGCACGAATCGGCATATTTGTCTGGCGGCTCCTCTTTAAGAGCCATAGCCAGCACACGAGTACCCGCTACTCAGCGCGGGACCTCATGTGCATGGCCGGCGGGCACGATTGCCGTCAGCCACCCACGATCATGAGCACGAGAGCCAGAACGCGGGTTTGTGTGTTTAAACACACAAATCCCTGTTCTGACGGGAGGAGAAACAGATTGTTGTTCCTACGATCTGGCTCCTCCCCTAGTAAGTCACATCCCCATACAGTTAAGCCTGGTACACACGATCGGATATTCCGCAGACAAACCCTCTAACTTTTGTCTGAAGGGCGTTGGCCAAAAACTTGTCTTGCATACAAATGGCACACAATTGTCGGCCAACAAAAACAAATGTAGACGTACTAGACGTACTACGAGCCGAGCTATGAGGAAGTTCACTTGTCAGGCACCACCCTTTGGGCTCCTGCTAATTTCGGGTTAGTGGAAGTTTGGAGAGTGTTGATTCGCGCTTTTCATTTCACCCTTTTCAGTTCGTTTCTAATCGGCCGTTCGTCGACCAAACATGTTGCGGAATCGGAGGAGATAACGTGTTATTTATTATTGGCCTTGGAGTTATTGCTTTGACCCAAGTCCAGTCCAGGAACAGGAGGGGGAGGATTTCTTGGACCAAAAATGGGTTGCTTTATTAATCGTGACCAATTATGTCATATGCCTTTGCTGCGGGAGCTCCAGTAGAATAATCCGGATGATTTTGGAATTATCTCCGGATGACGGACCCCTGCTTTCACCAACTCTTGGCATTGTTGAGGCTTTTGTTTAATTTTTTGGTTGAATAATGATTTGATTTGGTATATTTTCTATATTTTTGGATGCATAGAATGCACTTTTTGGTTAAGTTCTATTGGCAGATAGTATGTCTAATTTTATTTGTTTCTATTTTGAATGCCCAATAAAAAAATTGTGTAGAATAATACTTGGCTATGTGTTTTACTTCAAATGACAGTTTGGGAGTAGGCAGTTAATTTTACATTGTATTTTTTTAAATGTAACAAGGGACGCCAACATATTTGTATCTTTGATCTTAAAAACTACGGGATAATGGTGTTGTGGTAACTTGCCCTAAAAAACAAAAAACAAAAAAAAAAAACATAATATTATTCTTGATATCACTAGAAAAAAAAGCCTTTGAAAATTTGTTTGCAATAACTCCATCAGTATCACCAGCAAAGCAGTTTCATTATTATCCGATTAACCGCTTAAGGACCGCCTCCTGCAAATATACGTCGGCAGAATGGCACGGCTGGGCACAAGCACGTACCTGTCCGCCCTCTAAGTGCCCAGCCGTGGGTCGCGCGCGCGCCGCCGACCCGGTCCTGAGCTCCGTGACCGTAGCCGCGGGACCAGCGGACCCGATCGCCGCTGGTGTCCCGCAATCGGGTCACAGAGCTGAAGAACGAGGAGAGGTCTGTGTAAACAAACCTCTCCCCGTGCTTCCTACTGAGCCTGTCACTGTTCCCTGTTATAGGGAAAGACGATCAATGACGTCAGATGCCAAGCCACGCCCCCCTACAGATAAAAAAAAAAAAAAAAAACACACACACGTCACACTTAGCCACTCCCCACCCCCTAGTGGTTAACTCCTTCACGGCCAGTGTCATTTACACAGGAATCAGTGCATTTAAATAGCACTTATTGCTGTATAAATGACAATGGTCCCAAAAATTTGTCAAAAATGTCCGATGTGTCCGCCATAATGTCGCAGTCACAATAAAAATCGCTGATCGCCATTACTAGTAAAAAAAAAAAATTTAATAAAAATGCTATAAAACTATCCCCTATTTTGTAAACGCTATAACTTTTGCGCAAACCAATCAAACGCTAATTGCAATTTTTTTTTACCAAAAAATATGTAGAAGAATACGTATCGGCCTAAACTGAGGAAAAAAAATTTTTTTTATATATTTTTTGGGGATATTTATTATAGCAAAAAGTTAAAAATATTGAATTTTTTTCAAAATTGTCGCTCTATTTTTGTTTATAGCGCAAAAAATAAAAACCGCAGAGGTGATCAAATACCACCAAAAGAAAGCTCTATTTGTGGGGAAAAAAAGGACGCCAATTTTGTTTGGGAGCCACGTCGCACGACCGCGCAATTGTCAGTTAAAGCGACTCCGTGCCGAATCGCAAAAAGAGGCCTGGTCCTTTGGCTGCCAATTGGTCCGGGGCTGAAGTGGTTAAAGTGGAGTGCCAACAAAAAAAAAAAAAAATTAAAAGTCAGCAGCTACAAATACTGCAGCTGCTGACTTAATAATCGGACACTTACCTGTTCCGGGGTCCAGCGATGCGGGGGAACGAGACCCCCCCTCGTTCCCCGCTCCGCTCGCGGCGCCGGAATTCTTAATGTGGGAACCCGGCTGTGGCTTCACAGCCGGGCACCCACTGCGCATGCGCGAGCGGCGCCGTGCGCCGTGATTCGACGCTCACTCATCTGGGACACATGACAGGTCCCAGATGACTGTGCGGCGCCTACAGGATGTGACGTTTAGCCCGGGCAATGAAGGTGGCAGACTACGAGGGACCCCCTAGCAACAGGCATTTAGAGGGGAGTAAAACATTTTTTTTTTCCAATACATTTTTTTTTTTTTTTAAAGATTTTTAAGCCACTGCCCGCAACCCCACTTTAAAGAACAGGAGAATATGCGCTGCATTTTGAGATTTCATAATTGTCTGATGGAGCGTACAAACAATCGGATTTTCCACCAACAGCCTGCCATCACACAATCCCCGTCGGAAAATCCGATCATGTGTACGAGGCTTTAGAAACACCCAGGGAACACACTTAACCCCTTGATCGCCCCCAGTATTAACCCCTTCCTTGCCAGTGTCATTTACACAGTAATCAGTGCATTTTTATAGCACTGACCGCTGTATAAATGACAATGGTCCCAAAAAAGCGTCAAAAGTGTCCAATCTATCCACCAGCAATGTCACAGTCCTGCTAAAAATCGCAGATCGCCGCCATTACTAGTAAAAAAAAAAAAAAAAAAAAAAACTTCCATAAATCTATCCCCTATTTTGTAGACGCTATAACTTTTGCACAAACCAATCAATATATACGCTTATTGTGATTTTTTTTTTTACCAAAAATATGTAGAAGAATTCATATCGGCCTAAACTGATGAAGAACTTTGTTTTTTAAAAACATTTTTGAGGGTATTTATTATAGAAAGATGTAAAACATTGTTTTTTTTTTTTTTTTTTTCAAAATTGTCGCTCTTCTTTCATTTATAGCGCAAAAAATAAAAACCACAGAGGTGATCAAATACCACCAAAAGAAAGCTCTATTTGTGGGAAAAAAAAAACATCAATTTTGTTTGGGTACAACATCGCACAACCGCGCAATTGTCAGTTAAAGCAACGCAGTGCCAAATCGCAAAAAATGCTCTGGTCATTGAGGGGGTAAAACCTTTCTGGGGCTGAAGTGGTTAAAAACCATCAGTTTGGGCCAAGGGCATCCTGAATTTTCGTTTCGGGCACCGCCAATTACAAGAAATTATTCAGCAGCGTGAGAAAACCTACGTCCAATATAATGAGACGTTGTGCAAATATTGCCAAAAATGAACAATTAATTAAATATTAAATATAATAATCATAATACTACAAAATAAAAATGAATTAATACCAATAGAAAAAAAAGTAAAACATGTTTAATTAAATAAAAAAATTGAGATACCTCCAGGGCATTGCGGGTGCCCCTGAGGATGGCTGGCGTTCGTTCGTCTTGGCGTTGGAGACCTGAAGATGAGAACAGCGGTCGCAGGGGGCGGAGAGATGGATCCTGTTGTCCAACCAGCCTGGATTGGCGCTTGAACTCAGAGCCCGCCCACCTCCTCTGTGTGTTATTCCCTCCCTAGTCATGTCTAGTCTCTTCTGCTCCAGGATTTAGCAGCACTGAAAGGCCATGTGACTGAAACTTTCTTCTCTCCCTCTCCACTTCCCCCTTAGGGGGCTTCCAAGTCAACAACCCAGGGGCAGGAAGTGCACACATAATACACTTACAGTCATTATCAGAATCAAGCAGTAGAGGGCAGCAGATCCCTACAATATGTTTATCTCTGTCTGCATAGCAACAAATCACTTCTACACAGAAACCTGACTGGTTGCTAGGGACATCCACTCCGCTTCTAGCTCGGCCATGTGAGGCTTTTTCATTATTTCAGTGATTCATGTTAGTCACTGAGGATTAGTGTGCACAGATATGACTGTTTGTTATGTTGTCAGGGGGTTACGTTAGACTTCTACTAAGGGCATTTTGCCCTCGCCCAAGATGGCGGCCCGCTCGGCTGTAGAGTGCCCCTGGGCCACCTGCACGTGCTGAGATCCCTCCCCGCCCTGCTGCTGCGGCTCACTACTCAGCCCCGATCCCTCCGCCTCAAGAGCCTGACCTTTCTAGTCAGAACACCGGCTCTCCTCCCCGAGCCTCCTCCTCACGCTCTACACCCCAAACACCCCACACACTCACCCGGCATGGAGGAGCAGCTCTCCCCACTCAGACTGGCTGTCAAGTGAGTCAGGGTGATCCATGGGGGTATGGGGACACCTGGGGAGGAGGGTGACACTTGGGGGTATGGGGACACCTGGGGAGGAGGGTGACCCATGGGGGTATGGGGACACCTGAGGAGGAGGGTGACCCATGGGGGTATGGGGACACCTGAGGAGGAGGGTGACCCATGGGGGTATGGGGACACCTGAGGAGGAGGGTGACCCATGGGGGTATGGGGACACCTGGGGAGGAGGGTGACACTTGGGGGTATGGGGACATCTGGGGAGTAGGGTGACACCTGAGAACAATGCTGACACATGGGGACACCTGGGGACAGTGCACAGGGAGGGGGACACATGGGGGGGGGGGGGGGGGGGGGGGTTGGGAGACCTAGGGACAGTGCTGAGGGATGAACAAAATATGTCTCCCATGGTTCAGAGGCGCAGGATCTCCGTCTATGGATAGTGTAGGAGCCACTAATCATGGGGTACTTTGTCGCAGTAAGTGGGCTTAAGCACCATATAGCAATATGGTGTGACCAAATCCCCATATTTTTTTGTAATGTTTTTTAAAAATGTCTGTCTAGGTGTTTTAACCACCTGAGATCCGCGCTATAGCTGAATGACGGCTACAGCGCGGATCTAAGATGCCAGGACGACGTCTATTGACGTCGTCCAGGCCACGAGCTGCCTGCGCGCCCCCTGAAGGGCGCGCGTGGCGCGCTCTGTGATCAGCGAGTCTGTGAGACTGGCTGGATCACAGATCCGAGTAAGAGGTCGATCCCGACCCCTTACCACGTGATCAGCTGTCAGCCAATGACAGCTGATCATGTGATAATAACAGAGCCGGTAATCGTCTTTTTCTCCTCCTCGCGCTGATAGCGTGAGGAGAAAAAAAAACAAGCCGATCACCGGCGGCAGTGAGAGGGACATCAGTCCCTCTCACTGCAATGTGCCCAGCAATGTGCCCAATCCATGGTGCCCACCTTTGCCCAATTAAAGTGCCGCCTACCAGTGCCCACAGTGCAATCTGTCAGTGCCCACAGTGCCATTGGTCAGTGCCCACAGTGCCATCAGTGCCCACAGTGCCATTGGTCAGTGCCCACAGTGCCATCTGTCAGTGCCACAGTGCCATCTGTCAGTGCCCAGTGCCAGTGCTGCACATCAGTGTCACCTACCAGTGCTCATCAGTGTCACCTACCAGTGCCCATCAGTGCCACCTATCAGTGCCACCCATCAGTGCCCATCAGTGCCATCCATCAGTGCCCATCGGTGCCACCCATCAGTGCCACCCATCCGTGCCCATCAGTGCCATCTTTGCTGTCCCCATCAGTACCGACTTATCTGTCCCCACCAGTGCAGCCTATCAGTGCCCAGCAGTGCAGCCTATCAGTGCCAACCAGTGCAGCCAACCAGTGCAGCCTATCAGTGCCCAGCAGTGCAGCCTATCAGTGCCCAGCAGTGCAGCCTATCAGTGCCCACCAGTGCAGCCTATCAGTGCCCACCAGTGCCGCCTCATCAGCGCATATCAATGAAGCAGAAAAATTACCTGTTTGCAAAATTTTATAACAAACTATTAAATTGATTTTTTTTTTTTTTTAATTTTCCATTTTTCTTTGTTTGTTTAGCAAAAAATTAAACCCCAGCTGTGATTGAATACCACCAAAAGAAAGCTCTATTTGTGGGAAAAAAAATGGTAAAAATTTTATTTGGGTACAGTGTTGTATGACCGCGCAATTGTCATTCAAAGTGCGTCAGCACCAAAAGCTGAAAATTGGTCTGGTCACGAGGGGGGTTTAAGTGCCCAGTAATCAGGTGGTTAACCACTTGCTTACTGTGCACTTAAACACCCTTCCTGCCCAGACCAATTTTCAGCTTTCAGCGCTCTCACACTTTCAATGACAATTGCGCGGTCATGCAATGCTGTAACCAAATGAAATTTTTATCATTTTGTTCGCACAAATAGAGCTTTAGTTTGGTGGTATTTATTCGCGACTCCGTTTTTTATTTTTTAAAATCAAATTTTGTCATAAATTTAAGCCAAAATGTATTCTGCTAAATATAAAAAAAAATCAGGAGGGCCAACCAGCGAGCCCTCCTGCCGATCCGAGATGCGCCGTGTCCGGGTGACACGGCCGCATCGGGATCGCGCCGCTGCGCGGGCACACGCGCGCGCGATCCCTCTACTTCTGAAGGACGTTCCGGAACGTCCGATCAGAAGTAGACGGCTCCCACCCGGCCGTATATGTACAGTGGCCGGGTGGGAAGTGGTTAAATAGCCTTGCAGGAGGTAAATGTCTTTTTTGCATGTGTGCGCTGTAATATTTTGTTCTGTAGTGCTGAGGGATGGGGACACCTGAGAAGGATGCTGACACCTGGGGCAGAGTGTGACACCTAGGGAGGAGGGTGACAACTGGGAATATTGCATAGGTATGGGGACACCTGAGAAGGAGGGTGACACCTGGGGACAGTGCATATGGATGTGTACACCTGGGGAGGAGGGTGACAACTGTGGACAATGCATGGGGGTGGGCAAACCTGGGGGTATGGGGGCACCTGGGGACAGTGCACAGGGATGGTGACACCTGGGGAGGAGGGTGACACATGGGGACAGTGCACAGGGATGGTGACACCTGGGGAGGAGGGTGACACATGGGGACAGTGCACAGGTATGGTGACACCTGGGGACAGTGCATATGGATGGGTACACCTGGGGAGGAGGGTGACAACTTAAGACAATGCACAGGGATGAGCACACCTGGGGGGATGGGGACATTGCATAGGGATGGTGACACCTGGAGCCAGTGATAAGGCATTCGGAAAAAGGTTGGGAAAAGTGGTCGCCGCCATGTTGTTGGTTAGTATCGGGTGGACTAACAATGTCCGCTCATAATATTGTGTATCAGACTGTACACGCTTTCCAGTGTTGTGTCAAAACAGCAACTCATCTAAATCTCCAATTACTGATGCTTTACAGCGCCCACCAATGCAGCCTCATCAGCGCCCATCAGTGCAGCCTCATCAGCGCCCATCAGTGCCACCTCATCAGTGCCGCCTCATCAGCAAACAGCATTGAAGAAGAAAAATTACTTATTTGCAAAATTTTATAACAGAAATGAAAAACAAAAGTTTTTTTTCTTTTTTTTCAAACTTTTCTGTCTCTTTTTGTTTGTTTAGCAAAAAAAAAAAAAAAAACCCAGTGGTGATTAACCACTTAACAACCGGCCCATAGCCGAAAAACGGCTACAGGGCGGTTGCTTAACTCTGGGAGGCCGTTAATTAACGGCCTCACAGAATTCTGCTCTTGCGCGCCCCCTGGGGCGCGCACTCGAGAACATCCATGATCGCCGGGTCCAGAGGACCCGGCGGATCATGGATCACGGTAAACGGCCGCTCATCGCGGCCGTTTACCACGTGATCGCTCCGTCAAATGACGGAGCGATCACATGTAAGCAAACCGGCGTCATTTGATGACGCCGGTTCCTCTCTCCTCCTCTCTCTGTACCGATCGGTACAGTGTGAGAGGAGAGGGGGAGGGATCGGTGGCAGCAGTGCTGTGGGTGGGATCTGTAGTGCCCACAGCCTGCTCTGCATGCCACCGATCCATCCATCCATGCTCAGCCATCCCTCCATACCCTGCAATACACAGCAATAGCCTGCAGTGTATTGCTGGGTATTGCAGGGTATGGAGGGATGGCTGAGCATGGATGGATGGATACCCTGCAATGCTCTGCCATACCCTCCAATACTGTGCCATACCCTCCAATACTGTGCCATACCCTGCAATGCTCTGCCATACCCTCCAATACTGTGCCATACCCTGCCAATACTGTGCCATACCCTGCGATGCTCTGCCATACCCTGCGATGCTCTGCCATACCCTGCGATGCTCTGCCATACCCTGCGATACTCTGCCATACCCTGCGATACTCTGCCATACCCTGCCATACCCTGCCATACCCTGCCATACCCTGCCATACCCTGCCATACCCTGCCATACCCTGCCCTACCCTGCCATACCCTGCTATACTCTGCCATACCCTGCGATACTCTGCCATACCCTGCGATACTCTGCCATACCCTGCGATACTCTGCCATACCCTGCGATACTCTGCCATACCCTGCGATACTCTGCCATACCCTGCGATACCCTCTGCCATACCCTGCGATACCCTGCCATACCCTGCGATACTCTGCCATACCCTGCGATACTCTGCCATACCCTGCGATACTCTGCCATACCCTGCCATACCCTGCGATACTCTGCCATACCCTGCGATACTCTGCCATACCCTGCGATACCCTGCCATACCCTGCCATACCTGCCATACCCTGCCATACCCTGCCATACCCTGCCATACCCTGCCATACTCTGCGATACTCTGCGATACTCTGCCATACCCTGCGATACTCTGCCATACCCTGCGATACCCTGCCATACCCTGCCATACTCTGCCATACCCTGCAATACTCTGCCATACCCTGCAATACCCTGCCATACCCTGCGATACTCTGCCATACCCTGCGATACTCTACCATACCCAACAATACCCTGCGATACCCAACAATACCCTGCGATACCCAACAATACCCTGCGATACTCGCTACGATCAAAGCCAGGATCGTTTTTTTTTTTTTTTTATTTCAGGCTTTCCAGCCTAGAGGTGAGATGTGGGGTCTTATTGACCCCATATCTCACTGTAAAGAGGACCTGTCATGCCATATTCCTATTACAAGGGATGTTTACATTCCTTGTAATAGGAATAAAAGTGATCAAAAAAATTTTTTGGGGGGAAAAAAAGGGTCAAACTAAAATAAATAAAGTAAAATGAACAATAAAATATATATATATTTTTTAAAGCGTCCCTGTCCCCGTGTGCTCGCATGCAGAAGCGAACGCATACGTAAGTCCCGCCCACATATGAAAACGGTGTTCAAACCACACATGTGAGGTATCGCAGCGAACGTTAGAGCGAGAACAAAAATTTTGGCCCTAGACCTCCTGTGTAACTCAAAACATGTAACCAGTAAAAAAAATTAAAGCCTATGGGGATTTTTAAGTAGCGAAGTTTGGCGCCATTTCACGAGTGTGTGCAATTTTGAAGGGTGACATGTTGGGTATCTATTTACTCGGCGTAACTTCATCTTTTACATTATGCAAAAACATTGGGCTCAATTCACAGTTTTGATTTTTGTAAAGCACAAAACATTTTTTTTCCAAAAAAAACACGTTCGAAAAATTGCTGCGCAAGTACCGTGCTAGATAAAAAGTTGCAACGACCGCCATTGTATTCTCTAGGGTCTTTGCTAAAATAACATATATAATATTTTGGGGTTCTATGTAATTTTCTAGCAAATAAATGATGATTTGTACATGTAGGAGAGAAATGTCAGAATTGGCCTGGGTGCTCCAGAACGCCTGATGGTGCTCCCTGCATGTTGGGCCTCTGTATGTGGCCACGCTGTGTAAAAGTTTCACACATGTGGTATCGCTGTACTCAGGAGTAATAGTAGAATGTGTTTTGGGGTGTAATTTGTGGTATGCATATGCTGTGTGTGAGAAATAACCTGCTAATATGACAATTTTGTGAAAAAAAGAAAAAAAGAAAAAAAATCTTGATATTGCAAAGAATTGTGGGAAAAAATGACAACTGCAAAAAACTCACCATGCCTCTTTCTATATACCTTGGAATGTCTTCTTTCCAAAAAGGGGTCATTTGGGGGGTATTTGTACTTTTATGGCATGTTAGGGTCTCAAGAAATGAGATAGGCCGTCAGTACTTCAGGTGTGATCAATTTTCAGATATTGGCACCATAGCTTGTGGACTCTATAACTTTCACAAAGACCAAATAATATACCCCAATTTGTACTTATTTTTACCAAAGATATGTAGCAGTATAAATTTTGGCCAAAATTTATCAAGAAAAATTACAAATTTGCTAAATTTTATAACAAAAACGAAGAAAAATTCATTTTTTTACTGAATTTTCAGTCGTTTTTCTTTTATAGCGCAAAAAATAAAAAACCCAGAGGTGATTAAATACCACCAAAAGAAAGCTCTATTTGTGTGAAAAAAAGGACAAAAATTTCATATGGGTGCAGTGTTGTATGAATGAGTAATTGTAATTCAAAGTGTGAGAGCACCGAAAGCTGAAAATTGGTCTGGTTATTAAGGGTGTTTAAGTGCCCAGTGGTCAAGTGGTTAAATACCACCAAAAGAAAGCTCTATCTGTCGCAAAAAAACAATATAAATTTCACATGGGTACCGTGTTGCATGACAGCGCTGAAATCTGAAACAGGAAGGGGGTGAGAGTGCCCGGTATTGAAGTGGTTAATGACTGTCCTGTTATGTTTTTCCTTCAAGCGGCACTTTTTTTTTCAAAAATAAAATGTTATATTCATCTTCTCTGAGCAACTGTTTTGCACAGAGCAGCCCCAACCTTCCCACTTTGGGGTCCCCTGCTGGCAATCTTGGCTCCTCCTCTTCTGTGTCTGCCCTGTCAAGAAGTTGCTATGGGGGGCAGACGTGGGGGGGCTCAATCCTGAGCTGGGCTGTGTGCTTCCACTGACACACACAGCACTGACAGCAGCAGGAGCCAGTGACTCCTCATCAAAGCCAGAGAGAGCGGGGAGAGAGGAGAGAAGAGCAGCAGATGGGCACAGCGCCGGATCGATACCGGACTCGGGTAAGTATCTGGGGGATGGACGGGCACAGCAAGTGGCAAAAAGGTTTTTACCTTTGGGCACGGAATGGAAAACCTTTTACCTTTAGAACCACTTCCATGGAGATACAAACGTTCCCATCAGAGGTCTTCCATTAAATAAAATAAAAGATATTTTGCATAATGGGAAACACTGGACATTGATGAAGAATGTCATGTGGCGGCGATCGGCCTTTCATCTTGTAGCGGCAGATATCAGAATACAGAAAAGCACATTCCATACTTCTCATATCAGAGATAAGGGGGGCTGAGGACGGCGAGTCGCTGTCCTCCTGATAAATGTCTTTATATCTTGTTTTATTTCATAGATAGGAATTTCCACAGATTTCATTGGTCCCGGGATGTACAGTACAGGGCGGGGCCAGGACATTCTATTAGTATGATGTCTCTAGAGTTCTGTACACTCCCCGTCCACCATATTAGGTACACCTTCCTAGTACCGGGTTGGACCCCCTCGGTGTGTTGTGTGTTCAGAGATGGTATTCTGCACACCTTGGGTGTAACGAGGGGTTATTTGAGCTATTGTTGCCTTTCTATCATCTCCAACCAGTCTGCCCCATTCTCCTCTGACCTCAACAAGGCATTTTCCTCCACACAACTGCCGCTCACTGGATATTTTCTCTTTTTCGGACCATTCCCTGTAATCCCGAGAGATGGTTGTGTGTGAAAATCCCAGTAGATCAGCAGTTTTTTGCCAAGTTCAAAGTCACTCAAGGGGCGGAGGACACTGAATGGTTGGTAAGGTGGATGAGTCTTGCGGCGGCATTCATTATGGACTGAAGGGGGGATAGTCTATGTAAAGGTAATCCAATGAGGAGGGAGTTGCAGTAGCCGAGGCCTCCATCATACAATCACATGCAAGCAAAAATGCTTTTTTTTTTTCTCTTTCCTTGCGTGTGATTGGATATTCTTTGCAAAGCGAAACTTCACCTTTATTCACTTAGCTCTGGGGCAAATTCCTTGCAAAGTGACCGGTCTAATTGCCTTTCAACCCCAATGGCCTTGTACAAAGCGTGCAATAAATACAAATAAACACAAGAGGGCAGTAGAGATATGCGACTGATGAGTAGTGGAAAATACATGGAATAGGCACTTTCCCTTACAAAGTTATAAGTCTATTTGCCTTTAGTAAATCAACCCCAATGTATGAACATTTTCATTCAAAATCCACACTCACTTTGTAAAAATGTTTGACTTTACGGATGACACCATTGTCACTGAGCTTAATTTACTAAAGGCTGTTCACTTTGCAAGGGAAGTTGCACTTTGCAAATACATTTTCCCAGAGTTTAGTGAATGGGAGGAAGCTCTGCTGACTATCATCCAATCACGTGCAAGCAAAAAATGCTGTTTTCTTTCATTTTCCTTGAACATGATTGGGTATTCTTTGCAAAGTAAAATTTCATCTCATTCACTAAGCTCTGGGGCAAGTTCCCTTGCAAAGTGTAATTTCACTTGCAAAGTGAACAGCCTGTTTGCTTTTAGTAAATCAGCCCTACCTTTACTTTGCTTTACTGAAGGTGAATAGGCTGCTCACCTTGCAAGGAATTTGCAGTTTGCAAAGGAATTTTCACCCGGAGCGCAATGAATGAGGCGAAGCTTTGCTTAACTCCCATCATCCAATCATGTGCAAGCAAAAATGCTGTTTTTTTTTTTCATTTACCTTGCATGTGATTTAGGGGTGCAACGGATCGTCGCCGATCCGTGATCCGAACGGGTCACCCAGTTCGGATCGGCACACCCCCCGCAATCCGCGGAGCGCTCCGCGTCCTCGGCCTTAGGAAAGGCCGTGGCTTGGGCCTAGCTCCGGAGCGGCGGCCATCTTGGTACTCCCGGCCGCTGTTTACAATGTGATCGCTCCGTCATTTGAAAACAAACTCTGCATTACCCATACCCTGCCAATACTCTGCATTACCCATACCCTGCCAATATTACAGTGGGGGATATGACGTGGATATTACAGTGGGAACTATATGGTGGCGGAATTTTCACAGGTTTTTGCAAATTCAATTATTATTTGCTGATCCGAAAAATGATCCGATCCGTGACTCTGACCTGACGATCGATCCGATCCGTGAGTTTTTTGATCCGTTGCACCCCTAATGTGATTGTGTATTCATTGCAATATGAAACTTCACCACATTCGCTAAGTTCTGGGGCAAGTGAACAGCTTATTTGCCTTAACCATTTGCCTTCCGCGCTATAGCCGAAAGACGGCTCCAGAGCGGACATAATTTGCTGGGAGGGCGTCCATGGACGTCCTCCTGTGCTTGAGCAGCCTGCGCACCTCCTGCAGGGTGCACCAGACGCGTTCTGTGATCAGCGAGTCTATGAGACTCGGCTGATCACAGATCCGACCCCTTACCACGTGATCAGCTGTCAGCCAATAACAGCTGATCATGTGACGTAATCGGCTATTTTTTCTCCTCTCGCTGGTAGCCGGTTGCCGGCGGCTACAAGAGGGACATCGGTCCGATCAAGGAGAGGCTTCTGTGCCCACTAGCCTCACCTACCAGTGCCCACCAGCGCCACCTACCAGTGCACACAGTGTCACCCATCAGTGTCCATAGTGTGTCATCACCAGTGCTGCCTATTGATATAACCTAGCAGTGCCACCTACCAGTGCCCAGTGCCACCTACAAGTGCCCATCAGTGCCACCCATCAGTGCCACTCATCAGTGCCACCCAGTGCCTTCTTATTAGTGCCGATAAGTGTCATCTTATCAGTGCCTATCAGTGCCGTCTTATCAGTGCCCATCAACGTCGTCTTATTAGTGCCTATCAGTGTCGTCTTATCAGTGCCCATCAGTGCCACACATCAGTGCAACTCATCAGTGCCACCCACCAGTGCCTTCTTATCAGTGCCATCTTATCTGTGCCTATCAGTGCCGTCTTATCAGTGCCCATCAACGTCGTCTTATTAGTGCCTATCAGTGTCGTCTTATCAGTGCCCATCAGTGCCACACATCAGTGCAACTCATCAGTGCCACCCACCAGTGCCACCCAGTGCCTTCTTATCAGTGCCATCTTATCTGTGCCTATAAGTGCCATCTTATCAGTGCCCATCAGTGTCGCCTTATCAGTGCCTATCAGTGTCGTCTTATCTGTGCCCATCAGTGCCACCCATCAGTGCAACTCATCAGTGCCACCCAGTGCCTTCTTATCAGTGCCCATCAACGTCATCTTATCTGTGCCTATCAGTGCCATCTTATCAGTGCCCATCAGTGTCGTCTTATCAGTGCCTATCAGTGTCGTCCTATTCAGTGCCTATCAGTGTCGTCTTATCTGTGCCCATCAGTGCCACCCATCAGTGCAACTCATCAATGCCACCCAGTGCCTTCTTTTCAGTGCCCATCAGTGTCATCTTATCTGTGCCTATCAGTGCCGTCTTATCAGTGCCCATCAGTGTCATCTTATCTGTGCCTATCAGTGTCGCCTTATCAGTGCCCATAAGTGCAGCCTCATCAGCGAATATCAATGAAGGAGAAAAATTATCCCTCTGCTAAATTTTATAACAAACTATGAAACGTTTTTTTTTTCAATTTTTTTTTGTCTTTTTTTGTTTGTTTAGCAAAAAATAAAAAACCCAGCTGTGATTAAACACCACCAAAAGAAAGCTCTATTTGTGTGGAAAAAAAATGATAAAAAATTAATTTGGGTACAGTGTAGTATGACCGCGCAATTGTCATTCAAAGTGTGACATGGCTGAAAGCTTAAAATTGGTCTGGGCAGGAGGGGGGTTTAAGTGCCCAGTAAGCAAGAGGTTAAGTAAATCAATGCCAATGGCCTTGTACTAAGCATGCAATAAATACAAATAAACACAAGAGGGCAGTAGAGACACATGACTGATGATTAGTGGAGAATACATGGAAAAAAGCAAATAGCAGATATGAAAGTGTGAAAAAAATAAAAAAGGTGAAACTGTCCAATGGGGGCGCTTGTTCTGCTGACAACCATCTAAGAGGCACTTTGGAGAGATTTCTTCTCACTTTCTGGAACATCTACAAGACAAACAGTGAATAAAATCTCCCCAACATGACAGAGAAGATGATGAGGGGCGGAGATCTTATTGTTGCCCTCTAGGTCTAAATGAGCGATTAACCCTTTCTATGCTGGCACCACCCCACTACAAGGGATCGTTTTTAGTTGGCTGGAGTTGAGTTCTAACTATAGCAGAGATCAGGTCTCCTCCCTTGGCAGGCGGGGCTGTGCTGTGTGGCGGAGCTGTGTTAATCTCAGGACTGGATAGAAATACAATTACCAAGTCAAACATTCCTGTGATGCCCATTTTCTCATTTAGCTGTTTGCTTGGAGTTGAAATTAAATATTTTTTTGATGTTGATGGTTTTCCATTTGGAGGAATTAGTATTTTAATTGTAACCATTAAAGTAATTGTTGGAATGTCTCACATATGGCGCTGCGGCAGATTGTATCCGAATCTCCAGATGGGCGCCTGAAAACTATCAGCAAAATGTCTCAAAATGATGCGACTTGGAGACCAATCAAATCAGTTCAACATCAGAATTTTACCTTTTTTTTTTTGCATAGAAACAAGAGATGGTCAGAGACTGCAGACACACTACAGGAGATGATCAGAGACTGCAGACATACTACAGGAGATGGTCAGAGACTGCAGACATACTACAGGAGATGATCAGAGACTGCAGACATACTACAGGAGATGATCAGAGACTGCAGACACACTACAGGAGATGGACAGAGACTGCAGACATACTACAGGAGATGGTCAGAGACTGCAGACATACTACAGGAGATGATCAGAGACTGCAGACATACTACATGAGATGATCAGAGACTGCAGACACTACATGAGATGATCAGAGACTGCAGACATACTACAGGAGATGGTCAGAGACTGCAGACACACTACAGGAGATGGTCAGAGACTGCAGACATACTACAGGAGATGGTCAGAGACTGCAGACACACTACAGGAGATGGTCAGAGACTGCAGACACACTACAGGAGATGGTCAGAGACTGCAGACATAATACAGGAGAGATGGTCAGAGACTGCAGACACAATACAGGAGATGATCAGAGACTGCAGACACACTACATTAGATGATCAGAGACTGCAGACATAATACAGGAGATGATCAGAGACTGCAGACACACTACAGGAGATGATCAGAGACTGCAGAGATACTACAGGAGATGATCAGAGACTGCAGACATACTATAGGAGATGGTCAGAGACTGCAGACATACTATAGGAGATGGTCAGAGACTGCAGACACACTACAGGAGATGGTCAGAGACTGCAGACATACTACAGTAGATGATCAGAGACTGCAGACACACTACAGGAGATGTCAGAGACTGCAGACACACTACAGGAGATGATTAGAGACTGCAGACATACTATAGGAGATGGTCAGAGACTGCAGACATACTATAGGAGATGGTCAGAGACTGCAGACACCCTACAAAAGATGATCAGAGACTGCAGACACACTACAGGAGATGGTCAGAGACTGCAGACATAGTACAGGAGATGGTCAGAGACTGCAGACACACTACAGGAGATGATCAGAGACTGCAGACACACTACAGGAGATGGTCAGAGACTGCAGACATACTACAGGAGATGGTCAGAGACTGCAGACACACTACAGGAGATGGTCAGAGACTGCAGACACACTACAAAAGATGATCAGAGACTGCAGACACACTACAGGAGATGTCAGAGACTGCAGACACACTACAGGAGATGATCAGAGACTGCAGACATATTACAGGAGATGGTCAGAGACTGCAGACACACTACAGGAGATGATCAGAGACTGCAGACACACTACAGGAGATGGTCAGAGACTGCAGACACACTACAGGAGATGGTCAGAGACTTCAGACATACTACAGGAGATGATCAGAGACTGCAGACACACTACAGGAGATGGTCAGAGACTGCAGACACACTACAGGAGATGGTCAGAGACGTCAGACATACTACAGGAGATGGTCAGAGACTGCAGACATACTACAGGAGATGATCAGAGACTGCAGAAATATTACAGGAGATGGTCAGAGACTGCAGACACACTACAGGAGATGGTCAGAGACTGCAGACATACTACAGGAGATGGTCAGAGACTGCAGACACACTACAGGAGATGGTCAGAGACTGCAGACACACTACAAAAGATGACCAGAGACTGCAGACACACTACAGGAGATGGTCAGAGACTGCAGACACACTACAGGAGATGATCAGAGACTGCAGACATATTACAGGAGATGGTCAGAGACTGCAGACACACTACAGGAGATGATCAGAGACTGCAGACACACTACAGGAGATGGTCAGAGACTGCAGACACACTACAGGAGATGGTCAGAGACTTCAGACATACTACAGGAGATGGTCAGAGACTGCAGACACACTACAGGAGATGGTCAGAGACTGCAGACACACTACAGGAGATGGTCAGAGACTGCAGACATACTATAGGAGATGGTCAGAGACTGCAGACACACTACAGGAGATGGTCAGAGACTGCAGACATAGTACAGGGGATGGCCAGAGACTGCAGAAATACTACAGGAGATGGTCAGAGACTGCAGACACACTACAGGAGATGATCAGAGACTGCAGACACACTACAGGAGATGATCAGAGACTGCAGACATAGTACAGGGGATAGTCAGAGACTGCAGAAATACTACATCATATGGTCAGAGACTCCAGAATTGCTACAGGAGATTGTGTGTGTAAAGGTTAATTCTGCATAGATGTCTGGACGATCAGTGAGAAACTGTCGGAGCTCCGGAAACATTCAAATGACCACAAGAGAAAATAGTTTCAAAGAATGCCTCTTTAATGGTAGTATTGGCTGTACCTTTATACAGGGGAAGGACAAAGAAAATTGCACAACTTAAAGGAGGGAGGGAGGAAGGACGGAGTTCATCACGAGACATAAATCCTATATAAGACAGAAGGAGAGCAGCGCCATCTAAGTGCAGCATTATTAAGACATTTTATTCCATAAAAGACAATTGGTAACTTACAAGATGTGAGGATGAAGGAGCACGCATGCTCCGAACGCACGCTCCTCCCTGCTCCAACCGGAAGTGACGTACACCGCTGTCGGTGAGCCGTCCTGAGTGTCTTGAAGCGCTGGGAACCACCGGCGTCCCTGGACCCAACAGCTTCCTCTTCACCAGTGAGAAGATCATCCTTCCCACGAGCGGATGAACCATATTATTAATCCCACATGCGCTGACATCTCATACATCTTGTAAGTTACCGATTGTCTTTTATGGAATAAAATGTCTTAATAATGCTGCACTTAGATGGCGCTGCTCTCCTTCTGTCTTTGCCTTCCACAGAGTTACTTCTAGCCTGTCACCAGCTGGCAGCCATCCGCAGTCATCTTATCTAAGAAAACGTCAACTGTCCTTGTGCCCCAAATGTATCCCTCCACACAGGGGAGGACTGACCATTAGACCATTAGACCCGGGCCACTAGGGGGCCCCATCAGGGTTGCCAGCCTCAGTAAAACCAGGGACAGTATGTAAAAATCTGTGTTTTTTTTACATCTGTCTCTGAAATGTCCCTTACCGACATCCTTTTGGTCTAAAAATCCAGAGATTATAGCTGCCCCACCTCTCCAGTACCTTCTCAGCCAATAGAAACATGTCTGTGTATACTGTGTGATTGTATACTGTGCGTGTGTATACTGTGTGGCCCCATAATCTCTGATTGCCTGGGGGCCCCATAATCTCCTATTGCCCGGGGGCCCCATGAGTTGTCAGTCCGCTCCTGCCTCCACATGAACTCCATGTGAAAGAGAGTTCTAATTGCCTACTCTCTCTTTATTCAGCCGATCGAGCTCACATGATCGAATGGACTTTTTCTTGCCTATAAATCCTATATAAACATGTAGCGGGACATCCCAGACATAATTTCACAACCAGTTCTTACGGGAACCCACTTAACCTGTGACCATTGGGACAAACAAGACCCTAAAACAAAGATCTCCGTCTGTCAGCTATTTAACCACTTCAGCCCCGGACCAATTTGCAGCCAAAGGACCAGGCCCCTTTTTGCGATTCGGCACTGCGTCGCTTTAACTGACAATTGCGCGGTCGTGCGACATGGCTCCCAAATAAAATTGGCGTCCTTTTTTTCCCACAAATAGAGCTTTCTTTTGGCGGTATTTGATCACCTCTGCGGTTTTTATTTTTTGCGCTATAATCAAACATATAGTGACAATTTTGAAAGAATTGCAATATTTTTTACTTTTTGCTATAATAAATATCCCCAAAAAATATATAAAAAAATAATTTTTTTCCTCAGTTTAGGCCGATACGTATTCTTCTACATATTTTTGGTAAAAAAAAAAAATCGCAATTAGCGATTATTGATTGGTTTGCGCAAAAGTTATAGCGTTTACAAATAGGGGATAGTTTTATTGCATTTTTATAACTACTAGTAATGGCGGCGATCAGCGATTTTTATTGTGACTGCGACATTATGGCGGACACATCGGACATTTTTGACACATTTTTGGGACCATTGTCATTTATACAGTGATCAGTGCTATTTAAATGCACTGATTGCTTTGTAAATGACACTGGCAGTAAAGTGGTTCACCAGTAGAGGGCGGGGAGGGGTTAAGTGTGACGTGTGTGTGTTTTTTTACTGTATGGGGGCGTGGCTTGACGATCAGTGTCAGTCTTACTAGGAAGCACGGGGAGATGTTTGTTTACACAGACCTCTCCCCGTTCTCCAGCTCTATGACCCGATCGCGGGACACCAGTGGCGATCAGGTCCACGGGTCCTGCGGCCACGGAGCTCAGGACCGGGTCAGGAGCGCGCCGGCGGCGCGTGCGCGACCCACAGCTGGGCACTTAACCACTTCCCACCCGGTCAATAGCAGATTGATATTGTTCAATTGGCTGACTGGTCGTGCGACGATTGGCCTTCCAGCAATGAAAATTGGCGTGCCTTTTTTCCACAAATAGAGCTTTTTCATTTTGGACGGAAGTTATTTGATCACTCTCTGCGGTTTTTAATTGGTTTGCGTCGTCTTAAACATAGGTTAGTGGTAAGGAATTTTGATGGAATTGATAGAAGATGTTTTACTTTTTGCTATAATAAAAGTATCCCAAAAAATATATAAAAAAATAATTTTTTTTCCTTTCTAGTTTCTAGCCGTTGATACGTATTCTTCTAAATATGTTGTAAAATAAAAGATCGCAAGTTAGCTGATTCTATTAGACTGGTGTTGTTGTTTTTAGTGTCTTGTTTAGTTGTTTATTTTGTTGGAGATGTTTGTTTACACAGACCTCTCCCCGTTCTCCAGCTCTATGACCCGATCGCGGGACACCAGTGGCGATCAGGTCCACGGGTCCTGCGGCCACGGAGCTCAGGACCGGGTCAGGAGCGCGCCGGCGGCGCGTGCGCGACCCACAGCTGGGCACTTAACCACTTCCCACCCGGTCAATAGCAGATTGATATCCGGGAAGTGGTTTCGTTATCCTGACTGGGCGTCATATGACGTCCTTTAGGATAACAGCCGCCGTGCGCCCATGGGGCCGCGCATCGCGGCGATCGGTGTGTCAGTCTGACACACCGCTACACCGATCTCGTTAAAAAGCCTCCTAACAGGGGGGGTCTGCGCTGATTGTTTATCAGCGCAGCCCCCCTCAGATGCCCACACTAGAACACCAGGGAAGCCTCCAGGACCACCAGGGAAGCCCCCAGCATGTGGATGGCCAGGCACATCCACATGTAAAAAAAATGCCAAAAATATGCCAATCACTGCCAAAAAATGGGCACTGAGTGGTACCTCATATTTACTTTAAAAAACAGGGATGCCCAGCAATGCCACCCATCAGTGTCATTAGTGCCACCCATCAGTGTCCATCAGTGCCACCCATCAGTGCCCATCCGTACCCACCTATCAGTGTCCATACATGCCACCTATCAGTGCCACCTATAAGTATGCATCAGTGCCCATCAGTGCCGCCTATGAGTGCCCAGTGCCGCATACCAGTGCCACCTATCAGTGCCGCCTATCAGTGCCCATCAATGCCACCTCATCGGTGCCACCTCATCGGTGCCCATCAGTGACGCCTTATTAGTGCTCATCAGTGCACCCATATCAGTGCCCGTCATTGAAGAAGAAAACATATTAATTTACAAAGAAAATTAACAGTGACAAAGAAAAACTTGTTTTTTTGCAAAATTGTCGCTCTTTTTTTTTGTTTGTTGCGCAAAAAATAAAAAAATCGCAGTGGTAATCAAATACCACCAAAAGGAAGCTCTATTTGTGGGAATAAAATGATTAAAAATCTGTTTGGGTACAGTGTTGTATGACTGCACAATTGTCATTCAAATTGCGACAGCGCTGAAAGCTGAAAATTGGCCTGGGCAGGAAGGTGCCCGGTATTGAAGTGGTTAAAGAGCAACGTACCTGTACATTGATGTGCCCAGCCGTGCCATTCTGCAGACGTAAATGTGCAGGAGGCGGTCCTTAAGCGGTTAATCATCTCCCCCACTGTAATATCCATATCATCTCCCCCACTGTAATATCCACGTCATCTCCCCCACTGTAATATCCACGTCATCTCCCCCACTGTAATATCCACGTCATCTCCCCCACTGTAATATCCACGTCATCTCCCCCATTGTAATATCCACGTCATCTCCCCCACTGTAATATCCACGTCATCTCCCCCATTGTAATATCCACGTCATCTCCCCCACTGTAATATCCACGTCATCTCCCCCACTGTAATATCCACGTCATCTCCCCACTGTAATATCCACGTCATCTCCCCCACTGTAATATCCACGTCATCTTCCCCCACTGTAATATCCACGTCATCTTCCCCCACTGTAATATCCACGTCATTTCCCCCAGGGTAATATGCAGAGTATTGGCAGGTTATGGGTAATGCAGAGTATTGGCAGGGTATGGGTAATGCAGAGTATTGTCAGGGTATGGGTAATGCAGGGTATTGGCAGTGTATGGGTAATGCAGGGTATTGGCAGGGTATGGGTAATGCAGAGTATTTGCAGGGTATGGGTAATGCAGAGTATTGGCAGGGTATGGGTAATGCAGAGTAATGGCAGGGTATGGGTAATGCAGAGTATTGGCAGGGTATGGGTAATGCAGATTATTGGCAGGGTATGGGTAATGCAGATTATTGGCAGGGTATGGGTAATGCAGATTATTGGCAGGGTATGGGTAATGCAGAGTATTGGCAGGGTATGGGTAATGCAGATTATTGGCAGGGTATGGGTAATGCAGATTATTGGCAGGGTATGGGTAATGCAAAGTATTGGCAGGGTATGGGTAATGCAGAGTATTGGCAGGGTATGGGTAATGCAGAGAATTGGCTGGGTATGGGTAATGCAGATTATTGGCAGGGTATGGGTAATGCAGAGTATTGGCAGGGTATGGGTAATGCAGAGTATTGGCAGGGTATGGGTAATGCAGATTATTGGCAGGGTATGGGTAATGCAGATTATTGGCAGGGTATGGGTAATGCAGAGTATTGGCAGGGTATGGGTAACGCAGAGTATTGGCAGGGTATGGGTAATGCAGAGAATTGGCAGGGTATGGGTAATGCAGAGAATTGGCAGGGTATGGGTAATGCAGAGTATTGGCAGGGTATGGGTAACGCAGAGTATTGGCAGGGTATGGGTAATGCAGAGTATTGGCAGGGTATGGGTAATGCAGAGAATTGGCAGGGTATGGGTAATGCAGAGTATTGGCAGGGTATGGGTAATGCAGAGTTTCTTTACAACTGATTGCTCCGTCATTTGACGGAGCGATGACATTGTAAACAGCGGCCGGGTGTACCAAGATGGCCGCCGCTCCGGAGCTAGTCCGAAGCCGCGGCCTTTCCTTTGGCCGAGGCCGCGGATCGCGGGGGGTGTGCCGATCCGAACTGGGTGACCCGTTTGGATCACGGATCGGCAACGATCCGTTGCACCCCTAGAGAGGAGCCAGGTGTTGGCTGCATGTGGTGTGGAGAGATGGAGGAGGTGCGGGGAGTGGAGGGGGAAGACGGGGCGCTACAACACTTATTCTTACCCATTTTTCTGCTTTCAACACATCAGCTTCAGGGACAACATGTTCACTTGCTACCTAATATACCCCACCCACTTTCAGATGCCAGTCAAGAGATAATCAATATTATTCACTTTACCTGTCAGTGGTCATAATGTTAGGGCTGATCGGTGTTATTTACAAAAAAAAACTGCCCCATCTAGTGTTAAAAATAGAGAATGCCTCAATACAATGGTGCTGTTGATGTCACTTCTCATTGGAAGGCACGTTGGCACTCAGCGGGATGCGGGTGAAGCTGAACTTCCTCACTGATGCTCAGCTTTTTTTTCTGGCGCTTGATGATGATATGTTGGGATCATTGATTTGGTTGCTCTGGTACTGCACTTTATAGCGGTTTACTCTGAGGATCAAAGTTTTGTGTATTGCACAACACAACGTATCCATAGAGCACAATTTCACTTTATTTAGAGTTTTTATATAGTTTATGAATTATACACTGAGGACATTTCATTTATACCCGGCACTTATTTTTTCCTGGCACTTTATATATTTACTATATACATTTAGTGCAGCGATACGTTCTGTTTCTCTCTTTTATTAGATGGGGATAGACCCATGGCGGAAAGGATTTCGCTCGCACTGAAAAGCCGTGCTTAAACTCGCAAAAACCATTCACGAAACTTAAGTATATTGCAGCTTCCGAACCATTTAGATGGTGTGGGGCATCGTTCATTTTCGTTTTTCTTTTACTTTGGATGCTTTTCTTCGCTCTGGTTGGTTTTCACTCAGGTTGCATATAAACGTCACCATTTACCAAAACGTTTCCTTCCATCTACTCTCGGTGCATATGCTTGATTATGGGTAGAGACAAGGGGGCCACATTGCCAGCCGATGCAGTAACATTGTCTGTCCTACAATCTAGGGGGTAGGGGGTGTGGAGGGAGTGTTTTAGAATGGAACAGTGAGCCGAATTAATAAAATATCACTTAACACAAAGTTGTATACTAACTTCTTCGTCAAGAACGGGAACTCACACTTATATGTGTCAAGTGTTATGACTCAGGAAGAAAAAATGATAATTAAAATCTAGTGTTAGCAATTAGCCGATAGCTGATTAGCGCGGTGGTCCCTCAAAATATTAAGTGTTGTTTGTCCCGGAGCGCTTATCTAAATCAGAGACTGCAGACACACTGCATGAGATGATCAGAGACTGCAGACATACTACATGAGATGGTCAGATACTGCAGACATACTACAGGAGATGATCAGAGACTGCAGACATATTACTGGAGATGGTCAGAGACTCCAGAATTACTACAGGAGATTGTGGGGATTGTGTGTGTAAAGGTTTAACCACTTCAGCCCCGGACCAATTGTCAGCTTAAGGACCAGAGGTCTTTTTTCAATTTCGCACTGCACTACTTTAACTGGTAATTGTGCGGTCATGCAATTTTGTAACGAAACGAAATTTGCGTCCTTTTCTTCCCACAAATAGAGCTTTCTTTTGATGGTATTTGATTGCCTCTGTGATTTTTATTTTTTGCGATATAAACGGAAAAAGAGCGAAAATTTTGAAAAAAAAAGAGATTTTCTACTTTTTGTTATAAAAAAAAATCTAATAAACTCAATTTTAGTCAAACATTTGGGCCAAAATGTATTCAGCCACATGTCTTTAGTAAAAAAAATGCCAATAAGCGTATATTTATTGGTTTGCGCAAAAGTTATAGCGTCTACAAACTAGAGTACATTTTCTGGAATTTACACCGCTTTTAATTTATGACTGCCTATTTCATTTCTTGAGGTGCTAAAATGGCAGAGAAGTACAAAACCCCCCCAAATGACCCCATTTTGGAAAGTAGACACCCCAAGCTATTTGCTGAGAGGCATGTTGAGCCCATTGAATATTTTTTTTTTTTAGTCCCAAGTGATTGAATAAAGACAAAAATAAAAAAAATTTTTTTTTTCTTCAAAAAGTTGTCACTAAATGATATATTGCTCACACATGCCATAGTTATATGTGGAATTGCACCCCAAAATACATTTTGCTGCTTCTCCTGAGTATGGGGATACCACATGTGTGGGACTTTTTGGGAGCCTAGCCGCGTACGGGGCCCCGAAACCCAAGCACCGCCTTCAGGATTTCTAAGGGTGCAAATTTTTGATTTCACTCCTCACTACCTATCACAGTTTCGAAGGCCATAAAATGCCAAAATAGCACAAAACCCCCCCAAATGACCCCATTTTGGAAAGTAGACACCCCAAGCTATTTGTTGAGAGGCATGGTGAGTATTTTACAGCTCTCATTTGTTTTTGAAAATGAAGAAAGTAAAGAAAAAAAATTTTTTTTTTTTTTTTTTTTCAATTTTCAAAACTTTGTGACAAAAAGCGACATCTGCAAAATACTCACAATACCTCTCAGCAAATAGCTTGGGGTGTCTACTTTCCAAAATGGGGTCATTTTTTGGGGGGTTTTATGCCATCTGGGCATTCCATGGCCTCCGAAACTGTGATTGGCAGTGAGAAGTGAAATAAAAAAAAATTACTCCCTTAGAAAGCCTGAAGGCGGTGCTTGGTTTTTGGGGTTCCGTACGCAGCTAGGCTCCCAAAAAGTCCCACACATGTGGTATCCCCGTACTCAGGAGAAGCAACAGAATGTATTTTGGGGTGTATTTCCACATATGCCCATGACATGTTTGAGCAATATATCATTTAGTGACAACTTTTTGTAAAAAAAATATATATATTTTTTTTTTTTCATTATTCAATCTCTTGGGACAAAAAAAAAAAATATTTAATGGGCTCAACATTGCTCTCAGCAAATAGCTTGGGGTGTCTACTTTCCAAAATGGGGTCATTTGGGGGGGGTTTGAACTGTCCTGGCATTTTATGCACAACATTTAGAAGCCTATGTCACACGTCACCCACTCTTCTAACCACTTGAAGACAAAGCCCTTTCTGACACTTTTTGTTTACATGAAAACATATTTTTTTTTTGCAAGAAAATTACGTTGAACCCCCAAACACTATATATATTGTTAAAGCAAAGGCCCTACAGATTAAAATGGTGGGTGTTGCATTTTTTTTTTCCACACAGTATTTGCGCAGCGATTTTTCAAACGCATTTTTTGTGGAAAAAATACACTTTTTTTTATTTTAATGCACTAAAACACACTATATTGCTCAAATTTTTGATGAAATAAAAAATATGATCTTAGGCCGAGTACATGGATACCAAACACGACATGCTTTAAAATTGCGCACAAACACGCAGTGGCGACAAACTACATACATTTTTAAAAGCCTTTAAAAGCCTTTACATGATACCACATTAGATTCACGGAGGAGGTCTACTGCTAAAATTACTGCCCTCGATCTGACCTTCGCGGTGATACCTCACATGCATGCTGCAATTGCTGTTTACATATGACGCCAGACCAACGCTTGTGTACGCCTTTGCGCAAGAGAAGGGGGGGCAGGGGTGCTTTTTTTTTTTTTTTTTTTTTTTTTTTTTTTTATTTATTTAGCTTTTTTATTCTATTTTTAAACTGTTCCTTCCATTTTTTTTCTTTGTTATGATTTTTATTGTTATCTCAGGGAATGTAAATATCCCCTATGATAGCAATAGGCAGTGACAGGTACTCTTTTTTTGAAAAAATTGGGGTCTATTAGACCCTAGATCTTTCCTCTGCCCTCAAAGCATCTGACCACACCAAGATTGGTGTGATAAAATGCTTTCCCAATTTCCCAATGGCGCGGTTTATATCCGGGAGGGGGGACATTCCCTCCTACTGCTTGTAAAAGCAGTCTAGAGGCTAATTACCCGCTAGAATTGCTTTTACATGAAAGCCGATCACTGGCTGAAAAGAATGATACCAAGATGATACCTAAACCTGCAGGCATCATTCTGGTATAACCATTCAAAGTCCAGCAACATACTGGACATATATTGTAATCTTTTTTTTTTTCATGCAGCCTCTTGGCTGAACGAAAAAAAGAGATTGATTGGTGGGTATGCCCACCATTAGAATACCTCCCTTCATCCACCCACTTCTAATGATGGGCATACATGCACCATTTATATATGCCGATGCATGGGGGCATCCTCCCGCAAAAGTTATGCCGTGTACACACGGTCGGAATTTCGACCGTATGTACGTGGCATTAGGAGCCAATCGCTCCTCCCCCCCCCTGCTGCCCCCATGCTTCGGCACATATGCTCTTTTTTTTAACTGTGGTGGTGAAATCACCTCCTACAGCGTTGGAGTCGCGGCTTTATGTATCGTGGGAGCAAACGCTGTTGCTGTCAAGATAAATAAATCCGCGCTGCAACTGAATGGCGCACCTGAAAACAAAAAAATGCTTAACACTAAAACACAGTAAACAAAATTACATACCTGAAAAGCAAGCATGATAAAACATGATAAAACATAATAAAACATTGCAGAATAGAATGGAGTAAAAAAAGAGCAACAATAGAGAGAGAGAGAGAACAATAAAACGACAACTATTTTTGTTTTTTTTTTTTTTTTTTTGAGATTCACAGGTAAAAAAGCTCCTGACTGTTAGCGACTGAATCAAAACGCTACCACAAAAAAAAAATGTTAGCGATCGCAGGGATCAGGCCTGACTCTGCGAACACTGCAGTTATGTGTGCTTAGTGTTTTGTAAGTGACAGTGATCGATCGATACTGCACTTGGGTGGGCTGGGCTGGGCTGGGAGGAGGGGGAAAACGCAGGTGCTAGCAGGTATCTGGGCTGATCCCGCTAACAATGCGTTTTTTTGGAACCCTAAACTGCTGGGACGCTAGTATAGATCTGATCAGATCAGATATTGATCTGTTCAGATACTATACCACTAAGGGAGGTGTATGCTTTGCGCGTGGGTGTTTGCGGTACTGGCACTAACCTGGGGCGACGCAGACCTTATTTGACCCTAAAACCTAATTGATATCACCCGCCGGGCGATCAGGGGGTTAAACCGTTATTGGGTAATAAATGGCGGGTGCCCTGACAGTATAAAAAACAAGCTAACTAACCAGCGTCACCCGTAACAGTAATACAAAAAAAAAAAACTGGTTACCTAGCGACACTAATGCAGGGATCAGAAAAACGATCGCTTAGTGACACTGGCAAAAGGGGGTGAAAGGGTTAACTAGGGGCAATCAGGGGGTTAAACCTTTATTAGGTAATATATGGGGGTACCTGACGCTATATAAAAACCTGACGGGGAACCTAAATAACGAAATAACTAACTGGCTAACCAGCGTCACCAGTGACATTTTATACGGTGATCACTGGTGAAAGGGTTAACTCTAGGGGCAATCAGGGGGTTAAAACCTTTATTTAGGTTGTAATATGGGGGTACCTGACCTATAAACCTATTTATGAACCTATATAAACATGGCGGTTAACCTAAAAAAAAAAACTGGTTACCTAGCGACACTAATGCAGCGATCAGAAAAACGATCGCTTAGTGACACTGGCAAAAGGGGGTGAAAGGGTTAACTAGGGGCAATCAGGGGGTTAAACCTTTATTAGGTAATATATGGGGGTACCTGACGCTATATAAAAACCTGACGGGGAACCTAAATAACGAAATAACTAACTGGCTAACCAGCGTCACCAGTGACAGTTATACGGTGATTACTGGTGAAAGGGTTAACTCTAGGGGCAATCAGGGGGTTAAAACCTTTATTTAGGTTGTAATATGGGGGTACCTGACCTATAAAACTATTTATGAACCTATATAAAACATGGCGGTTAAAATAAAAAAAAAATGGTTACCTAGCGACACAATGCAGCGATCAGAAAAACGATCGCTTAGTGACACTGGCAAAAGGGGGTGAAGGGGTTAACTAGGGGCAATCAGGGGGTTAAACCTTTATTAGGGGGGGGTAGGGGGCTACCTAGGACCTAAAACTAACTGCCCTGACAGTTATTACAGTCACACTGACACTAAATGCAGTGATCAGTAAATAAATGATCACTGCAATTAGTGACACTGTGACTGGGGGGGGGGGGGGGTGATCTGGGGGGTGATCAGGGGGTGACAGGGGGGTGTTTTGTGTGCCTAACTGTACTGGTGTCAGTGTAGTGTTGTGCACTAACCTTAACATGTTCGCCGCTCGGCGTCTCCGGTCACATAGACCGGCGCACCGAGCGTGACATCACTTCCGCCTTCCTGTCTATACAATAGACAGGAAGGGGAAGCTTTTCATTCGCCAGGAGCGATCGCGAGGGGGTGGCCAGAAACCACTGGCCGTCCCCTCGTCCCGGATCGCTCCTGAAGCGATGCCGACCGTCCCCGCCGGCGGAGGGGGGTCCGATCGGACCCCCCAACCGCCTAAAGAATGGCACGTACAGGTACGTGGTTCTGCCTGTACGTGCCATTCTGCCGACGTATATCTACATGGGGCGGTCGGCAAGTGGTTAACCTTCTCAGCCAATAGAAACATGTCTGTGTATACTGTGTGATTGTATACTGTGCGTGTGTATACTGTGTGGCCCCATAATCTCCTATTGCCCGGGGGCCCCATGAGTTGTCAGTCCGCCCCTGCGCTCCACATGAACTCCATGTGAAAGAGAGTTCTAATTACCTTCTCTCTCTTTATTCAGCCGATCGAGCTCACATGATCGAATGTACTTTTTCTTGCCTATAAATCCTATATAAACATGTAGCGGGACATCCCAGACATAATTTCACAACCAGTTCTTACCGGAACCCACTTAACCTGTGACCATTGGGACAAACAAGACCCTAAAACAAAGATCTCCGTCTGTCAGCTATTTAACCACTTCAGCCCCGGACCAATTTGCAGCCAAAGGACCAGGCCCCTTTTTGCGATTCAGCACTGCGTCGCTTTAACTGACAATTGCGCGGTCGTGCGACGTGGCTCCCAAACAAAATTGGCGTCCTTTTTTCCCCACAAATAGAGCTTTCTTTTGGTGGTATTTGATCGCCCCTGCGGTTTTTATTTTTTGCGCTATAAACAAAAATAGAGCGACAATTTTGAAAAAAATTCAATATTTTTAACTTTTTGCTATAATAAATATCCCCAAAAAATATATAAAAAATACATTTTTTTCCTCAGTTTAGGCCGATACGTATTCTTCTACATATTTTTGGTAAAAAAAAAAAAAAAAAATCGCAATTAGCGTATATTGATTGGTTTGCGCAAAAGTTATAGCGTTTACAAAATAGGGGATAGTTTAATAGCATTTTTATTAATATTTTTTTTTTTACTAGTAATGGCGGCGATCAGCGATTTTTATTGTGACTGCGACATTATGGAGGACACATCGGACATTTTTGACACATTTTTGGGACCATTGTCATTTATACAGCGATCAGTGCTATTTAAATGCACTGATTCGGGGGGGGCGTGGCCAGCCGGCAAGGGAGATGGACGCTTAGTGCTGAGCTCTGCTGTGAGGGAGACGAACCGGAACGATTAGGGACCGCTGGAGCCGGTATTTTTGTACAAAAACTTCCCCACATTAGTCCGGTAGTGACCCACAACAATGTCCCGTAAGAGAACTGGGGACCACAAGCCCCAAAAGCTCACCACACTCCTGTACCCTCCTGAAGCGCTGGTCAGTCAGAATCAAAATGGAGCTGAAGGCATAGCAGCGCCTCAGACTAAACATACAGAAATCCCTAATAACATTTCTGGTGACTCACCAAACAGAGAGATGTCTAGCTCCCATGACAATGACACAGAGGGGGATCCCTTAATGAACAGCCCAGCTAAGGCAAAAATGAGAATGGATGCTCTAGCACAGCGGCCACCTCACTCAGAAATTGAGCCCCAGGCTTTTATTCCACTACAATCTAACCAGGCCTTACATTCCTCAATGGCATCCTTCCCAACCTGCGGTCAGCCTGTTATTGACACTACACTGAAAGAGATGTTAATATCACTGCATTCCTCTCTTGTGACTGATTTATCCACTCTATTTACTAAACTCACTACAGATGTCAGTCTAATAGATAACAGAGTATCCACTATTGAGAAAGGTATGATGAAATGCTCCTCCACAGTAAATGACATCATTGATTCTATTGATGAGGTAAAAGATGAACAAGAGTGGATAAGGGGCAAATTAGCAAATTTGGAAGACCGCTCTAGACGAAACAATGTCAAGTTAAGGGGGGTCCCCGAAAATATAACAACTCCAGAATTACCCAAATACGCCAAAGAACTTATACGCACTATTCTACCTGAAGTTACGCCACGTGACATTATAATTGACAGAATACACAGAATTGCAAAACCTTCACACCTGGCTGCATCAGTGCCTAGAGATATACTTATGAGGATCCATTTTTTCCATATTAAAGAAAAAATGATGTCAGAAGCCAGATTGAAAGGCCCTCTACCACGTCCGTTTGAGGGTGTTCAAATATTTCCTGATTTATCAAGATATACGCTTCAACTACGTAAAGATTTGAACCCCATAACTAAAGGAATGCAAAACCATAAGATTCTATACAAATGGCGCTACCCGGCCACACTAATTGTCTCCAAAAACGGATCCACTCATATAATAAATGACCTACACAAGGGTTTGAAACTTTTGAAAGAATGGGGAATAATCCCGGAATACCACAAAGATGAAACTTCGCTTCTTCCAAAACGTCCTTCAACATATCACTACAATCAAAGATCCCGAAATCATCAACCTATGGAAGTATCTGGCTCCTGAGCGGTCCGCTAACTACGTTTATAGCGTCCCCTCCAGGAATTTTGTTTGATCTCACTTGCCTTTGGTATTAACTGTTCCACACTGCAGCAGTAAAAGCTGACTCTTTGCTTTTTTTTTTGTGCTTGACACAAATCTGCCGCATCCTGTTTTCATATCTTTTGCTATATTTTTAAATAGCTGTTATATATAATTGTAATTTCATTCCAGGTTTTATAGAAATACATCTAGTTACGGAACCCAGGTATCCTGATAAGCCGAAAGGAACTGAATTTACTGTATACACCAAGAAATATCTGCAAACTGTAAGTGTTATAGTCTCCCACGATCCATCACTTAGCCACAACAGGAAATATGCCATTCACGATAGTATCCTTGAACGCCAAGGGTCTCAACCATCCAGCAAAGAGACAATCTTTGTGGCATACTGCTGAAAAGCTTGATAGTGATATCTTATGTGTCCAAGAGACACACTTGACCCCACTTTCAGCCACTTTATGTCGCAGTAACAAATTTCCCCTTATTTTCTATTCTAATTTCTCTTCCAAGAAGAGAGGAGTGCTTGTAGCGATCAAGAAAGACGCTGACTTCCACCTCATAAAAGAAATAGGTGACCCCAATGGTCGTTTTCTTATTTTAATCTGTATGATTAATGGAACTAAATATACCTTACTCAACTTGTATGCTCCCAATTCTAGACAGGCAAATTTTGTCAAAAAGACTTTGACCAAAATTAAAGAGTTACAACAAGGATATCTCCTTGTATGCGGAGACTTTAATATGGTTGCAGATATTTATATGGACACTACTTCAGCGGATAAGAGAAGACCCTCTCCCCTGGGGCAAATCCTGACATCGTCTGATCTTTACGATGTCTGGAGATGCCACCATGGATCAGAGAGGGATTATACTTATTTCTCCCCACAACACAAGTCGTATTCCAGAATTGACATGTTTGTTGTTGATAAATTGTTATTACAAAAGGTGACTACCTCTGTTATCCACACCATGACATGGTCAGACCACAACCCAATTTCGATAATTATTGATGATACGTCTCCTCAACGGAACTCTTTTCTCTGGAGAGCCAATAATTTCATATTACAACATGCTACATACTCCAAAGAAATTGCTACTCATTTGAAAGAATATTTTGAATTAAACGCGGATTCAGTGGGGGATCCTGCCGTGGTGTGGAACGCGCATAAAGCGGTAATGAGAGGTGTTCTTATAAAACTGGGCTCCATTCACAAAAAAAAAAGAACACAACAAATAGACTCCCTTACTTCCCAAATTGCTCATTTGGAGGCAGACCATAAGTCATCTGCATGTCCCACTACACTAGCACAGTTAATGTCGCTTAGACAGGAACTCAGGCTGCTTCTTCTCCATACATACGAACATATGCAACGCAAATTCAAAGCCATCTCTTATTCCACATCCAATAAGGCAGGAAAAAGATTAGCACAACGTATCAAAGGGGCTAGAGTTAAATCTAAAATTCCCTTCTTATTCCACCCACACTCGAAAGTGAAGCTATCTAATCCACAAGACATTGCGAATGCTTTTAGCGATTACTATAGTGACCTATATAATCTCAAGAATGACCCTGCAACCCACCAACCATCCCCAGTGGAAATTGATGACTTTCTCCATAAGATAAATTTACCGACTCTGACAGAAACACAATTGTCTTATTTAAATGCTCCTTTTTCAGCACCAGAACTTCTAGCTACCATCTCATCACTGCCTTGTAACAAAACACCAGGTCCGGATGGCCTTACAGGGGAATACTTCAAACAATTCTCTACCTATTTGATTCCACACTTGCTGAAATTTCTTAACCAAGTTGCATATTCTTCCAAATTCCCTGTAGAATCGCTAAACGCATTAATTATCACTCTCCCAAAACCTGATAAAGATCCGACTGCCCCACAAAACTTCCGGCCAATCTCCTTACTTAACCTTGATTTAAAAATATACGCCAAAACTATTGCTAGACGCTTAATGAAGATTATGCCAGACCTGATTCACAAAGACCAAACAGGATTTATTAAAGGGAGGCAAGCATCAGACGCGACACGTCGCATGATTGACTTAATCCATTGCGTAAATTCCAGTGGAACACCTTCTCTGCTTCTTTCTTTAGATGCAGAGAAGGCATTTGATCGGGTGCACTGGACCTATCTACAGAAAGTTCTTATGAAATTTGGGTTTAAAGACAATATTTATAATGCTATCATGGCACTATATACTTGCCCAGCTGCTCAAGTTTTTTCGGCTAATATGATATCTCATCCATTCCAAATTTCGAACGGTACCCGTCAGGGTTGCCCATTGTCGCCCTTAATTTTTGATCTAACTATAGAACCTTTAGCTGAGCACATACGCACGAACTCGAACATCTCAGGCATAACTGTTGGCAACACTACTCATAAGATTAGTCTTTTTGCTGATGATGTGATTTTAATATTAACAAATCCTACCTCCTCCTTAGCAGCAGCCCGAGACGTTTTAGATTGGTTTGGACGAATATCATTTTACAAACTAAATGTCACCAAATCACAAATACTAGATCTCAAATTGAATTCCACCACTAAATTACTATTACAAGCCCAATACCCCTTCACATGGTCTGAACACAGCCTTTCTTACCTAGGTATTCAACTCACTAGAACCACTAAACTCCTCTTTTCATCAAACTTCAAGCCTCTCTTAGATAAATTACGTACTGAATCTCAGAAATTAGCTAAAATGGAACTGTCATGGTCTGGCAGATTAGCGGCGTTCAAGATGATGCATTTACCTCAAATTTTATACCTGTTTAGGACCATTCCTATTCCTATTCCTAAATATTACTTTAAGTCACTTCAAACGATACTCAACCGATGTATTTGGCACGGTACAAAACCTAGATGCGCTCATTCTATACTTAGGATACACAAATTAGCGGGAGGATCAGGTTCAATAGATTTTACAGATTATCACACTGCAGCGATCATAGCTCAAGCAACTGAGTGGTTTCAGCAAGATCCGAATAAAAACTGGTGCAATATAGAACTTTCCTTACTATTTCGTCCTAGTTTAAAAAATTGGTTGTTGAGCACTCCATTAGACGCTAAAATACCAAAAGCGATTCCCCCTACCATGATAGCCACGGTCAGAGCATGGAAAATTCTAACCCAAACTATCCATCAAGAACCCACTACTACACAGATAACGATACCTATAGAAGTCTTAAACCACATCTCACCTGAATTATCTACATCCCATTGGTCTAACCGAAAAATCTCATTCATAAATCAACTATTTCATGACTCAAACCCAAAATCCTTTTCAACCCTCCAAAATGAATTTCACTTGCCTGAATCAGACTTTATTGCATATTCCAAACTTCTGAAATGCCTTAACAAAATCAAACCTCCCTTATATACAGTTTCTTCAGTAATATGGAAATACCTGCACTTTGAATCTCCTAAACAGAAGGGTATTTCACTTGTATACAACACCCTGAACCAAAAGCGTGTATTTACTAAATCCACACCACATACACACTGGGAAAATGATCTAGCAACGACTTATACAGAATCACAATGGGAACAAGCTTCACGAAGTGTATACAAATCCACGAAAAGCTCTGCGTTGTGGGAACTCACACAAAAATTGTCCCTTAGATGGTATTTGACGCCTTCTCGCTTGGCAACATTCTATCCAACATTATCTAATAAGTGCTGGAGATGTAATTCCAACATAGGAAGCATATTCCACATATTTTGGGAATGTACCCTCATACAGGAATACTGGAAAACCGTTTTTCTTCTCGTAAAAGATATATCCCAGATAGATATACCAATGTCTCCGGGTCTAGCTATCCTGAATTTATCCATTGAAGACATACCCTTTTCATTTCGTCATGTGACGACACATATCCTATTGGCAGCTAGGTTAACTATAACCAGATTATGGAAGTCAGATACAACTCCCTCTATCACTCACCTCTTAGATACCGTAAACCTACATTATAGTTATGAATTAATGATGGCATCCAGTGAGGGTAAATTACCCAAGGAAAAAACCAAGTGGGCATCATGGGAACAATGGTCGACTATTACTAACTTTTTGTAACACTCATATCTAACAGATTGATATACACTTTTGCCTCTGGGTTCTAGAGTATGGACACAGGTTCCTGGATAAGTTCTATTATTGTGGCAACGTTCTCCTCTTAGACACAGTGTAGTCCCCATGGGGGTGTCTAGAGGACATATACTTCTATTTGATCTTATGTTACTATATTGATCTTATATTTCTATATTGAATGTATTGCGTTTTGTAGCATTTTAATAACAGTAATTCTTGTTCTGTAACACTTCATTGATAATTGAGTTGACATTATTTAAGTGCTATTCTGAGTTAATTTATTTTAACGGCATACAATGTGTAATTTGCATCTTTACTGTATGTTATGAAATTCAATAAAAACTGATTGAAAAGTAAATGCACTGATTCCTGTGTAAATGGCACTGGTAGTGAAGGGGTTAACCACTAGGTGGCGGGAAGGGGTTAAGTGTGACGTGTGTGTTGTTTTACTGTAGGGGGGCGTGGCTTGGCGTTCGTCATCACTGATCGTCTTTCCCGATGACAGGGAACAGACGATCAGTGTCAGTCTCACTAGGAAGCATGGGGAGAGGTTTGTTTACACAGACCTCTCCCCGTTCTTCAGCTCTGTGACCCGATCGCGGGACACCATCGGCGATCGGGTCCGCGGGTCCCGCGGCCACGGCTGGGCACTTAACCACTTCCCGCCCGGTCAATAGCAGATATGACGTCCTTCAGGATAACAGCCGCCGCGGGACCGGTGGAGTGGTGTGTCAGTCTGACACAGCGCTACACCGATCTCGTTAAAGAGCCTCTGGCGGAGGCTCCTTACCACGTGATCAGCCGAGTCCAATCACGGCTGATCACGATGTAAACAGGAAGAGCCGTTGATCGGTTTTTCACTGACAGACGCGAGTAGAGGAGAGCTGATCGGCGGCTCTCCTGACAGGGGGGGTCTGCGCTGATTGTTTATCAGCGCAGCCCCCCCTCAGATGCCTGCACTGGACCACCAGGGAAGCCCTCAGGACCACCAGGGAAGCCCCCAGCATATGGATGGCCAGGTACATCCCCCATGGCCATCCACATGTAAAAAAAATGCCCAAAATATGCCAATCACTGCCCACAAATGGGCACTGACTGGCACCTCATATTTACTTTAAAAAATAGGGATGCCCAGCAATGCCACCCATCAGTGCCACCTATCAGTGCCCATCCGTGGCCCACCTACCAGTGCCCATACATGCCACCTATCAGGGCCACCTATAAGTATGCATCAGTGCCACCCATAAGTACCCATCAGTGCCGCCTATGAGTGCCCATCAGTGCCGCATACCAGTGCCACCTATCAGTGCCCACCAGTGCCACCTATCAGTGCCCATCATCAGTGCCACCTCATCGGTGCCCATCAGTGTCGCCTTATTAGTGCCCATTAGTGCCGCCTTATCAGTGCCCGTCATTGAAGAAGAAAACATACTTATTTACAATAAAAATTAATAGTGACAAAGAAAAACTTGTTTTTTTTTGCAAAATTCTCGGTCTTTTTTTGTTTGTTGCGCAAAAAATAAAAATTGCAGTGGTGATCAAATACCACCAAAAGAAAGCTCTATTTGTGGGAAAAAAAATGATTAAAAATCTGTTTGGGTACAGTGTAGCATGACCGCGCAATTGTCATTCAAATTGCGACAGCGCTGAAAGCTGAAAATTGGCCTGGGCAGGAAGGTGTCTAAGTGCCCGGTATTGAAGTGGTTAAAGAGCAACGTACCTGTACATTGATGTGCCCAGCCATGCCATTCTGCCGACGTAAATGTGCAGGAGGCGGTCCTTAAGCGGTTAATGTCTCAGTTTTGTTAACTCTTTCTCACCCTTCAGTGTGCGAGGAGTAGGGGGTGCAACGGATCAAAAAACTCACGGATCGGATCGATTCTCAGATCAGAGTCACGGATCGGATCATTTTTCGGATCAGCAAATAATAATTGAATTTGCAAAAAACCTGTGAAAATTCCACCACCATATAGTCCCCACTGTAATATCCACGTCATCTCCCCCACTGTAATATCCACGTCATCTCCCCCACTGTAATATCCACGTCATCTCCCCCACTGTAATATTGGCAGGGTATCGCAGAGTATTGGCAGGGTATGGATAATGCAGAGTATTGGCAGGGTATGGATAATGCAGAGTATTGGCAGGGTATGGATAATGCAGAGTATTGGCAGGGTATGGGTAATGCAGAGTATTGGCAAGGTATGGGTAATGCAGAGAATTGGCTGGGTATGGGTAATGCAGAGTATTGGCAGGGTATGGGTAATGCAGATTATTGGCAGGGTATGGGTAATGCAGATTATTGGCAGGGTATGGGTAATGCAGATTATTGGCAGGGTATGGGTAATGCAGAGTATTGGCAGGGTATGGGTAATGCAGATTATTGGCAGGGTATGGGTAATGCAGAGTATTGGCAGGGTATGGGTAATGCAGAGAATTGGCTGGGTATGGGTAATGCAGAGTATTGGCAGGGTATGGGTAATGCAGACTATTGGCAGGGTATGGGTAATGCAGACTATTGGCAGGGTATGGGTAATGCAGATTATTGGCAGGGTATGGGTAATGCAGAGAATTGGCTGGGTAATGCAGAGTTTGTTTACAACTGATTGCTCCGTCATTTGACGGAGCGATCACATTGTAAACAGCAGCCGGGTGTACCAAGATGGCTGCCGCTCCGGAGCTAGGCCGAAGCCGCGGCCTTTCCTAAGGGCGAGTCCGCGGAGTGCTCCGCAGATCGCGGGGTGTGCCAATCCGAACTGGGTGACCCGTTCGGATCACGGATCGGCGACGATCCGTTGCACCCCTAGAGAGGAGCCAGGTGTTGGCTGCATGTGATGTGGAGAGATGGAGGACGTGCGGGGAGTGGAGGGGGAAGACGGGGCGCTACAACACTTATTCTTACCCATTTTTACCCATTTTTCTGCTTTCAACACATCAGCTTCAGGGACAACATGTTCACTTGCACCTAATATATCCCACCCACTTTCAGATACCAGTCAAGAGATAATCAATATTTTTCACTTTACCTGTCAGTGGTCATAATGGCTGATCAGTGTTATTTATAAAAACTGCCCCATCTAGTGTTAAAAATAGAGAATGCCTCAATACAATGGTGCTGTTGATGTCACTTCTGCTCATTGGAAGGCACGTTGGCACGTTGGCACTCAGCGGGATGCGGGTGAAGCTGAACTTCCTCGCTGATGCTCAGCTTTTTTTCTGGCGCTCGATGATGATATGTTGGGATCATTGATTTGGTTGCTCTGGTACTGCACTTTATAGCGGTTTACTCTGAGGATCAAAGTTTTGTGTATTGCACAACACAACGTATCCATAGAGCACAATTTCACGTTATTTCGAGTTTTTATATAGTTTATGAATTATACACTGAGGGCATTTCATTTATACCCGGCACTTATTTTTTCCTGGCGCTTTATATATTTACTATATACATTTAGTGCAGCGATACGTTCTGTTTCTCTCTTTTATAATGGATGCCCAGGGGTCGGGCACTTGAAGCGGTATTAAACCCAAAACCAAAAATGTAATATATTGCTGCTTACCAACCATTAGATGTGGTGGCTGCATTCGTTTTCTTTTCTTTAGGCTTTTCTCGCTCTGTTTTCACCAGGTGATCTCACCAGTAACAAACTTCCTTCCACTCTAGATGAAGGAGCACAGGGGGCACAGCAGACAGCAGAACATTGTCAGTCTAGGGGGGGGGGGGAGGGGAGTGTTAGATGGACTGGCAGATTAAAAACACTAACAAATTGAAAACAAACTCCAACTCACACTTTATAAGCAGTTGCAGAAAACAATATATAAAATCTAGTGTAGCATTTCCTATATTAGGGGTGTCCAAACTAAAGCCCCATACACACGTCGGATTTTCCGATGGATTCTGTCCTATCGGACAATGTTGTCGGAAAATCAGACCGTGTGTAGGCACCATCGGACAGTTTCCATCAGATTGTCTGACAGACAAAGTCCTATCTCCTGCTGGATAGATTTTTTGACAACAAAGTCCGATCACACCAAATCCGATCGTGTGTAGCGAATTCCGACCGGACAAAGTGCTCCGCATGCTCAGATCACATTACAAGACCAAAGCTATTGGCTACTAGCCTCTACGTAGTCCCGTCGTAGGCAACAAACGTCACCACGTTCAGAATGATCGGATTTTCCGACAACTTTGTCCGACCGTGTGTACGCAAAACCAACATCAGACAAAGTATGACGGACAGGATCCGACCGACCTGGTCCTCGGATAATCCGCGCGTGTGTATGGGGCTTAAGTGTGTTTGTCCGAGCGCTATCACACTGCCCAACAAGAATTCTCTTGCCTTTGTGGCTGTGTGTGAAGAAGAGATGAGCTTGTTATTTGGATATATATATGTATATCTTTTGGGGCCCCAACGAATCCCTGAGCCATGAAATAAGAACTGTGAAACAAAATAAGGGTCAGTGCCCATCAATGCAGCCTCACCATTGCCACGAATGCAGCCTCACCATTACCATGAATGCAGCCTCACCATTGCCATGAATGCAGCCTCACCATTGCCACGAATGCAGCCTCACCATTACCATGAATGCAGCCTCACCATTGCCACGAATGCAGCCTCACCATTACCCTGAATGCAGCCTCACCATTGCCATGAATGCCGCCTTACCATTGCCATGAATGCAGCCTCACCATTGCCATGAATGCAACCTCACCATTGCCATGAATGCAGCCTCACCATTGCCATGAATGCAACCTCACCATTGCCATGAATGCAGCCTCACCATTGCCACGAATGCAGCCTCACCATTGCCATGAATGCAGCCTCACCATTGCCATGAATGCAGCCTCACCATTGCCATGAATGCAGCCTCACCATTACCATGAATGCAGCCTCACCATTGCCATCAGTGTAGCCTGATCCATGCCCATCTACAACCTCGGAGGGGACAGGGAGGGGGGCGGGAGGAGCGCCAACAGATTACATACAGGAGAATCTCCTGTTTACCATGCGGCCTCTTTATTACAAAGTCCCGCCTCCTATGATGGACAGAATAGTCGTCCAATGCCATTACAGGACACGGGACTTCCTATTACAGACGCCGCCGAGTAAGCAGGAGATTCTCCTGTATATAATCTGCCGGCGCTCGTCCCGCCCCCTCCCTGTCCCCTCTGAGGCAGCGCCGATAAATACGGTATATATCTTATGCAAATTACCAGGGGGGCGCATTAAAACGGAATGCGGGCCACAATTGGCCCACGGGCTGGACTTTGGACATGCCTGTCCTATATAAACCACTTATTTAATCTTTAAAAAATGACATACATTAGAATAAATATATTTTTTGCTGCTTCACAACTTACTTACAAATAAAGTGACTCTGTTACAGGGGTGTTTCAACAGCTTCTAGCATACGGTGACCAGACCTCCCCGTTTTCCGGCTACGATCCCCGGACCCCCTTTGTCCCCGCTTTTGCCGTTTGGTATTTGGGCAGCTAGGCTGCGGCAGTCTCTTGATGGACGGGGGCGTTTCCCGATGGACGGGGGCGTTTCCCGATGGACGGGGGGCGTTTCCGGATGGATGGGGCGTTTCCCGGTGGACAGGGGGCGTTGCCCCAAGAGATAGCACAAGAGAGAGCTGTGTAGACTGTGTAGAGGAGGAGCTGGAGCGGCTGCAGCCTGCCTATGCTGTGCTAGTGTAGTTAGTAGCCACTCCTCCTCAGCTAGAAAAATCCATCACATGACATGACTCTTCCTCCAGCATCCCGCCCCTCTCCTCCTACCTCTGCTCCCTCCTCCAATCACGCTCCTGGCAGCATAGGGGGCGAAGACAAAGTACAGCGCTCCTCCCCTTCCCTCAGGTCCTGCAAGCAAGGCACTATGGGAATTGTAGTCAAGAAGTTGTACAGAGTGAATTGTGCAAAAAACATACAATTATTGTCCAATTAGAGCCGTGTATATCAAAGCTGTCCAAAAAAACTGTGCACATGACATCTGTAAGGCAGCTTTCACACTGGGGCGGTGGCGGCGTCGGCACTTTACCGTCGTTTTTGCGGAGGTATTCACTTTTTCACACCACTGTATATAAAATCTGAGGTATTCAGCCGCTAGCGGGGTGCTTTTAACCCCTTTTAAACCTCATATGTATTTGGACATGCCTTTAATTCCTCTTTAAAAAATGTGTATATTTACTTTTTTTTATTTAACCACTTGCCTACCGGGCACAAACACCCCCCCCCCCTCCTGCCCGGGCGCCATTTTTCAGCTTTTGTCGCACTTTGAATCGGCACTTTAACGTCGTTTTTGCGGCGGTATTCAGCCGCTAGCGGGGCGCTTTTAACCCCTTTTAAACCTCAAAGTTTTTTTTTTATATTTATTTATTTAACCACTTGCCTACCGGGCACAAACCCCCCCCCCCCCCTCCTGCCCAGGCGCCATTTTTCAGCTTTTGTCGCACTTTGAATGACAATTGCGCGGTCGCGCTACACTGTACCCAAACACATTTTTTTTATTTTCTTACACAAATAGAGCTTTCTTTTGGTGGTATTTAATCACTGCTGGGTTTTTTATTTTTTAAAAAAAAAAGTTTTTTTACTTTTTTTTTTTCTGTCAGTAAATTTTGTAACTAAGTCATTTTTCACCTTCACTGATGTGCGCTGATGAGGCGGCACTGATAGGCTGAACTGGTGGGCATTGATGAGGTGGCACTTATGGGCAATGATGAGGAGGCACTAATATGCTGCACTTATGGGCACTGATAGGTGGCACTGATATGTGGGACTGATGAGCACTGTTATGTGGAACTGATGGGCACTGTTAGGTGGCACTGGTGGGCACTGATAGGCGGTGGTGGCGGGCACTGATAGGCGTCACTAGTGGTTACGGATAGGCGGCATGGAGAGGCGGTACAGATGGGCACTGATGGGTGGTACTGATAGGCGACACTGATGGGCATTGGTAAACAGCAGTGATGGGCAGCACTGATAGGAGGCACTAATTGCCAGCACTGACTGAGATGGCTAATGGCCACTGATTTGTGGCACTTGTGGGCAGTGTGGGCTCTGATCACTGGCATTGGTGGGCACTGTATGCTGGCATTGGTGGGCACTGTATGCTGGCATTGGTGGGCACTCCATTTTTTACACTTTATTTATATATTGTAATGTGCCCTGATTTCTTCCCTAGCTGTCCCCTGTGAGGAGATGCCGCTGATCGGTTCTCCTCTCCTCACACTCTCTCAGTGTGAGGAGAGGAGCGCCAATTACCGGCATCTCCGTGTTTACATGTGACCGGCTGTGATTGGACACAGCGGACGCGGCTCTTTAAACAGATCGGGGTCGCACCGTGTCCTAGCAACACAGTGCGGCCACGATCGCCGCACTGCGCGCCCCTTAAAATATATGCTTATAAAATCGTTTACCATTTGCCAAAAAAAAAAAATGTCCCCGGATTTAATTTTGAAAATCTGGTCACCTTATTCTAGCAGATCAATATATTACTACTGCCATATCTATTGGTAACAGCGCAGGTGTTTCTAATTAGAACTACAGCAAACGGCTTTTTTTCCTTTGGGGATAAAGATTTTACCCAAATAAAGGAAAGCTGATCCTTGTAAGCACCCCTCTCAGTGGTTTGTCTCAACTGTAACTGCTACATCTGCAGGAGAGCTTATTCTTTTGAGAAAAAAAACAGACTTACTGGCTGGATCACAAGATGAAAATAGAAGAAAGGAAGCCTAAAAAAGAAAATACATACAGTCATCACACCCAAGAATTGGAAAGCTGCAATATAATAACTGGTTGCTTTTGGGTTTAACCAAATGCCGACTGCCCCACGTACATTTACTGCGGCAGGGGGGCCGCTCTGGGCAGAATCACACACATGTACGTGATTCCGCACTTCCGGATCTTGGGCGCACACATGCTGCCGGCGATCCGCTCCTGCTGTGATTGGAGACAGCGAGAGCCAATCAACGGATCCAGGGGACGTGATGGAATTTGTCAATGATAACAAGAAAAGCAGTAAAGTAGATCCCCTGCAGCCAGCAACAATAGGCCCCCCCCCATTAACAACAGAACCCCCCCAGCAACAATGGACTGCTTGCTACAATATACCCCCCTCCAGCAACAATAGACCCCCCCCCCCCAAGCAATAATAGACCCCCCATTAACAATAGATTTCCCCAGCAACAATGGACTGCTTGCTACAATATACCCCCCTCCAGCAACAATAGATCCCCCCCAGCAACAATAGACCCCCCCCCAAGCAACAAGAAATCTACCTGCAACCAGCATCAATAGACCCTCCAGCAGCCAGCAACAACAGACCTAGACTTCTCCCTCAACAGTAGGTCCCTCCTAGAAACAACTGACCCCCCCGGGAACATAAGACCCACCTGTAGCAACAATAGATTCCCCCACCAGCAACACTAGACTACCTCCGCAACAATAAACCTTCCTGCGAAAATAGGTCCCGTCCAGTGACAATGAACCCCCAAGCAACCAGTATCGATATACCCTGCAGCACTCCCCAGTGACCCTTTCCATTACATACATTCAGTGCTGGAGGTGCCGGTTCCTGCTGAAAAAAGCGCTGTGTATATATATATATATATATATATATATATATATATATATATATATATATATATATATATATATATATATATATATAAAAAGAGAGGAAAAATAAAAATATATATATATACACACACACAGTATATATATATCTCATGAATTATACACAGAATGACATCCTATTAACCCCCTAGGGGATTGATAACAGATATAATTCTACTGTATAGATCCAATGAGTCTCCATCAATGAGTATGTAGTACTGTACTGAGCTGTAATCATAAATCCCATTGGTATCACGCCGGCACTTACAAATAGCACTTTATATTTACATTATTTTCTGGTCCATAAGATGGAATTTTTTTTTTTTTTCCAAATAACAATTTTTTATTGAATACCAAAAGTTTTCAACAACAGCAACATCTTAGCGTGTTCATTTATATGAGCAAAATCAAAATGTATACAGAAGGATTCCATTTGAGGTAAGAGCAAAACACAACGATGGGATTATAAAATGGGATTTTGTCTTCAATTGGTACAGCATTTTATTCTTCAGGTTCTCTGCTTTTGTAAAATATATATCACTGGAGGACTTTTATATCATTTTCAAGTCCAAAAATGTGCAATTCATAATTTTCACAAAAAAAAAAAAAAAACCCTCTGTGAACTGTGATGGTCATGTGACTTGTTTACTATGATGTCATAGTGAGCTGCCAAAGTGGCTCTCCATGTAAACAAAATAGGAAGCTCAGTGCAGCTGCAACTGGATGGTCATGTGACTCGGTTGCTAGGCAACCATCACTGTTCTCTTTCCACTGTGATGTCACCAACTGCTGCAGGCAGCATTATATGAATCAGAGACAGACCAGCTGCCACCAGAACTCTACTGAGTGTTGTACAGAGAACAAGCGATTTGCGGAGCTCTTGCGACTTGTAGCGTTTATTATTAGATTACAATGAAGCGATTTCGTAACCAAAATAAGGTACATCCTCTGGTCATCAAAGAGGAATCTACAGAGCAGAATAGGAATTCCTCCCCCGAGGATCTCCAGCCTGCTTTACAACATGATGCCCAGCCCAATGTAGCTGCCCGGGGAAGGGGTATTGGTAGCAGAATTGTGCGCGGTATTAGGGCAGCTGGGCGCAGCATCAGAAGGTTTTTCAAACCCAAAAAGATTGTTGAAAAAGACAGAACAGAAGACCCATCAGGTAGGAAACCATAATGATCTATAGTGTATATATAATATAAGGATGTTGTCATTCCTATACACATACTGGGATCAGCACTATATACCCGGATTAGAGTCTCCCCTATATACACAAATCTCTGATTATACATGAACACATATTAGGCTCACTGCACCACAAGGCTATTTTTAGCCAAGTGTCAGTTATTTTTCAAATCTCAGCGGCCTCAGCTGAAAATAACTGCCAGTCTTTCAAACAAAAATTATGTTATTATTGTGTGTAAAGTTTGGAAATTGAGCCTATTGGAGGGGGCAAATTTACTATAATGTGAGCCTGTGCTGCCTATGGGCATTTCAAGTAGAAATCTATCCATTTAAATGAGTATTAAACCCAAATCCAAAAATGTATTATATTGCAGCTTACTGATCATTAGATGTAATGGCTGCATTAGTTTTCTTTTAAGGCTTCTCCCCCCCTGTGTTTTTACCTGGTTGGCAGTTATTTTTCAAATCTCTGCGGCCTCAGCTGAAAATAACTCACTTTTTCCAGACATAAAGGATGTTATAATCGTGTGTAAGGTTTGAAAATTGAGCGCCTTTTGTCGGGTGCAGATTTACTTTAATGCGAGCCTGTGCCCAGACTATGGACATTGAAAATGGAAATCTATCAATTTAAAGCGGGATTAAACCCGACGCCAAACATGTAATATATTGCAGCTTACCAATCATTAGATGCGGTGGCTGCATTTGTTTTCTTTTTTATTTAAGGCTTTTTCCCCTTTGTTTTTTCGCCCAGTGATCTGGCCAGTAACACACCCCCAAGTATTAAAGTGCCCCCAGTTATCCTTTGGGACAGCAGCATTGTCATTCTAAGGTGGAGGGGAGCGTTAGATGTACTAGCAGGTTTAGATACACTAAGCACATTGAAGACAAATTCCAGCTCACACTTTTTTAAAGTAGTATTAAACCCATAAGCAAATCATTATTATATTCTAGATTATCAGTTTTTAGATGCGATGGCTGCAGTTGTTTTCTCTCTTCTATTTTGATCTTCTGATTCAGCAGTATGTATCAGCTTACATGGACGAGACCCATCCATTCACAGGGGTGCTTACAATGATCAGATTTCTATGTAAATCCCATGTGAGGTGGAGTTTGGGTTCAATATGTTAGTGTATTCAAACCTGCTAAAACATTTAACACTCATTCGCATTCTTCCAGAATGACAACGCTGTTGTCTGCCATGTCCTCTGCTAATTCCTCCAGAGTGTTGTCTCTAGGAGGTGTGTTACTGGCCAGATCACCAGGTAAAAACACAGGGGGGGGGGTGAAAGCCAAAGAAAATAAAACGAATGCAGCCACCACATCGAATGATTGGAAAGCTGAAATATATTACATTTTTTATTTTGGGTTTATTACCACTTTAGGCCCCTTTCACAATTGTGCGACTTCAAAGTCGTGCGATTTTAACGCGATTTTGTCGCGATTCGCGGCCGCGATTTCAAGGAATGCCTGTGTCAGTGGCATCAAAATCGGACCAAAGTAGTGCATATATATATATATATATATATATATATATATATATATATATATATATATATATATATAAATAAAGATACATACTGTATATCTATCTATATCTATATATAGCCATGTGCAAAGATTGGACTGCCAAGCAAAAAAACGACTATATTATATATATAGGAAAACATGAAACACAAGAATATTTAATAACAGACAACATTCACTTATATATGTAAAAGAAAATTTGTTGAAATGTCCACAAATTCTGTGTAACATAAATACATGATGGATGTATAAATAGCAGGACTAAAAACTATTCTTTTCTCTCTCCAGGAGTAAATGATGTCCTATCCACCAGCGGCAGAGAACCAGCTCAACGGACTACCACCGAGGACAACCACCAAACTCCAACCACCCTACCTTCACATGGGTCATTCAACAGTGACATCAAGGGCAAGTCATGTGTGGTAATGCCCAAAACTGGTGCCATTGAGGACCAGCCACACACTGTTATACCTGGCACTATTGACACCACCACCATGAAGCCATCCCCACCAGTCCCATCCAACAATATCAAGAAGGACTGGTCACATGCAGTGGTTTCCAACACCAGTGCCTTGAAGGACCAATCAAGCACAGTGGTCCTCAACAAGTATAAGTCATCTCTATCAGTCCCATCCAACAGTGCCAAGAAGGGCATATCACTCACAGTGGTCACCAAGACAAGTGCCATGAAAGATCGGTCATGCACAGTGGTCCCCAACACCTGTGCCATGAAGGGCCAATCACACACAAAGATCCTCAAAACTGTTGCCACGAAGGACCGGTCAAGCACATTGTTACCCCCCATTACTAACACCACCATGAACCATAAACCATCTCCAGCAGACCCATCGTACAGAACCAAGAAGGTCCGATCACACTCAGTGTTAACCTATACTGATGACAAGAGGGACTGGTCCTGTGCAGTGGTGGTGCTCCAAAAAGTTGGCAATAAACACCGGGTGCGTGCAGTGTTGTGCAAAACCGATGCCAAGAAGAGCTGGTCATATGCAGGGCTGCCAAACATTGGTTCCATGAAGGATCGGTCACCTGCAGTGCTGCCAAATGCTGGTGCCATGAAGGATTGGTCACCTGCAGTGCTGCCAAATGCTGGTGCCATAAAGAATCAGTCACCTACAGTGCTGCCAAATGCTGGTGCCTTGAAGGATCAGTCACGTTCAGTGGCCCCCATAACACCTAGGAAGGACAGATCACGCACAGTGTTACCCTCAAACACTGATACCATCAAAAATAATAAGTCATCTCTACTAGTCCCATCCAACAGTGCCAAGAAGGGCCGATTGGTCACCAAGACTGGTACCACGAAGGACCAATCATGCACAGTAGTCAATGCTGTTGCCTTGAAAGACCGGTTAGCCACATTGATGCCCTACACCACTGACACCACTACAAACCATAGGCCATCTCCACCAGTCACATCCAACAGTGCCAAGAAGGGCCGATTAGTCACAGTGGTCACCAAGACTGGTGCCAAGAAAGATCGGTCATTTACAGGTCTCTCCAACACCCGTGCCAGGAAGTACCCATTACGCACAGTGGTCCTCAAAACTAATGCCATGAAGGCCCGGTCACACACAGTACTACCCCCCATCACTGACAAAACCATGAACCATAAGTCACGTATACCAGTCCCAGCCAAGAAGGGCCGATCACTCACAGTGGTCACCAAGACAAGTGTCATGAAAGATCGGTCATGCACAGTGGTCCCCAACACCTGTGCCATGAAGGGCCAATCACACACAAAGGTCCTCAAAACTGTTGCCATGAAGTCCCAGTCACGCACAGTACTACCCTCCATCACTGACAAAACCAAGAACCATAAGTCACGTATACCAGTCCCAGCCAAGAAGGGCCGATCACTCACAGTGGTCACCAAGACAAGTGTCATGAAAGATCGGTCATGCACAGTGGTCCCCAACACCTGTGCCATGAAGGGCCAATCACACACAAAGGTCCTCAAAACTGTTGCCATGAAGGCCCGGTCACGCACAGAACTACCCTCCATCACTGACAAAACCAAGAACCATAAGTCACGTATACCAGTCCCAGCCAAGAAGGGCCGATCACTCACAGTGGTCACCAAGACAAGTGCCATGAAAGATCGGTCATGCACAGTGGTCCCCAACACCTGTGCCATGAAGGGCCAATCACACACAAAGATCCTCAAAACTGTTGCCACGAAGGACCGGTCAAGCACATTGTTACCCCCCATTACTAACACCACCATGAACCATAAACCATCTCCAGCAGTCCCATCGTACAGAACCAAGAAGGAACCGTCACGCACAGTGTTACCCCCCATTACTTATACCACCATGAACCATAAGCCATCTCCAGCAGTCCAATCCTACAGAACCAAGAAGGACCGATTTCCCTATACACATCATAAGAGGTCCCTCGCAGCGCTGGCGCTCAAAAGAGTTGACAAAAAGCCGCCTTGGGTGCATCCAGTTGTGTGCAATACCTATGCCATAAAGAGAAGGTCAAATGCTGGTGCGATAAAGGATCAGTCACCTGCAGTGCTGCCAAATGCTGGTGCCATAAAGGATCAGTCACATGCAGTGCTGCCAAGTGCTGGTGTCATGAAGGATCAGTCACATGCAGTGCTGCCAAGTGCTGGTGTCATGAAGGATCAGTCACATGCAGTGCTGCCAAGTGCTGGTGCCATGAAGGATCAGTCATGTTCAGTGGCCCCCATAACCAAAGTCACGTGGGACAAATCATACAGACTTGCCATGGAAAAAGGCTTCACCTTCCATAAGATACTTGGACAGGGGTCTTTCGGTAAGGTGATGTTGGCCTCTCATCCTGCCACTAGCAAGACGCTGGCAGTGAAGATCATTGAAAAGAAAAATTACCCTAATCCCAGTATTTCCCTTATAGAAGGGCAACTGCTTGAAAAAGTCAGAGACAACTTGTTTATCACCCATCTGTATGACTCATTCCAATCAAAGGTAAGTCATTTTATCTTCCTATTTCTTTATCTCTTTCCTGTATTGAACTCCCCTACTGATCCTGACCCCTTAAAATAGTTCTGTAAATGGTGCCTTTTTTGGGAATCAAATGTAATAATGTGCCTCTTTTTTTTCCACACAGGACCAACTTGTTCTTGTCATGGAATATCTGAGCGGAGGGGATCTCTCGCAACTGATCAACCATTCAGCTCCACTTACTGATGACAACATAAGGTAAGACCGATGACTGGGTCACACTAGAGTTGGGGGGTGGCTGACCACTGAGGACAGGCAGTGACAAAGCCAGGCCCTTCCAACTCAGCCCCGTCCATCCATACACCTATGATATATAGGAAGAAGTCTGTTTAACTGTAGATTTAATTAGTTAATTAGTGATGGTTTTGAATGCTAATATATTTCTTTCTCCATTAGAAATCTCACTGCGGACATACTATGCGGCCTGGAGTTCCTGCATTCTAAGAATATCGTGCACAGGTAATTATTGGATTAACTGATTAACAATGGAGTATATAATGGGTCACTGTACCTAAATAATTTTTAGTTATGGGTAAATAACGCTGGAGGAATAACGCTGGAGGAATGGTGTTGGCTTCTTTAAATTTTTGGTGAATTGGGAACAATTCCTAGTTATTTAGCCTTCCATGATGTCTCATTCCATCTGCCTCAGAAGTCTCAGGGCTCATGCCACAATCTATTAATAAAAAAATTCAGTAAGAGGCGTTAGAGATCCTCATAATGAATATAGCAGGTGGGCGGAGCTGAGAACTCAGTAACAGCGATCCTACTGAAGGCAAATTTAAAAGAAACCGTTATCAACCCATAAATATTATGTCATATACTGTATATAAATTTTTTTATTATTTTCCATCTTTAGTAAACTTGATATGCATAGCTCACCATCCACTTCTTTTCTTTTCAGAGATCTAAAGCCAGCTAATATTCTATTGGATGACGCCGGACGTGCTAAAATTGCCGATTTGGGTTTGTCAAGAAGCGGTGTTTCAGAACGCAAAAGAATTCGAGAATATGCCGGGACATTGCTTTACATGGCTCCAGAGGTAAGTAGCCTACAACTCGCCTGATATTAGACTTAGGTCATCTATTCAGATATACCAATTATCCTTATTGTATACATAAAAAGTTAAGTGGTGCTCCCCCTTTCACTAAATGGAGAATTTTTCCACCGATACTCCAGTTGTTTTCAGTGGGTTTCAAGGCCAGAACTTTATCCCCAACAAAAGGTGGGAAGTTCTGAGCAGCAGTGTTGAAGCTACTTTGTAGGGCCCAATGGAGACATAAAAATAAGATAAAAGCTCACCTGCTTTAGTCACATTAACATAGTGAGGCTTCTGAACATTGAGTTGTTGGGGTCAACATACCTTTATAAAGGGCAAAACCACTCTCTCTAATTGTCATGTTGACCACGGATGAACTTGGGTTCAGTCAGAAATATCTATCTATTCAGATCAAATAAATAAACCTGACAATTTATTTTATCCACTCCACCCAACACAAATAAAAAAAGTTTTGACTATACATACACTTTAAACCCCACCTCCAATATTCACAAGCTCTGCCCCAGTTTGATGTCTTTTGATCAAGATTTTGGAACTCCTGGCAGGCTTCCTATACCACATATGCCAACATGGAGTCATGTCTGTTGTTTGAACCAACAATGTTCTCATACTTCTTTCTTATGTTTTTACAGGTCCTTCAAGGAATTCCATACTATACCCTGGTTGATTATTTTTCACTGGGAATAATAGTATATCAGATGGCTGTAGGGAAACACCCGTTCTGGAAAAACCAGAGGACTCCACGGGAAATACTGAGGACAGTGAACTCTAGGAATGTTTATTATCCACCAAAAATGAACCATCTTCTCCGTAACCTCATAGAAAGGGTAAGTATTCATAGAGCTTTAGCTATTGGGAAGGGATAAAATCCTTTCCCGGTTTTATATATTGTTGTTAGGATTTTCAAAAATATAATTTCACATTCTTACCTACACACATTTATGTAGATCAGGGGCCTCTATGTTTTAAACAAAGGGCCAGTTTACTGTCTTTCAGACTTTAAGGGGGCCAGTCTGTTGCCAGTGGGAATAGAAAGTGCCCCAGCATTAGTAGAATTAACCCCTTCTTGCCGCTGCCTCCTGGCCCTTTAAGAGTGCCCAAATGTCAAAAAGAATGGCAGTTGCGGATTTATATAAAAAGATAATTTTTAATACATTATTATTAATTGCTATTAAAATCTATTATAAGCTAATATTACACAAATAAGGGACCACACTAAGAATAAATCCATTCCCAACAGTAACAGCTTTGAAAGTCAAAGGAAGCTGAAACATGTAACTGACAGAATCAAATTTAAACTAAGTGGGGTGGGGAGTTCTATTGTTCAGCTATTGTTATTGTTTTTTCAAGATTTCTTATGTTATTTCATTCTCTTTTATAGCTCTTAAGCGTCGAACAAGATACACGAAAGATCCAGGTAAGGGACCTCAGAAGGCACCCGTTCTTCAAGAACTTCGACTGGGCCAAGATACAGAACAGACCTCCACCCCCGGAAATTGACTTTGGATCTGTAGGTATACGAAGAAGGTAGGAGGGGTGAGAGAGAGAGGGGGGGTGGGGGTGAGTGAGTGAGTGAGAGGGAGTGGGGGGAGTGAAAGAGAGAGAGGGAGAGTGAGAGAGAAAGAGTGGGGGAGAGAAAGAGTGAGGGGGTGGGGGGAGTGACAGAGAGGGGAGTGAGAGAGGAAGGTGGGGGTTGACAGAGAGGGGGGTGAGAGAGAGAGAGGAGGGGTAGAGGAGAGAGAGAGAGGGAGATATGGGTGGGGGTGAGAGAGAGGAAGGTGAGGGTTTACAGAGGGGGGGTGAGAGAGAGAGGGAGAGAGAGGGGTTGATAAAGAAAGGAGGGTGGGGTGGTGATATTGAGAGAGCAGGGGTGGGTGTGAGAGGGAGAGAGGGGGGAGTGGAGGTGAGAAAGAGAGTGGGGGTTAGAGGGGGGGGCTGAGAGAGAGAAATGTTGGGGGTGAGAAAAAGAAAGGAGTTGGGGAGGGACAGAGGTGGGAGTGAAAGAGGGAGGGAAGTGAGAGAGGGAGAAGGGTGGGGGTGAGAGGGAGAGGGAGGGAGAGAGGTGGGGGTGAGGGAGGGGGGGTTGAGGGGGGGGTGAGAGAAGGAGGGGTGGGGGTGAGAAAAAGAAAGGGAGGCAGGGAGTGAAAGAGAGGGGGGGGTGAGAGAGGGAGGGGGTGGAGGGTGGGGGGGTGAGAGAGAGGGAGGGGGTTAGAGGGTTAGAGAGAGGGGGGGTGGGGGTGAGAGAGAGGTGTGGGGAGTAAGGGAAGGGTGAGAGAGAGAGAGGAAGGTGGGGGATGGCGACCGCGCTTAGTTCTGCGAGTGTTTTGCGAGTGCACGTATGTCTGCGAGTGCACATAGTTCTGCGAGTGGTCTGCGAGTACACGTAGTTCTGCGAGTGCACATAGGTCTGCAAGTGGTCTGCGAGTGCACGTAGGTATGCGAGTGCACGTAGGTCTGCGAGTACTGTCTTGTTGAGTACTTGTGTATTGTCTTGAGTATTAGTGTCAGGAAGCTAGTTGTTAGGTAATTTGGACAGGGTATAATCCCCAATCCTCGGCAGGGGTGGAGAGGCGACTTGTTGTACATCTTGCGGCATGTGTGCGTTCCTTGATCATCCGATCGAGGGTGAATACTGCTGTGCAAAATGTAAGCGCATTGTTTCCCTGGAAGCCCAGGTTCTGAATCTGGGGAAGCAACTGTCAGCACTGAGAAGTCCCTCCATACTAAAGGAGAGCCAGGAACGTACACGGCAGGTGCCGGCAGGGGCCAGCACAGAGGCGGGTGGAGACAAAGAGGTGCAGGCACTAGCAAAGAGTAGATGGGTGACAGTCAGGAGGGTAGAGGGGGAAGTGCCAGGGAGGCCAATCCAGGGCTGGAGCATCCCAATAAGTACGCTCCATTGAGTGACATTGGTGAAACCAGTCAGGGACTCTCCTAGCTGCCGGGGGAAGAACTCCTCCAGTGAGTGTGGGTGGGAAGCGAAGAGGAAAGGAAAGACAGATTCTGGTGGCAGGGGACTCAATTCTTAGGACAGAGAGGCCAATCTGTAACAATCTGAATAGAATAATGGCGCCAGACAGTAGGTTGTCTACCGGGCGCTCGGGTTCGACTCATCCCGGATCTGGTGGCCAGATTACTGCAAGGGGCTGGGGTAGACCCGGCTGTCATGGTGCACGTTGGCACCAATGACAAAGTCAGAGGCAGATGGAGTGTCCTAAAGAACGATTTCAGGGATTAAGGCGCTAAATTGAGGAAAAGGCCCTCCAAGGTAGTATTCTCAAGAATACTACCGGTACATTGAGCCACACCAGAAAGCTTGAGGGAGATTAGGGAAGTAAAGAAGTGGCTGAAGAGCTGGTGTAGTAAGGAGGGGTTTGGGTTCCTGGAGGACTGGGCCGACTTCTCAGTCAATCACCAGCTCTATAGAAGGGATGAACTGCACCTAAATGAGGAGGGTGCAGATCAGCTGGGAATGAAGATGGTCGAAAAAGTAGAGAGGTTTTTAAACTAGGCGATGGGGGGAGGGTCCAGAGGTAGAGATAGTCAGCCGGAACATATTCCAGAGGGTAGTATTGGGGGCATTAGTGGTAGATTGACCAAAGCACATAAACCCAAGGTAAGTATAGTAGCAAGTCCTAGTTGCAATCTCGGAACACCCAATAAGAGGATAATATGCGACCGGTCTAAACTACGTGGCATGTTCACCAATGCCAGGAGCCTGGTGGACAAGATTGGTGAACTAGTGATACTATTGGCCTTCTTCTTGTACATCTGAAGGTTTAGGGGCCTGAAAAGGCATTACTTCTGGAGGAGTCAGAGGATAACACTGACAGATGAATAGATAGATAGATAGATAGATAGATAGATAGATAGATGGATACACACAGGACACCACTGTGTGTGTGTGTGGGTGTGGGGGGGGGGCGATGTGAAGGGGGTCAGAGGATACAACCACCCCCCCTCCCCCAGGTAGTTTTGATTTCCTCCATGTTGTCCAGGTAAATATCAACCTCTGAAAGGATATAGGATATCTGAATAGAATAATAGATTGAATTTTTCAGGTAGATGATTTGGGTGACTGATGATTCAGGGACGATCCGATCGCCTTATGGGGTCAGGAAGGAATTTTTTCCCCTTTGGAGCCAATTTGACCAAGAGGGGTTTTTGCCTTCCTCTGAATCATCTGAAGGTTTTTTTATTTTACACATTTTTTATTTAGTTAGTCAAAAGACATGAACCACGGCATCAAAAACATTGAAGAAGCAAAATGGCGAATAGAACAGCACAAAACAATGACAGTATGCATACCCATGGGCGTCCGCAGAAATTTTTTCAGGGGGGGGGCATCATTTTAGGGTCACCCATGCACTGCCCCTTTTCGACAATGTCATTATCACATTACCATGGTCAGAGACTGCAGACGTAGTACAGTCCCTAGGATAAGTAATGGATAATGGCCAATCCCTCCGGCTGGATGATCGCTCACTCTGGGTTCCCCAGGGGCGACTCTGGTCAGTAGTGTAGCATGTCTGTGCTCTGGTAGTGGCTCAGTCTTGCTCTCTCTGGTGGCACTGGGCAGCGTGGCTCTCTCTCTGGTGGCGCTGGGCAGCGTGGCTCTCTCTCTGGCTTCCACCCAGCACACTCCTCGTTCTTTGTCCTGTAGCGCTCTCTCCCTCAGCTTTTTTCCAGGCTGCAGTCTGTCAATCTCTCTCTTGATCGAGCTGTAGCCTCCTCCCTGTAAAAAATGGGGCCGCCAATCTTTGGGACTACATGTCCCATGATGCTCTCCTCTCCTAGTCTCCTTTGATTGGCTCTCAGTTATGGCCAATAGGGAAGGAACGGAGCGGGCAGGAAGCTGGGCGGGGAACTGGTGAGAGCCGCCGTCTCTTCTCCCTGACAGGAGAAAGGGGGGCGAGCGGGGGAAACCTCTGACTGCCCGCAGCTTGCCACAGCGCCGCTGAGTTCTCTGCTTTGACTGTTGCAAATAGAATGTTAAGAAATAGAACATCCTATCATTCAGAGCCCAGCATTTTTTATTCCTGTTGTTGCCTGGAAGGCCCAGGTTGGACATCAGAAGCCTCAGCTGGGTGGGAAGGAAGCCTGGAAGGAAGATGGTAGGGTGATGGCATGGGTTCCCTCTGGTTTTCCAGAAAATGCAGCCTCTCGTAGAACTTCATCCTGGGAACATAAATGGCATTCGGATCTCCTGATCGCAAGGACTGCTGGTACCTCTGTCGCTCCCTCAGATAGGTGCACCTCAGGGCACCAATTTTGGCCATCACATAGGTGATGTCTGCTTCGGGAACCATGATTTGGAAGTAATGGAGTAGTTTCTCCAGCGCTGCCTTCCTTTTGGTTCTATTGCTATAATCGGGGTGGGAATTCTGCCACAGGCTGGGCATCGCCCTGAGCTCATGAATGATCAAATCATAGAAAAAAGGAAACTTTTAATGGGTCCATAGTATTTTCTGCAAGACAAACCAGAATACTGTCAGGCTAAACTCTCCTAATCTTGTACCCAAATAAGCCTCAATGGAGAAGCAGTCTAGGCTAGTGATGTACCAAGTTCAAATTGTACCTTCGTTAAAGCGATCGATCCTCTTGTCCGTCAGCTCTCTCCCCTCTGCTCACAGATCATCGGTACGACACATGCGTGTGACGTTTTCTTTACAGTGCGCATGCGTGAAACTCCGCCCGCCCCTGACGATCTTTCTCGTCTATTCCCCACCCTTTCTCTTTACGGCGCAGTGGGGAGAGCACATGGCGGGGACACAGCAGGTGCGCCCTAATAAATATTCCAGCAACGAGGAGGAGGACGAGGAAAGGCGGGAGGCCGAAACGTCCCGATCCCGGAGGCCCAAATTTAAGGCATCAAATATGTCTTTTGGAGAAATGTTGGACATATTAAAGAGGAGCGACTATGATGGGAAGTATGGGCCTTACCCTAACCCAAATGTCAGAAAGGCCTTGATCATGGCTAAAGTTTTTGAAGAGGCTGCAAAAGAATTTTGTCTTAAAACGATCCAAGGATCAACTGAGGAAATGCTGGTCAGACCTGAAACTGAGGGAGCCCGATCAGTACAGAAAGATCAAGAGTTCTTCAAAAAAGTAAGTAGTTGTCGTGTGTTCTGCTTTTTTTTTCTTGCTTGCATACTGCTCCATGTGGTTGTTTTTTCTATGTTGTACATTTGAAAATGGCCACTTTCATGTTCGTGTGTCCATTCGATCGTACTCAACCTCGATCGTTCGGCCACTTATAATACGATGTTTGGTGAAGTTGGAGTGAAATACATTGTTTCAGGCCTGTTTTTAGTGAAAGGAAGTTTGTTGTCAATAGAGATGTAATCAAGAATGAAAAGCAAATTTCTTCAATGTAAAGGAGAGGTCACTCAGTAGCTGTTTACCCATCTGGACTCTAGAGCACTAGTGCTGGGACACCCAAACACCCTTTTTATTATGTTGTCCCACACATGTGCTCCAGTGGATACTATAGGGGTGTCTCCATCTGACAAACTTCCACCAAAAAGGTAGTAAGTTTTGCACCTTTACAAAGTGACTACATTGATGTTGTTGTCCTTTGAACCTGGCCACAAACAACTATTGTCCGTCACTTCCAAGCAATGTTTGACATTTCCTATTTCTGCCCTCAATAGATTGTTGTGCTAAGTATTCCTTTTGTACATTCTCATAGGGGAGCGAAGACTTGGGACGTCTGAGGAAACCAGGAACCCCACACCTCCCAAAGAAGGGGAAATACCAACACCAGAAGCAGAGGAGGAGGTGGAAGGAGAGATAATAGAAGTTGGAGAACTTGTCACCACAACAGGTGAGTGTGGGAGAACACATACTGGTAAGCTAATCAATGTATGCCTGCCTCTTTTACTAATAGCCATCTTTTTTTTGTTTGTGTGTTTTTTTAGGTGATATGGATGTTGTGGAAGAAGAATCGCACTTTACCACTGAAAGTGCACACGTACTCATCGGGGAGATAATGGTGTGCAATCGAGATCTAGATGATATCAAGAAAAACATCAATGATGTTCAACAAAAAATGAAGAACATCATTGATGTTTTAGCGAAAATCTGAAAACGCACAAACTAATTATCACACATTTGTGGCTGTTTCTCACAACAATTTAAACTTAATAACTGTGCCAAATTTGGAAGATGCACACAGTGTGTCAACATGTGCTAGCTCCCATCATGGTGGATCAATGACAACGTTTTGGGGGTGCAACCACTTTACTAACTACTAAAGTGGGTGAGGTGAAGGGGTTGCACCCCCAAAACACGTCCATTGATCCCCATGATGGGAGATTGCACATTTGGACATTCTGCAATTACCTATCAAGCTAAAAAATAGGAGGAAAATCAAAAAAACTAAACAAAAAAAAAACATTGTAAAGTATTGAGCCAGCCCCTTGCACTACATGCTTTGCTGAATTCATCCCTAAATATGACCACTATAAAGAGGTAGGTATATAGTGTGTATTGAGCTTGGCAAAGCCAGCAGATAGAGGATTGGTATCATCTGACAGAGCAGTTGGGGGAGGGGGGTTCCTAATGAGTTTGGCACCCAAAAAAAAAAAAAATATAAATAAAAGAAACTCTGCATGAAGTAAAACACACAGCAAACATTTGTGCATATTTTAGGGGGTGTTTGGGGGAAACCAATACTATGAAGCAGACAAAATACATTGCTTAAGTGACTAGGCCATAGGTGTCTATTGGGCCAGAAGAGCATGCTGGGGAGGTAAGTGAAGGGAAAAATGCATGAAGGACAAAAGGGGCACAGCATATTAGAGCATATTGCAATCATGGTAATTAGGTAACAAAAATACAAGACATTAGCAAACAGAGCATACATAGAAGGGAATAGTAAAGGAGAAATGTTACCTTAATATAGTCCTCCTGCAGGACCTGGATGATAGCAGAACAGGTCTCTGGAATAATGATTCCCAGAGCCTGGGGAGAGATACCTGTGGAGAACTTCAGATCCTGAAGGCTTCTCCCTGTCTCCAAGTACCTCAACGTGGCAACAAGCCTCTGCTCCGGAGTGATGGCTTGTCTCATGCAGGTATCCTGCCTGCTGATAAAAGGGGTCATCAAAGCCAAAAGACGGTGAAAAACGGGGTCCGTCATCCGGAGAAAGTTCCTGAAATCATCAGGATTATTCTCCCGGATCTCACGAAGCAAAGGCATGTGCGAGAATTGGTCACGCTGAAGCAACCAATTCTTAGTCCACGAACTCCTCCTCGCTCTGTTCATGGACTGGTCTTGGGTCAAAGCTAAAAGCCCGACACCAAGCCCCTGCACAGCACGAACTCTACGACGAGTACGTACACGAAACATAGCTCACAAACGGTCGGCTGGTCAGAACGGACAAACAGAAAGCACCGATAAACAGCAAGGCCTGAAAGAACGAAATGAATACCAGAAACGAGCAGACAATAAGCAGTGAAAATCAAAGCGTCCTATATCAAGATATAGTCCGCAATGACCAACAAATGCGAACTCACTACACGCACCGATAAACAGATACGCACGACAGGCACAAACTGAAGAGCAGTAACGATCTGAGTCAGAAAACTGAAAAGAGCGAATCGTAAGTCCCCCAAACCTCTACTAACACGCGATAAACACGGAATCAGCAGAAGGAGCCCAACGGGTGCCGGACGTGGTGCTGAACTTCCCTTTTCTAGTCTCGTGGAAGACGGCTTACGTCACGGCGTTCTTGAAGACCGGAAATTCCGACAACATTGTCCGACCGTGTGTACGCAACACCAGCTTCGGACAGATTCTGACGGAAATAGTCATCGGAAAATCCGAGCGTGTGTACGGGGCATCACTGTTATACTGTAATGTTACTTTGTTTTATTGTTATCCATCATTTGCTTAGCAGGTACGCTATTCAGCTGCAGCACAGATTTATTTATCTTGACAGCAACAGCGTTTGCTCCCACGATACGTAAATTAGCGACTCCATCCTTGTAGGAGGTGATTTCACCACCACAATTAAAAAAAAATGGTGCATGTATGCCCATCATTAGAAGTGGGTGGATGAAGGGCGGTATTCTAATGGTGGGCATACCCACCGATCAATCTCTTTTTTTCATTCAGCCCAGAGGTTGCATGAAAAAAAGAACATTACAATGTATGCCCAACAAGGACCAGCAACGTACTGGTATGTTGCTGGACTTTGAGTGGTTATACCAGAATGATGCCTGCAGGTTTAGGTATCATCTTGGTATCATTCTTTTCAGCCAGCGGTCGGCTTTCATGTAAAAGCAATTAACTAATTAGCCTCTAGACTGCTTTTACAAGCAGTGGGAGGGAATGTCCCCCCCTCCCACCGCCTTCCATGGTTTTCTCGGGCTCTCCTGTCCCAACAGGGAACCCGAGAATGCAGCCGGTAGTTACGCCAGCTGACCATAGAGCTGATCAGAGATCAGAACGGCTCCAACCATCTCAATGGTCTAAGACAGGGGCCTCCAAAGCACAGTTTTGGGGGAGGGTGATGGTAACAAAGTTGTGAAGGGGGATGGTGGCTGTGATGGGGACACAGTTGTGAAGGGGGATGGTGGCTGTGATGGGGACACAGTTGTGGGGGAGGGTGATGGGGACACAGTTGTGAAGGGAGATGGTGGCTGTGATGGGGACACAGTTGTGAAGGGTGATGGGGACACAGTTGTGGGGAAGGGTGATGGCTCTGAGGGTGACAAAAAAGTTTGTGGGGAGGGAGGGGGGCTCTGATGGGGACATAAATTTGTGGAGAGACTCTGATGGTTGATGGGGGCACAAGCTTGTGGGGTGGCTATGATGGGGACATCAATTTTTTTTGTTGCACAAAGTTGTCACTAAATGATCTATTGCTCAAACATGCCATGGGCATATGTGGAATTACACCCCAAAATACACTCTGCTGCTTCTCCTGAGTACGGGAATACCACATGTGAGACTTTTTGGGAGCCTAGCCGCGTACAGGACCCCAAAAACCAATCACCACCCTCAGGCCTTCTAAGCCCAAAAAAATTGTGATTTTACTACCTCACTACCTATCAGAGCTACAGAGGCCATGAAATGACAGGATAGCACAACCCCCCCCCCCCCCCCAAAAAATTACCCCATTTTGGAAAGTAGACACCCCAACCTATTTGATGAGAGGCATGGTGAGTATTTTGCAGATCTCATTTTTTTTTGAAAATGAAGAAAGAAAAAAATAAAAGATAAAACTTTTTCGCAGAAGGGAGTTTAACAAGACACGCAGCCACTCATTAAAATTAGAAGAAAAAGGTTTAACCTTAAACTACATAGAGGGTTCTTTACTGCAAGAATGTGGAATTCCCTTCCACAGGCGGTGGTCTCAGCGGGGGGCATCAATGGTTTCAAAAAACTATTAGATAAGCACCTGAACGACCCCAACATACAGGGATATACAATGTAATACTGACATATAATCACACACACAGGTTGGACTTGATGGACTTGTGTCTTTTTTCAACCTTACCTACTATGTAACATCAGGGGTGATCAAAGGGTTAAATGTGTTCCCTGGGAGAGGAGGGGGGGATGGCTCTGACTGGGGAAAGACAGAGATCAGTGTCCCTGCTTAGTAGAAACACAATATCTCAATTTTCTCCCATCAGACCTCCGTTCTGTCTCTCTTGGGAACGATCGCGGGTGGACATCGGGTGCGCCGGACCCGCTGATTGGCTCCTCCTCTGTCCAATCAGCACGCAATCGGGTCTCCGGCGGCGTGCACATGCCCCCTAGAGGCTATTGCATGAAATGAAATACAGGTACGTCATTTTGTGCAATAGACCCACTTTGCCGCAGTACATGTACATTACGCAGTCAAGTCGTTAACCACTTGTACATATACGGTGGCAGGATGTCTCTCCTGCACGAATCGGCGTATTTGTCTGGCGGCTCCTTTAAGAGCCATAGCCGGCACACGAGTACCCGCTGCGCGGCGCGGGACCTGATGTGCATGGCCGGCGGGCACGATTGCCGCCAGCCACCCACGATCATGAGCACGAGAGCCAGAACGTGGGTTTGTGTGTTTAAACACACAAATCCCTGTTCTGACGGGAGGAGAAACAGATTGTTGTTCCTACGATCTGGCTCCTCCCCTAGTAAGTCACATCCCCATACAGTTAAGCCTGGTACACACGATCAGATTTTCCACAGACAAAGCCTCTGACTTTTGTCTGAAGGGCGTTGGCCAAAAACTTGTCTTGCATACAAATGGCACACAATTGTCGGCCAACAAAAACAAATGTAGACGTACTAGACGTACTACGAGCCGAGCTACGAGGAAGTTCACTTGTCAGGCACCACCCTTTGGGCTCCTGCTAATTTCGTGTTAGTGGAAGTTTGTGAGTGTTGATTCGCGCTTTTCATTTCGTGCTTTTCAGTTCGTTTCTGAACGGCCGTTCGTCGACCAGACATGTTGCGGAATCGGAGGAGATAACGTGTTATTTATTATTGGCCTTGGAGTTATTGCTTTGACCCAAGTCCAGTCCAGGAACAGGAGGGGGAGGATTTCTTGGACCAAAAATGGGTTGCTTTATTAATCGTGACCAATTATGTCATATGCCTTTGCTGCGGGAGCTCCAGTAGAATAATCCGGATGATTTTGGAATTATCTCCGGATGACGGACCCCTGCTTTCACCAACTCTTGGCATTGTTGAGGCTTTTGTTTAATTTTTTGGTTGAATAATGATTTGATTTGGTATATTTCCTATATTTTTGGATGCATAGAATAGGTTAAGTTCTATTGGCAGATAGTATATCTAATTTTATTTGTTTTCTTTTTTGAATGCTCAATAAAAAAAATTGTGGAGAATAATACTTGGCTATGTGTTTTACTTCAAATGACAGTTTGGGAATCGGCAGTTACATTTAAAAAAATACAATGTAAAATTAACAGGGGACGCCAACATAGTTGTATCTTTGATCTTAAAAACTACGGGATAATGGTGGTGTGGTAACTTGCCCTAAAAAAAAACAAACAAAAAAAAAACCATAATAATATTCTTGATATCACTAGAAAAAAAAGCCTTTGAAAATTTGTTTGCAATAACTCCATCAGTATCACCAGCAAAGCAGTTTCATTATTATCCGATTAACCGCTTAAGGACCGCCTCCTGCACACATACGTCGGCAGAATGGCACGGCTGGGCACAAGCACGTACCTGTACATCCTCTAAGTGCCCAGCCGTGGGTCGGGTGCACGCCACCGCGCCGGCGACCCGGTCCTGAGCTCCGTGACCGTAGCCGCAGGACCAGCGGACCCGATCGCCGCTGGTGTCCCGCGATCGGGTCACAGAGCTGAAGAACGGGGAGAGGTCTGTGTAAACAAACCTCTCCCCGCGCTTCCTACTGAGCCTGTCACTGATCGCCTGTTCCCTGTTATAGGGAAAGACGATCAGTGACGTCAGATGCCAAGCCACGCCCCCCTACAGTTAAGAAAAAAACACGTCACACTTAGCCCCTCCCCGCCCCTAGTGGTTAACTCCTTCACTGCCAGTGTCATTTACACAGGAATCAGTGCATTTAAATAGCATGATTGCTGTATAAATGACAATGGTCCCAAAAATGTGTCAAAAATGTCCGATGTGTCCGCCATAATGTCGCAGTCACAATAAAAATCGCTGATCGCCGCCATTACTAGTAAAAAAAAAATATTAATAAAAATGCTATAAAACTATCCCCTATTTTGTAAACGCTATAACTTTTGCGCAAACCAATCAATAAACGCTAATTGCGATTTTTTTTTTTTTTACCAAAAATATGTAGAAGAATACTTATCGGCCTAAACTGAGGAAAAAAAATTTTTTTATATATATTTTTTCGGGATATTTATTATAGCAAAAAATTCAAAATATTGCATTTTTTTCAAAATTGTCGCTCTATTTTTGTTTATAGCGCAAAGAATAAAAACCGCAGATGTGATCAAATACCACCAAAAGAAAGCTCTATTTGTGGGGAAAAAAGGACGCCAATTTTGTTTGGGAGCCACGTCGCACGACCGCGCAATTGTCAGTTAAAGCGACGCAGTGCCGAATCGCAAAAAGAGGCCTGGTCCTTTGGCTGCAAATTGGTCCGGGGCTTAAGTGGTTAAAGAACAGGAGAATATGCGCTGCATTTCGAGATTTCATAATTGGGCGCGTCACGAATGTTAATTCTCCATTACGAACGATAGTTTGCCGCTTCCGGCTCATCCTTGCTTCCGAGCATGCGTGTTTGCGTGTTTGTACTTTGGACTTTTATCCGACGGACTTGTGTACACACGCTCGTAAAATCCGACAACAGACCATTGTCCGAGGAAAGTTGGCCAACAATTGTCTGATGGAGCGTACAAACGATCGGATTCTCCACCAACAGCCTGTCATCACACAATTCCCGTCGGAAAATCCGATCGTGTGTACGAGGCTTTAGAAACACCCAGGGAACACACTTAACCCCTTGATCGCCCCCAGTATTAACCCCTTCCTTGCCAGTGTCATTTACACAGTAATCAGTGTATTTTTATAGCACTGACCTCTGTATAAATGACAATGGTCCCAAAAAAGTGTCAAAAGTGTCCAATCTATCCACCAGCAATGTCACAGTCCTGCTAAAAATCGCAGATCGCCGCCATTACTAGTAAAAAAATAAAAAAAAAAAATTCCATAAATCTATCCCCTATTTTGTAGACGCTATAACTTTTGCACAAACCAATCAATATATACGCTTATTGTGATTTTTTTTACCAAAAATATGTAGAAGAATACATATCGGCCTAAACTGATGAAGAAATTTGTTTTTTTAAAACATTTTTGAGGGAATTTATTATAGCAAAATGTAAAACATTGTTTTGTTTTTTTTTTCAAAATTGTCGGTCTTCTTTCATTTATAGCGCAAAAAATAAAAACCACAGAGGTGATCAAATACCACCAAAAGAAAGCTCTATTTGTGGGAAAAAAAGACATCAATTTTGTTTGGGTACAACATCGCACGACCGCGCAATTGTCAGTTAAACAACGCAGTGCCAAATCGCAAAAGATGCTCTGGTCATTGAGGGGGTAAAACCTTTCTGGGGCTGAAGTGGTTAAAAACCATCAGTTTGGGCCAAGGGCATCCTGAATTTTCGTTTCGGGCACCGCCAATTACAAGAGATTATTCAGCAGCGTGAGAAAACATACGTCCAACATAATGAGACGTTGTGCAAATATTGCAAATATTGCCAAAAATTAACAATGAATTAAATATAATAATCATAATAATACAAAATAAAAATGAATTAATACCAATAGAAAAAAAAAGTAAAACATGTTTAAATTAAATAAAAAAGAAAAAAATTGAGATACCTCCAGGGCATTCCGGGTGCCCCTGAGGATGGCTGGCGTTCGTTCGTCTTGGCGTTGGAGACCTGAAGCCGAGAACAGCGGTCGCAGGGGGCGGAGAGATGGACCCTGTTGTCCAACCAGCCTGGATTGGCGCTTGAACTCAGAGCCCGCCCACCTCCTCTGTGTGTTATTCCCTCCCTAGTCATCTCTAGTCTCTTCTGCTCCAGGATTTAGCAGCACTGAAAGGCCATGTGACTGAAACTTTCTTCTTTCCCTCTTCCCTTCCTCCTTAGGGGGCTTCCAAGTCAACAACCCAGGGGCAGGAAGTGCACACATAATACACTTACAGTCATTATCAGATTTAAGCAGTAGAGGGCAGCATATCCCTACAATATGTTTATCTCTGTCTGCATAGCAACAAATCACTTCTAAACCATCCGTGGCCCACCTACCAGTGCCCATGCATGCCACCTATCAGGGCCACCTATAAGTATGCATCAGTGCCACCCATAAGTACCCATCAGTGCCGCCTATGAGTGCCCATCAGTGCCGCATACCAGTGCCACCTATCAGTGCCCATCAGTGCCACCTATCAGTGCCCATCATCAGTGCCACCTCATCGGTGCCCATCAGTGTCGCCTTATTAGTGCCCATCAGTGCCGCCTTATCAGTGCCCGTCATTGAAGAAGAAAACATACTTATTTACAATAAAAATTAATAGTGACAAAGAAAAACTTGTTTTTTTTTGCAAAATTCTTTTTTTGTTTGTTGCGCAAAAAATAAAAATTGCAGTGGTGATCAAATACCACCAAAAGAAAGCTCTATTTGTGGGAAAAAAAATGATTAAAAATCTGTTTGGGTACAGTGTAGCATGACCGCGCAATTGTCATTCAAATTGCGACAGCGCTGAAAGCTGAAAATTGGCCTGGGCAGGAAGGTGTCTAAGTGCCCGGTATTGAAGTGGTTAAAGAGCAACGTACCTGTACATTGATGTGCCCAGCCATGCCATTCTGCCGACGTAAATGTGCAGGAGGCGGTCCTTAAGCGGTTAATGTCTCAGTTTTGTTAACTCTTTCTCACCCTTCAGTGTGCGAGGAGTAGGGGGTGCAACGGATCAAAAAACTCACGGATCGGATCGATTCTCAGATCAGAGTCACGGATCGGATCATTTTTCGGATCAGCAAATAATAATTGAATTTGCAAAAAACCTGTGAAAATTCCACCACCATATAGTCCCCACTGTAATATCCACGTCATCTCCCCCACTGTAATATTGGCAGGGTATCGCAGAGTATTGGCAGGGTATGGATAATGCAGAGTATTGGCAGGGTATGGGTAATGCAGAGTATTGGCAGGGTATGGGTATTGCAGAGTATTGGCAGGGTATGGATAATGCAGAGTATTGGCAGGGTATGGATAATGCAGAGTATTGGCAGGGTATGGGTGGGTATGGCAGAGTATTGGCAGGGTATGGGTAATGCAGAGTATTGGCAGGGTATGGGTAATGCAGAGAATTGGCTGGGTATGGGTAATGCAGAGTATTGGCAGGGTATGGGTAATGCAGATTATTGGCAGGGTATGGGTAATGCAGATTATTGGCAGGGTATGGGTAATGCAGAGTATTGGCAGGGTATGGGTAATGCAGATTATTGGCAGGGTATGGGTAATGCAGATTATTGGCAGGGTATGGGTAATGCAGAGTATTGGCAGGGTATGGGTAATGCAGAATATTGGCAGGGTATGGGTAATGCAGAGTATTGGCAGGGTATGGGTAATGCAGAGTATTGGCAGGGTATGGGTAATGCAGAGTATTGGCAGGGTATGGGTAATGCAGAGAATTGGCTGGGTATGGGTAATGCAGAGTATTGGCAGGGTATGGGTAATGCAGACTATTGGCAGGGTATGGGTAATGCAGACTATTGGCAGGGTATGGGTAATGCAGATTATTGGCAGGGTATGGGTAATGCAGAGAATTGGCAGGGTATGGATAATGCAGAGTTTGTTTACAACTGATTGCTCCGTCATTTGACGGAGCGATCACATTGTAAACAGCAGCCGGGTGTACCAAGATGGCTGCCGCTCCGGAGCTAGGCCGAAGCCGCGGCCTTTCCTAAGGGCGAGTCCGCGGAGTGCTCCGCAGATCGCGGGGTGTGCCAATCCGAACTGGGTGACCCGTTCGGATCACGGATCGGCGACGATCCGTTGCACCCCTAGAGAGGAGCCAGGTGTTGGCTGCATGTGATGTGGAGAGATGGAGGACGTGCGGGGAGTGGAGGGGGAAGACGGGGCGCTACAACACTTATTCTTACCCATTTTTACCCATTTTTCTGCTTTCAACACATCAGCTTCAGGGACAACATGTTCACTTGCACCTAATATATCCCACCCACTTTCAGATACCAGTCAAGAGATAATCAATATTTTTCACTTTACCTGTCAGTGGTCATAATGGCTGATCAGTGTTATTTATAAAAACTGCCCCATCTAGTGTTAAAAATAGAGAATGCCTCAATACAATGGTGCTGTTGATGTCACTTCTGCTCATTGGAAGGCACGTTGGCACTCAGCGGGATGCGGGTGAAGCTGAACTTCCTCGCTGATGCTCAGCTTTTTTTCTGGCGCTTGATGATGATATGTTGGGATCATTGATTTGGTTGCTCTGGTACTGCACTTTATAGCGGTTTACTCTGAGGATCAAAGTTTTGTGTATTGCACAACACAACGTATCCATAGAGCACAATTTCACTTTATTTAGAGTTTTTATAGAGTTTATGAATTATACACTGAGGGCATTTCATTTATACCCGGCACTTATTTTTTCCTGGCGCTTTATATATTTACTATATACATTTAGTGCAGCGATACGTTCTGTTTCTCTCTTTTATAATGGATGCCCAGGGGTCGGGCACTTGAAGCGGTATTAAACCCAAAACCAAAAATGTAATATATTGCTGCTTACCAACCATTAGATGTGGTGGCTGCATTCGTTTTCTTTTCTTTAGGCTTTTCTCGCTCTGTTTTCACCAGGTGATCTCACCAGTAACAAACTTCCTTCCACTCTAGATGAAGGAGCACAGGGGGCACAGCAGACAGCAGAACATTGTCAGTCTAGGGGGGGGGGGGGGGAGTGTTAGATGGACTGGCAGATTAAAAACACTAACAAATTGAAAACAAACTCCAACTCACACTTTATAAGCAGTTGCAGAAAACAATATATAAAATCTAGTGTAGCATTTCCTATATTAGGGGTGTCCAAACTAAAGCCCCATACACACGTCGGATTTTCCGATGGATTCTGTCCTATCGGACAATGTTGTCGGAAAATCAGACCGTGTGTAGGCACCATCGGACAGTTTCCATCAGATTGTCTGACAGACAAAGTCCTATCTCCTGCTGGATAGATTTTTTGACAACAAAGTCCGATCACACCAAATCCGATCGTGTGTAGCGAATTCCGACCGGACAAAGTGCTCCGCATGCTCAGATCACATTACAAGACCAAAGCTATTGGCTACTAGCCTCTACGTAGTCCCGTCGTAGGCAACAAACGTCACCACGTTCAGAATGATCGGATTTTCCGACAACTTTGTCCGACCGTGTGTACGCAAAACCAACATCAGACAAAGTATGACGGACAGGATCCGACCGACCTGGTCCTCGGATAATCCGCGCGTGTGTATGGGGCTTAAGTGTGTTTGTCCGAGCGCTATCACACTGCCCAACAAGAATTCTCTTGCCTTTGTGGCTGTGTGTGAAGAAGAGATGAGCTTGTTATTTGGATATATATATGTATATCTTTTGGGGCCCCAACGAATCCCTGAGCCATGAAATAAGAACTGTGAAACAAAATAAGGGTCAGTGCCCATCAATGCAGCCTCACCATTGCCACGAATGCAGCCTCACCATTACCATGAATGCAGCCTCACCATTGCCATGAATGCAGCCTCACCATTGCCATGAATGCCGCCTTACCATTGCCATGAATGCAGCCTCACCATTGCCATGAATGCAACCTCACCATTGCCATGAATGCAGCCTCACCATTGCCATGAATGCAACCTCACCATTGCCATGAATGCAGCCTCACCATTGCCACGAATGCAGCCTCACCATTGCCATGAATGCAGCCTCACCATTGCCATGAATGCAGCCTCACCATTGCCATGAATGCAGCCTCACCATTACCATGAATGCAGCCTCACCATTGCCATCAGTGTAGCCTGATCCATGCCCATCTACAACCTCGGAGGGGACAGGGAGGGGGGCGGGAGGAGCGCCAACAGATTACATACAGGAGAATCTCCTGTTTACCATGCGGCCTCTTTATTACAAAGTCCCGCCTCCTATGATGGACAGAATAGTCGTCCAATGCCATTACAGGACACGGGACTTCCTATTACAGACGCCGCCGAGTAAGCAGGAGATTCTCCTGTATATAATCTGCCGGCGCTCGTCCCGCCCCCTCCCTGTCCCCTCTGAGGCAGCGCCGATAAATACGGTATATATCTTATGCAAATTACCAGGGGGGGCGCATTAAAACGGAATGCGGGCCACAATTGGCCCACGGGCCGGACTTTGGACATGCCTGTCCTATATAAACCACTTATTTAATCTTTAAAAAATGACATACATTAGAATAAATATATTTTTTGCTGCTTCACAACTTACTTACAAATAAAGTGACTCTGTTACAGGGGTGTTTCAACAGCTTCTAGCATACGGTGACCAGACGTCCCCGTTTTCCGGCTACGATCCCCGGACCCCCTTTGTCCCCGCTTTTGCCGTTTGGTATTTGGGCAGCTAGGCTGCGGCAGTCTCTTGATGGACGGGGGCGTTTCCCGATGGCGGGGGGCGTTTCCCGATGGACGGGGGCGTTTCCCGATGGACGGGGGGCGTTTCCGGATGGATGGGGGCATTTCCCGGTGGACAGGGGGCGTTGCCCCCAAGAGATAGCACAAGAGAGAGCTGTGTAGACTGTGTAGAGGAGGAGCTGGAGCGGCTGCAGCCTGCCTATGCTGTGCTAGTGTAGTTAGTAGCCACTCCTCCTCAGCTAGAAAAATCAATCACATGACATGACTCTTCCTCCAGCATCCCGCCCCTCTCCTCCTACCTCTGCTCCCTCCTCCAATCACGCTCCTGGCAGCATAGGGGGCGAAGACAAAGTACAGCGCTCCTCCCCTTCCCTCAGGTCCTGCAAGCAAGGCACTATGGGAATTGTAGTCAAGAAGTTGTACAGAGTGAATTGTGCAAAAAACATACAATTATTGTCCAATTAGAGCCGTGTATATCAAAGCTGTCCAAAAAAACTGTGCACATGACATCTGTAAGGCAGCTTTCACACTGGGGCGGTGGCGGCGTCGGCACTTTACCGTCGTTTTTGCGGAGGTATTCAGCCGCTAGCGGGGTGCTTTTAACCCCTTTTAAACCTCATATGTATTTGGTTTTTCCTCGTGTATATTTATTTATTTAACCACTTGCCTACCGGGCACGAACACCCCCCCCCCCCCCTCCTGCCCAGGCGCCATTTTTCAGCTTTTGTCGCACTTTGAATGACAATTGCGCGGTCACGCTACACTGTACCCAAACAAAGTTTTATAATTTTCTTCACACAAATAAAGCTTTCTTTTGGTGGTATTTAATCACTGCTGGGTTTTTTATTTTTTACAAAAAAAACAGGCCAAAGATTTTGGAAAGAAAACGTTTTTTTACTTTTTTTTCTGTCAGTAAATTTTGTAACTAAGTCATTTTTCACCTTCACTGATGTGCGCTGATGAGGCGGCACTGATAGGCTGAACTGGTGGGCATTGATGGGGTGGCACTTATGGGCACTGATGAGGAGGCACTAATATGCCGCACTTATGGGCACTGATATGTGGGACTGATGAGCACTGTTATGTGGAACTGATGGGCACTGTTAGGTGGCACTGGTGGGCACTGATAGGCGGTGGTGGCGGGCACTGATAGGCGTCACTAGTGGTTACGGATAGGCGGCATGGAGAGGCGGTACAGATGGGCACTGATGGGTGGTACTGATAGGCGACACTGATGGGCATTGGTAAACAGCAGTGATGGGCAGCACTGATAGGAGGCACTAATTGCCAGCACTGACTGAGATGGCTAATGGCCACTGATTTGTGGCACTTGTGGGCAGTGTGGGCTCTGATCACTGGCATTGGTGGGCACTGTATGCTGGCATTGGTGGGCACTGTATGCTGGCATTGGTGGGCACTCCATTTTTTACACTTTATTTATATATTGTAATGTGCCCTGATTTCTTCCCTAGCTGTCCCCTGTGAGGAGATGCCGCTGATCGGTTCTCCTCTCCTCTCCTCACACTCTCTCAGTGTGAGGAGAGGAGCGCCAATTACCGGCATCTCCGTGTTTACATGTGACCGGCTGTGATTGGACACAGCGGACGCGGCTCTTTAAACAGATCGGGGTCGCACCGTGTCCTAGCAACACAGTGCGGCCACGATCGCCGCACTGCGCGCCCCTTAAAATATATGCTTATAAAATCGTTTACCATTTGCCAAAAAAAAAAATGTCCCCGGATTTAATTTTGAAAATCTGGTCACTAGGGATGGGCCCGGTGCTCGATGCGAACCCACGTTCGCATCGAGCACCGGGCGTTCGCTCGCTCGGCGAGCCCAGAACTATTTTGGCCGCTCGCATCACGTTCGTGTGATGCGCGCGGCCCCGCAATGCATTGCGGCCGGCGCGGCCGACGCAGTGCATTGCTGGCTGATGATTGGCCAAGCATGCACTGTGACCCCGCATGCTTGGCCAATCACAGCCCCGGAAACTCGAAGAGCCATAATTGGCTACAGGCAGGACGCCTGTAGCCAATTACAGCTCAGGGGCTGTAGTACACGCCCCCCCCCTATAAAAGGCCGCCACGCCGTCTGCGCCGTCACATGCTGTTCCGGCGCAGATTGAGCAGGCTGATTCTGTGACACTCTGCTCGATTTAGTTAGGTAGAGAGATTCACTTACAGAAATTGAGTTAGATAGATTCAGTTACAAAGATTGATTGAGAAAGAGGGGCTTGTAGTGTGTTCGTGGCAGGCAGGCAGAGCTCCTATATTTTGTTACCAGAAGCACCTATAGGACTTGTAGTGTGTTCGTGGCAGGCAGGCAGAGCTCCTATATTTTGTACCAGAAGCACCTATAGGACTTGTAGTGTGTTCGTGGCAGGCAGGCAGGCAGAGCTCCTATATTTTGTTCCCAGAAGCACCTATAGGACTTGTAGTGTGTTCGTGGCAGGCAGGCAGAGCTCCTATATTTTGTTCCCAGAAGCACCTATAGGACTTGTAGTGTGTTAGTCCCATCACACACACAGAGCTATATTTTCTTCCCAGAAGCACCTATAGGACTTGAAGTGTGTTAGTCCCATCACACACACAGAGCTATATTTTGTTCCCAGAAGCACCTATAGGACTTGAAGTGTGTTAGTCCCATCACACACACAGAGCTATATTTTGTTCCCAGAGGCACCTAGGACTTGAAGTGTGTTAGTCCCATATTTTCTTCCCAGAAGCACCTATAGGACTTGAAGTGTGTTAGTCCCATTACACACACAGAGCTATATTTTGTTCCCAGAAGCACCTATAGGACTTGAAGTGTGTTAGTCCCATCACACACACAGAGCTATATTTTGTTCCCAGAAGCACCTATAGGACTTGAAGTGTGTTAGTCCCATCACACACACAGAGCTATATTTTGTTCCCAGAGGCACCTATAGGACTTGAAGTGTGTTAGTCCCATCACACACACAGAGCTATATTTTGTTCCCAGAGGCACCTATAGGACTTGAAGTGTGTTAGTCCCATCACACACACAGAGCTATATTTTGTTCCCAGAAGCACCTATAGGACTTGAAGTGTGTTAGTCCCATCACACACACAGAGCTATATTTTCTTCCCAGAAGCACCTATAGGACTTGAAGTGTGTTAGTCCCATCACACACACAGAGCTATATTTTGTTCCCAGAAGCACCTATAGGACTTGAAGTGTGTTAGTCCCATCACACACACAGAGCTATATTTTTCTTCCCAGAAGCACCTATAGGACTTGAAGTGTGTTAGTCCCATCACACAGAGATCCTCTATTTTGTTCCCAGAAGCAACAATAGGACTTGAAGTGTGTTAGTCCCATCACACAGACCTTTATTTTCTTCCAGAAGCACCTATAGGACTTGAAGTGTGTTAGTCCCATCACACAGAGCTCCTCTATTTTCTTTGCAGAAGCACCCATAGGACTTCTAGTGTGTTAGTGGCATCACACAGAGCTCCTATATATTCTTATCAGCAGCACCCACAGGACTTCTAGTGTGTTAGTGGCATCACACAGAGCTCCTCTATTTTCTTTGCATAAGCACCCACAGGACTTCTAGTGTGTTAGTGGCATCACACAGAGCTCCTCTATTTTCTTTGCATAAGCACCCACAGGACTTCTAGTGTGTTAGTGGCATCACACAGAGCTCCTCTATTTTCTTTGCAGAAGCACCCACAGGACTTCTAGTGTGTTAGTGGCATCACACAGAGCTCCTCTATTTTCTTTGCAGAAGCACCCACAGGACTTCTAGTGTTTAGTGGCATCACACAGAGCTCCTCTATTTTCTTTGCATAAGCACCCACAGGACTTCTAGTGTGTTAGTGGCATCACACAGAGCTCCTCTATTTTCTTTGCAGAAGCACCCATAGGACTTCTAGTGTGTTAGTGGCATCACACAGAGCTCCTATATTTTCTTCTCAGCAGCACCCACAGGACTACCGACTACAATGGCTGGAAGACCGCCAAGGGGAGGCAGAGCGTGCAGAGCCAAGAACACAGGGCAGGCAGGCTCTGTTTCTAGTGGACGTGGCCGTGGACGTGGACGTGGTCGTGCATCGTCATCAGCACGTGGCCATGGGACACGCGCGTCTTTGTTTTCGGCAGCTGGACATGTGGAGCCGCATCATGCTGAAGGCTTGGTAGAATGGATGACCAAGCCCTCCTCATCCTCCTCATCCTCTCTCACCCAGGCTCAGGGTACTGACAGAGCATCATCAGCCACCCCTTCCCTAGACCCACCATGTCCTCCTGAGGAGTCCCCCGAACTCTTTGAGCACAGTGTTGGGTACATGCTCCAGGAGGATGCCCAACGATTCGAAGGCTCGGATGACGATACCCAGCTTGAGGAATCTGGCAGTACTGTTCCACCAGCTGCAGCTTACTGCCAGGTTTGCTCTAGTGGTGAAGAGGGAGGGGATGATGAGGTCACTGACTCCACGTGGGTGCCTCAAGGGAGAGAGGATGAGGAGGAGGACGAGGAGGAGGAGGATGCGGCGTCACATGTCCAACGAGGCAGGATGCCCCCTGGAGGCCAGGTAGAGGCCAGCACAGCAACTGTACAACACCGCAGAGCTCCGCCTGTGCAGGGCGCTGCCTCTGCACGTTATCAGAAAAGTTCTTTGGTGTGGGCCTTTTTTGAGACGAGTGCAGCAGATCGCACCACTGCTATTTGCAATATTTGTCTCAAGCGTATCTCGCGTGGCCAAAACATCAGCCGCTTGGGCACGACAAGCATGACCAGACATATGGCGACCTGCCATGCAGCTCGTTGGCAGGCACACATAAAAGACCCACACCAAAGAACTAAGCGGACCTCTCCTTGCTGTGATTGGACACAGCTGCTGGACCGTAGAAAGAAGTACACTCCCAGCCATCCACTGCCCAGCGGTTGAATGCTAGCTTGACTGAGCGCGGCTCTTTAAAGGTTCCCAAACGCCACTTTTTCTCGCGGAAGGCGATTCCGTCTCTCTACCGTAATGTCCTAGCAACACAGTGCGGCCACGAGCAGTCCTCTCACCATTTGAGGAGGCCACGAGGATGGTGAGCAGTGACAGTGCATGCATCAGTGACACTGTCCCTCTTGTCCACCTGTTGGAGCATACGCTGCGTGGGATAATGGACAGGGCACTTGAGGCAGAACAGAGGCAGGAAGAGGAGGACTTCCTTGCCTCTCAAGGCCCCCTTTATCCGGACAGTGTTCCTTCTGTCCCACCCATCACACAGGAAGAGGATGAGGAGGAGGAGGAGGAGGAGGAGGATTGTGTGAGCATGGAGGTGGAGCCTGGCACTCAGCATCAGCAGCAGCAGTCTTTTAGGGATGATGTACAGTCCCAACAAGCCAGTGGACTTGTACGTGGCTGGGAGGAGGTGGCTGGCGATCATGTCATCCTCAGTGACCCAGAAGACTCCGGACCGAATGCCTCAGCTAACCTACGCTGCATGGCCTCCCTGATCCTGCAAAGCCTGCGGAAGGATCCTCGTGTTCTTCGGATCAAGGAGAGGGACCATTACTGGCTGGCCACTCTCCTTGATCCGCGGTACAAGGGTAAGGTTGCGGACCTTATCTTGCCGTCGCAGAGGGAGCAGAGGATGAGACATCTCAGGGAGGCCTTGCAGAAAGGTCTGTGCAACGCGTTCCCAGAAACTGGGAGGCTACAAACTCCTGGTCCTGGGCGACGAGTTGCTGAGGCTTCGGTCAGTGGCAGAAGGAGCGGTGGGGAAGGTGGACGTCTGACCGATGCGTTCAGACAATTTTTTAGTCCGCAGCCCCAAGGTATGATCGGTTCCAGCAACCATCGCCAGCGTCTGATATACATGGTGCAGGAATACCTTGGGGCAAGGTCAGACTTGGACACCTTTCCCACCGAAAATCCTCTGGCTTACTGGGTCCTGAGGATGGATCACTGGCCAGAGCTTGCACAGTATGCAATTGAGCTACTGGCCTGTCCTGCCTCCAGCGTTCTTTCCGAACGCACATTCAGTGCTGCTGGAGGATTTGTGACTGATCATAGGGTGCGCCTGTCCACCGCCTCGGTTGATCGACTGACATTCATCAAAATGAATCAGTCTTGGATCACCACCAGCTACCAGGCACCTGAGGCGGATATAACCGAATAATTTTTAATGTCACATCCCTTCAAGACTGCCTATGCTGATGCTGAGTGACTGTCCTCTTATGTTCACTGACTATCCTCTTCCTCCTCCTCAATGATCCATGCCACCACACCAGTGCCTAAGGCACAATTTTTCAGCCCCTGTTTAACAGGGGCGTGTACTTCCAATTTTTTAAAAAAATGCTTCGCAACACGTGTGACTGCTGTGCTCCAAGTACAGTCTCTGTGAGGGTTGCAGTGTTGTGGCACCAGCACCAGTGCCTAAGGCACAATTTTTCAGCCCCTGTTTAACAGGGGCGGGTACTTACAATTTTTTAAAAAAATGCTTCGCAACACGTGTGACTGCTGTGCTCCAAGTACAGTATCTGTGAGGGCCGGGTTGCAGTGTTGTGGCACCAGCACCAGTGCCTAAGGCACAATTTTTCAGCCCCTGTTTAACAGGGGCGGGTACTTACAATTTTTTAAAAAAATGCTTCGCAACACGTGTGACTGCTGTGCTCCAAGTACAGTATCTGTGAGGGCCGGGTTGCAGTGTTGTGGCACCAGCACCAGTGCCTAAGGCACAATTTTTCAGCCCCTGTTTAACAGGGGCGGGTACTTACAATTTTTTAAAAAACATGCTTCGCAACACGTGTGACTGCTGTGCTCCAAGTACAGTATCTGTGAGGGCCGAGTTGCAGTGTTGTGGCACCAGCACCAGTGCCTAAGGCACAATTTTTCAGCCCCTGTTTAACAGGGGCGGGTACTTACAATTTTTTAAAAAAATGCTTCGCAACACGTGTGACTGCTGTGCTCCAAGTACAGTATCTGTGAGGGCCGGGTTGCAGTGTTGTGGCACCAGGACCAGTGCCTAAGGCACAATTTTTCAGCCCCTGTTTAACAGGGGCGGGTACTTACAATTTTTTAAAAACATGCTTCGCAACACGTGTGACTGCTGTGCTCCAAGTACAGTATCTGTGAGGGCCGGGTTGCAGTGTTGTGGCACCAGCACCAGTGCCTAAGGCACAATTTTTCAGCCCCTGTTTAACAGGGGCGGGTAATTACAAATCTTGATCTAATAGTTCACAGCAGGGCCCATTCCTGCGCCCACCAAGAGTAACTATGAGGGCCTGCAGTCTTGTGGCAACACCGTCCACCACCACCGCCAAAGGCCCAATTTTTCTGCCCTGTTCATCAGGTGCTTGCAATTACAAATCTTGATCTAATAACTCACAACAGGGCCCATTCCTGCGCCCACCAAGAGTAACTGTGAGGGCCTACAGTCTTGTGGCAACACCGTCCACCACCACCGCCAAAGGCCCAATTTTTCTGCCCTGTTCATCAGGTGCTTGCAATTACAAATCTTGATCTAATAACTCACAGCAGGGCCCATTCCTGCGCCCACCAAGAGTAACTGTGAGAGCTTGTGGCTACACCAACATCTAATAGGGCAAATTTCTGTATATACGCCAGGCCCCTACCTTAAAATATATGCTTATAAAATCGTTTACCATTTGCCAAAAAAAAAAAAGATGTGCAAAGACAGCAAATGTTACAGGGGTGATAACCCCTCCCTATGTCCCCGGATTTAAATTTTTTTGAAAAATCTGGTCACCTTATTCTAGCAGATCAACTTTTTTTTTTTCAATATATTACTACTGCCATATCTATTGGTAACAGCGCAGGTGTTTCTAATTAGAACTACAGCAAACGGCTTTTTTTCCTTTGGGTATAAAGATTTTACCCAAATAAAGGAAAGCTGATCCTTGTAAGCACCCCTCTCAGTGGTTTGTCTCAACTGTAACTGCTACATCTGCAGGAGAGCTTATTCTTTTGAGAAAAAAAACAGACTTACTGGCTGGATCACAAGATGAAAATAGAAGAAAGGAAGCCTAAAAAAGAAAATACATACAGTCATCACACCCAAGAATTGGAAAGCTGCAATATAATAACTGGTTGCTTTTGGGTTTAACCAAATGCCGACTGCCCCGCGTACATTTACTGCGGCAGGGGGGCCGCTCTGGGCAGAATCACACACATGTACGTGATTCCGCACTTCCGGATCTTGGGCGCACACATGCTGCCGGCGATCCGCTCCTGCTGTGATTGGAGACAGCGAGAGACAATCAACGGATCCAGGGGACGTGATGGAATTTGTCAATGATAACAAGAAAAGCAGTAAAGTAGATCCCCTGCAGCCAGCAACAATAGCCCCCCCATTAACAACAGAACCCCCCCAGCAACAATGGACTGCTTGCTACAATATACCCCCCTCCAGCAACAATAGACCCCCCCAAGCAATAATAGACCCCCCATTAACAATAGATTTCCCCAGCAACAATGGACTGCTTGCTACAATATACCCCCCCCAGCAACAATAGATCCCCCCCAGCAACAATAGACCCCCCCCCCAAGCAACAAGAAATCTACCTGCAACCAGCATCAATAGACCCTCCAGCAGCCAGCAACAACAGACCTAGACTTCTCCCTCAACAGTAGGTCCCTCCTAGAAACAACTGACCCCCCCGGGAACATAAGACCCACCTGTAGCAACAATAGATTCCCCCACCAGCAACACTAGACTACCTCCGCAACAATAAACCTTCCTGCGAAAATAGGTCCCGTCCAGTGACAATGGACCCCCAAGCAACCAGTATCGATATACCCTGCAGCACTCCCCAGTGACCCTTTCCATTACATACATTCAGTGCTGGAGGTGCCGGTTCCTGCTGAAAAAAGCGCTGTGTATATATATATATATATATATATATATATATATATATATATATATATATATATATATATATATATATATATATATATAAAAAGAGAGGAAAAATAAAAAATATATATATATACACACACACAGTATATATATATATCTCATGAATTATACACAGAATGACATCCTATTAACCCCCTAGGGGATTGATAACAGATATAATTCTACTGTATAGATCCAATGAGTCTCCATCAATGAGTATGTAGTACTGTACTGAGCTGTAATCATAAATCCCATTGGTATCACGCCGGCACTTACAAATAGCACTTTATATTTACATTATTTTCTGGTCCATAAGATGGAATTTTTTTTTTTTTTCCAAATAACAATTTTTTATTGAATACCAAAAGTTTTCAACAACAGCAACATCTTAGCGTGTTCATTTATATGAGCAAAATCAAAATGTATACAGAAGGATTCCATTTGAGGTAAGAGCAAAACACAACGATGGGATTATAAAATGGGATTTTGTCTTCAATTGGTACAGCATTTTATTCTTCAGGTTCTCTGCTTTTGTAAAATATATATCACTGGAGGACTTTTATATCATTTTCAAGTCCAAAAATGTGCAATTCATAATTTTCACAAAAAAACCCTCTGTGAACTGTGATGGTCATGTGACTTGTTTACTATGATGTCATAGTGAGCTGCCAAAGTGGCTCTCCATGTAAACAAAATAGGAAGCTCAGTGCAGCTGCAACTGGATGGTCATGTGACTCGGTTGCTAGGCAACCATCACTGTTCTCTTTCCACTGTGATGTCACCAACTGCTGCAGGCAGCATTATATGAATCAGAGACAGACCAGCTGCCACCAGAACTCTACTGAGTGTTGTACAGAGAACAAGCGATTTGCGGAGCTCTTGCGACTTGTAGCGTTTATTATTAGATTACAATGAAGCGATTTCGTAACCAAAATAAGGTACATCCTCTGGTCATCAAAGAGGAATCTACAGAGCAGAATAGGAATTCCTCCCCCGAGGATCTCCAGCCTGCTTTACAACATGATGCCCAGCCCAATGTAGCTGCCCGGGGAAGGGGTATTGGTAGCAGAATTGTGCGCGGTATTAGGGCAGCTGGGCGCAGCATCAGAAGGTTTTTCAAACCCAAAAAGATTGTTGAAAAAGACAGAACAGAAGACCCATCAGGTAGGAAACCATAATGATCTATAGTGTATATATAATATAAGGATGTTGTCATTCCTATACACATACTGGGATCAGCACTATATACCCGGATTAGAGTCTCCCCTATATACACAAATCTCTGATTATACATGAACACATATTAGGCTCACTGCAATCACAAGGCTATTTTTAGCCAAGTGTCAGTTATTTTTCAAATCTCAGCGGCCTCAGCTGAAAATAACTGCCAGTCTTTCAAACAAAAAGGATGTTATTATTGTGTGTAAAGTTTGGAAATTGAGCCTATTGGAGGGGGCACATTTACTATAATGTGAGCCTGTGCTGCCTATGGGCATTTCAAGTAGAAATCTATCCATTTAAATGAGTATTAAACCCAAATCCAAAAATGTATTATATCGCAGCTTACTGATCATTAGATGTAATTGGCTGCATTAGTTTTCTTTTAAGGCTTCTCCCCCCCTGTGTTTTTACCTGGTTGGCAGTTATTTTTCAAATCTCTGCGGCCTCAGCTGAAAATAACTCACTTTTTCCAGACATAAAGGATGTTATAATCGTGTGTAAGGTTTGAAAATTGAGCCTATTGTCGGGTGCAGATTTACTTTAATGCGAGCCTGTGCCCAGACTATGGACATTGAAAATGGAAATCTATCAATTTAAAGCGGGATTAAACCCGACGCCAAACATGTAATATATTGCAGCTTACCAATCATTAGATGCGGTGGCTGCATTTGTTTTCTTTTTTATTTAAGGCTTTTTCCCCTTTGTTTTTTCGCCCAGTGATCTGGCCAGTAACACACCCCCAAGTATTAAAGTGCCCCCAGTTATCCTTTGGGACAGCAGCATTGTCATTCTAAGGTGGAGGGGAGCGTTAGATGTACTAGCAGGTTTAGATACACTAAGCACATTGAAGACAAATTCCAGCTCACACTTTTTTAAAGTAGTATTAAACCCATAAGCAAATCATTATTATATTCTAGATTATCAGTTTTTAGATGCGATGGCTGCAGTTGTTTTCTCTCTTCTATTTTGATCTTCTGATTCAGCAGTATGTATCAGCTTACATGGACGAGACCCATCCATTCACAGGGGTGCTTACAATGATCAGATTTCTATGTAAATCCCATGTGAGGTGGAGTTTGGGTTCAATATGTTAGTGTATTCAAACCTGCTAAAACATTTAACACTCATTCGCATTCTTCCAGAATGACAACGCTGTTGTCTGCCATGTCCTCTGCTAATTCCTCCAGAGTGTTGTCTCTAGGAGGTGTGTTACTGGCCAGATCACCAGGTAAAAACACAGGGGGGGGGGGGAAAGCCAAAGAAAATAAAACGAATGCAGCCACCACATCGAATGATTGGAAAGCTGAAATATATTACATTTTTTATTTTGGGTTTAATACCACTTTAGGCCCCTTTCACAATTGTGCGACTTCAAAGTCGTGCGATTTTAACGCGATTTTGTCGCGATTCGCGGCCGCGATTTCAAGGAATGCCTGTGTCAGTGGCATCAAAATCGGACCAAAGTAGTGCATATATATATATATATATATATATATATATATATATATATATATATATATATATATATATACATACTGTATATCTATCTATATCTATATCTATATATAGCCATGTGCAAAGATTGGACTGCCAAGCAAAAAAACGACTATATTATATATATAGGAAAACATGAAACACAAGAATATTTAATAACAGACAACATTCACTTATATATGTAAAAGAAAATTTGTTGAAATGTCCACAAATTCTGTGTAACATAAATACATGATGGATGTATAAATAGCAGGACTAAAAACTATTCTTTTCTCTCTCCAGGAGTAAATGATGTCCTATCCACCAGCGGCAGAGAACCAGCTCAACGGACTACCACCGAGGACAACCACCAAACTCCAACCACCCTACCTTCACATGGGTCATTCAACAGTGACATCAAGGGCAAGTCATGTGTGGTAATGCCCAAAACTGGTGCCATTGAGGACCAGCCACACACTGTTATACCTGGCACTATTGACACCACCACCATGAAGCCATCCCCACCAGTCCCATCCAACAATATCAAGAAGGACTGGTCACATGCAGTGGTTTCCAACACCAGTGCCTTGAAGGACCAATCAAGCACAGTGGTCCTCAACAAGTATAAGTCATCTCTATCAGTCCCATCCAACAGTGCCAAGAAGGGCATATCACTCACAGTGGTCACCAAGACAAGTGCCATGAAAGATCGGTCATGCACAGTGGTCCCCAACCACTGTGCCATGAAGGGCCAATCACACACAAAGATCCTCAAAACTGTTGCCACGAAGGACCGGTCAAGCACATTGTTACCCCCCATTACTAACACCACCATGAACCATAAACCATCTCCAGCAGACCCATCGTACAGAACCAAGAAGGTCCGATCACACTCAGTGTTAACCTATACTGATGACAAGAGGGACTGGTCCTGTGCAGTGGTGGTGCTCCAAAAAGTTGGCAATAAACACCGGGTGCGTGCAGTGTTGTGCAAAACCGATGCCAAGAAGAGCTGGTCATATGCAGGGCTGCCAAACATTGGTTCCATGAAGGATCGGTCACCTGCAGTGCTGCCAAATGCTGGTGCCATGAAGGATTGGTCACCTACAGTGCTGCCAAATGCTGGTGCCTTGAAGGATCAGTCACGTTCAGTGGCCCCCATAACACCTAGGAAGGACAGATCACGCACAGTGTTACCCTCAAACACTGATACCATCAAAAATAATAAGTCATCTCTACTAGTCCCATCCAACAGTGCCAAGAAGGGCCGATTGGTCACCAAGACTGGTACCACGAAGGACCAATCATGCACAGTAGTCAATGCTGTTGCCTTGAAAGACCGGTTAGCCACATTGATGCCCTACACCACTGACACCACTACAAACCATAGGCCATCTCCACCAGTCACATCCAACAGTGCCAAGAAGGGCCGATTAGTCACAGTGGTCACCAAGACTGGTGCCAAGAAAGATCGGTCATTTACAGGTCTCTCCAACACCCGTGCCAGGAAGTACCCATTACGCACAGTGGTCCTCAAAACTAATGCCATGAAGGCCCGGTCACGCACAGTACTACCCCCCATCACTGACAAAACCATGAACCATAAGTCACGTATACCAGTCCCAGCCAAGAAGGGCCGATCACTCACAGTGGTCACCAAGACAAGTGTCATGAAAGATCGGTCATGCACAGTGGTCCCCAACACCTGTGCCATGAAGGGCCAATCACACACAAAGGTCCTCAAAACTGTTGCCATGAAGTCCCAGTCACGCACAGTACTACCCTCCATCACTGACAAAACCAAGAACCATAAGTCACGTATACCAGTCCCAGCCAAGAAGGGCCGATCACTCACAGTGGTCACCAAGACAAGTGTCATGAAAGATCGGTCATGCACAGTGGTCCCCAACACCTGTGCCATGAAGGGCCAATCACACACAAAGGTCCTCAAAACTGTTGCCATGAAGTCCCAGTCACGCACAGTACTACCCTCCATCACTGACAAAACCAAGAACCATAAGTCACGTATACCAGTCCCAGCCAAGAAGGGCCGATCACTCACAGTGGTCACCAAGACAAGTGCCATGAAAGATCGGTCATGCACAGTGGTCCCCAACACCTGTGCCATGAAGGGCCAATCACACACAAAGATCCTCAAAACTGTTGCCACGAAGGACCGGTCAAGCACATTGTTACCCCCCATTACTAACACCACCATGAACCATAAACCATCTCCAGCAGTCCCATCGTACAGAACCAAGAAGGAACCGTCACGCACAGTGTTACCCCCCATTACTTATACCACCATGAACCATAAGCGATCTCCAGCAGTCCAATCCTACAGAACCAAGAAGGACCGATTTCCCTATACACATCATAAGAGGTCCCTCGCAGCGCTGGCGCTCAAAAGAGTTGACAAAAAGCCGCCTTGGGTGCATGCAGTTGTGTGCAATACCTATGCCATAAAGAGAAGGTCAAATGCTGGTGCGATAAAGGATCAGTCACCTGCAGTGCTGCCAAATGCTGGTGCCATAAAGGATCAGTCACATGCAGTGCTGCCAAGTGCTGGTGTCATGAAGGATCAGTCACATGCAGTGCTGCCAAGTGCTGGTGTCATGAAGGATCAGTCACATGCAGTGCTGCCAAGTGCTGGTGCCATGAAGGATCAGTCATGTTCAGTGGCCCCCATAACCAAAGTCACGTGGGACAAATCATACAGACTTGCCATGGAAAAAGGCTTCACCTTCCATAAGATACTTGGACAGGGGTCTTTCGGTAAGGTGATGTTGGCCTCTCATCCTGCCACTAGCAAGACGCTGGCAGTGAAGATCATTGAAAAGAAAAATTACCCTAATCCCAGTATTTCCCTTATAGAAGGGCAACTGCTTGAAAAAGTCAGAGACAACTTGTTTATCACCCATCTGTATGACTCATTCCAATCAAAGGTAAGTCATTTTATCTTCCTATTTCTTTATCTCTTTCCTGTATTGAACTCCCCTACTGATCCTGACCCCTTAAAATAGTTCTGTAAATGGTGCCTTTTTTGGGAATCAAATGTAATAATGTGCCTCTTTTTTTTCCACACAGGACCAACTTGTTCTTGTCATGGAATATCTGAGCGGAGGGGATCTCTCGCAACTGATCAACCATTCAGCTCCACTTACTGATGACAACATAAGGTAAGACCGATGACTGGGTCACACTAGAGTTGGGGGGTGGCTGACCACTGAGGACAGGCAGTGACAAAGCCAGGCCCTTCCAACTCAGCCCCGTCCATCCATACACCTATGATATATAGGAAGAAGTCTGTTTAACTGTAGATTTAATTAGTTAATTAGTGATGGTTTTGAATGCTAATATATTTCTTTCTCCATTAGAAATCTCACTGCGGACATACTATGCGGCCTGGAGTTCCTGCATTCTAAGAATATTGTGCACAGGTAATTATTGGATTAACTGATTAACAATGGAGTATATAATGGGTCACTGTACCTAAATAATTTTTAGTTATGGGTAAATAACGCTGGAGGAATAACGCTGGAGGAATGGTGTTGGCTTCTTTAAATTTTTGGTGAATTGGGAACAATTCCTAGTTATTTAGCCTTCCATGATGTCTCATTCCATCTGCCTCAGAAGTCTCAGGGCTCATGCCACAATCTATTAATAAAAAAATTCAGTAAGAGGCGTTAGAGTTCCTCATAATGAATATAGCAGGTGGGCGGAGCTGAGAACTCAGTAACAGCAATCCTACTGAAGGCAAATTTAAAAGAAACCGTTATCAACCCATAAATATTATGTCATATACTGTATATAAATTTTTTTATTATTTTCCATCTTTAGTAAACTTGATATGCATAGCTCACCATCCACTTCTTTTCTTTTCAGAGATCTAAAGCCAGCTAATATTCTATTGGATGACGCCGGACGTGCTAAAATTGCCGATTTGGGTTTGTCAAGAAGCGGTGTTTCAGAACACAAAAGAATTCGAGAATATGCCGGGACATTGCTTTACATGGCTCCAGAGGTAAGTAGCCTACAACTCGCCTGATATTAGACTTAGGTCATCTATTCAGATATACCAATTATCCTTATTGTATACATAAAAAGTTAAGTGGTGCTCCCCCTTTCACTAAATGGAGAATTTTTCCACCGATACTCCAGTTGTTTTCAGTGGGTTTCAAGGCCAGAACTTTATCCCCAACAAAAGGTGGGAAGTTCTGAGCAGCAGTGTTGAAGCTACTTTGTAGGGCCCAATGGAGACATAAAAATAAGATAAAAGCTCACCTGCTTTAGTCACATTAACATAGTGAGGCTTCTGAACATTGAGTTGTTGGGGTCAACATACCTTTATAAAGGGCAAAACCACTCTCTCTAATTGTCATGTTGACCACGGATGAACTTGGGTTCAGTCAGAAATATCTATCTATTCAGATCAAATAAATAAACCTGACAATTTATTTTATCCACTCCACCCAACACAAATAAAAAAAGTTTTGACTATACATACACTTTAAACCCCACCTCCAATATTCACAAGCTCTGCCCCAGTTTGATGTCTTTTGATCAAGATTTTGGAACTCCTGGCAGGCTTCCTATACCACATATGCCAACATGGAGTCATGTCTGTTGTTTGAACCAACAATGTTCTCATACTTCTTTCTTATGTTTTTACAGGTCCTTCAAGGAATTCCATACTATACCCTGGTTGATTATTTTTCACTGGGAATAATAGTATATCAGATGGCTGTAGGGAAACACCCGTTCTGGAAAAACCAGAGGACTCCACGGGAAATACTGAGGACAGTGAACTCTAGGAATGTTTATTATCCACCAAAAATGAACCATCTTCTCCGTAACCTCATAGAAAGGGTAAGTATTCATAGAGCTTTAGCTATTGGGAAGGGATAAAATCCTTTCCCGGTTTTATATATTGTTGTTAGGATTTTCAAAAATATAATTTCACATTCTTACCTACACACATTTATGTAGATCAGGGGCCTCTATGTTTTAAACAAAGGGCCAGTTTACTGTCTTTCAGACTTTAAGGGGGCCAGTCTGTTGCCAGTGGGAATAGAAAGTGCCCCAGCATTAGTAGAATTAACCCCTTCTTGCCGCTGCCTCCTGGCCCTTTAAGAGTGCCCAAATGTCAAAAAGAATGGCAGTTGCGGATTTATATAAAAAGATAATTTTTAATACATTATTATTAATTGCTATTAAAATCTATTATAAGCTAATATTACACAAATAAGGGACCACACTAAGAATAAATCCATTCCCAACAGTAACAGCTTTGAAAGTCAAAGGAAGCTGAAACATGTAACTGACAGAATCAAATTTAAACTAAGTGGGGTGGGGAGTTCTATTGTTCAGCTATTGTTATTGTTTTTTCAAGATTTCTTATGTTATTTCATTCTCTTTTATAGCTCTTAAGCGTCGAACAAGATACACGAAAGATCCAGGTAAGGGACCTCAGAAGGCACCCGTTCTTCAAGAACTTCGACTGGGCCAAGATACAGAACAGACCTCCACCCCCGGAAATTGACTTTGGATCTGTAGGTATACGAAGAAGGTAGGAGGGGTGAGAGAGAGAGGGGGGGTGGGGGGGTGAGTGAGTGAGAGAGAGGGAGGGGGGGGAGTGAAAGAGAGAGAGGGGGGAGAGAGAAGGAGTGGGGGAGAGAAAGAGAGTGAGGGGGGGGGGAGTGACAGAGAGGGGAGTGAGAGAGGAAGGTGGGGGTTGACAGAGAGGGGGGTGAGAGAGAGAGAGGAGGGGTAGGAGAGAGAGAGAGAGGGAGATATGGGTGGGGGTGTGAGAGAGGAAGGTGAGGGTTTACAGAGGGGGGGGATGAGAGAGAGAGGGGTTGATAAAGAAAGGAGGGTGGGGTGGTGATATTGAGAGAGCAGGGGTGGGTGTGAGAGGGAGAGAGGGGGGAGTGGAGGTGAGAAAGAGAGTGGGGGTTAGAGGGGGGGGCTGAGAGAGAGAAATGTTGGGGGTGAGAAAAAGAAAGGAGTTGGGGAGGGACAGAGGTGGGAGTGAAAGAGGGAGGGAAGTGAGAGAGGGAGAAGGGTGGGGGTGAGAGGGAGAGGGAGGGAGAGGGAGGGGTGGGGGTGAGGGAGGGGGGGTTGAGAGAGAAGGGGTGGGGGTGAGAAAAAGAAAGGGAGGCAGGGAGTGAAAGAGAGAGGGGGGTGAGAGAGGGAGGGGGAGGGTGAGGGGGGTGAGAGAGGGAGGGGGTTAGAGGGTTAGAGAGAGGGGGTGGTGGGTGAGAGAGAGGTGTGGGGAGTAAGGGAAGGGTGAGAGAGAGAGAGGAAGGTGGGGGATGGCGACCGCGCTTAGTTCTGCGAGTGTTTTGCGAGTGTACGTATGTCTGCGAGTGCACATAGTTCTGCGAGTGGTCTGCGAGTGCACGTAGGTATGCGAGTGCACGTAGGTCTGCGAGTACTGTCTTGTTGAGTACTTGTGTATTGTCTTGAGTATTAGTGTCAGGAAGCTAGTTGTTAGGTAATTTGGACAGGGTATAATCCCCAATCCTCGGCAGGGGTGGAGAGGCGACTTGTTGTACATCTTGCGGCATGTGTGCGTTCCTTGATCATCCGATCGAGGGTGGAAGCCCAGGTTCTGAATCTGGGGAAGCAACTGTCAGCACTGAGAAGTCCCTCCATACTAAAGGAGAGCCAGGAACGTACACGGCAGGTGCCGGCAGGGGCCAGCACAGAGGCGGGTGGAGACAAAGAGGTGCAGGCACTAGCAAAGAGTAGATGGGTGACAGTCAGGAGGGTAGAGGGGGAAGTGCCAGGGAGGCCAATCCAGGGCTGGAGCATCCCAATAAGTACGCTCCATTGAGTGACATTGGTGAAACCAGTCAGGGACTCTCCTAGCTGCCGGGGAAGAACTCCTCCAGTGAGTGTGGGTGGGAAGCGAAGAGGAAAGGAAAGACAGATTCTGGTGGCAGGGGACTCAATTCTTAGGACAGAGAGGCCAATCTGTAACAATCTGAATAGAATAATGGCGCCAGACAGTAGGTTGTCTACCGGGCGCTCGGGTTCGACTCATCCCGGATCTGGTGGCCAGATTACTGCAAGGGGCTGGGGTAGACCCGGCTGTCATGGTGCACGTTGGCACCAATGACAAAGTCAGAGGCAGATGGAGTGTCCTAAAGAACGATTTCAGGGATTAAGGCGCTAAATTGAGGAAAAGGCCCTCCAAGGTAGTATTCTCAAGAATACTACCGGTACATTGAGCCACACCAGAATGCTTGAGGGAGATTAGCAAAGTAAAGAAGTGGCTGAAGAGCTGGTGTAGTAAGGAGGGGTTTGGTTCCTGGAGGACTGGGCCGACTTCTCAGTCAATCACCAGCTCTATAGAAGGGATGAACTGCACCTAAATGAGGAGGGTGCAGATCAGCTGGGAATGAAGATGGTCGAAAAAGTAGAGAGGTTTTTAAACTAGGCGATGGGGGGGAGGGTCCAGAGGTAGAGATAGTCAGCCGGAACATATTCCAGAGGGTAGTATTGGGGGCATTAGTGGTAGATTGACCAAAGCACATAAACCCAAGGTAAGTATAGTAGCAAGTCCTAGTTGCAATCTCGGAACACCCAATAAGAGGCATGTTCACCAATGCCAGGAGCCTGGTGGACAAGATTGGTGAACTAGTGATAATATTGGCCTTCTTCTTGTACATCTGAAGGTTTAGGGGCCTGAAAAGGCATTACTTCTGGAGGAGTCAGAGGATAACACTGACAGATGAATAGATAGATAGATAGATAGATAGATTGATAGATAGATAGATAGATACACACAGGAACTGTGTGTGTGTGTGGGGCCTGGGGGGGGGGGGCGGCGATGTGAAGGGGGTCAGAGGATACAACCACCCCCCCTCCCCCAGGTAGTTTTGATTTCCTCCATGTTGTCCAGGTAAATATCAACCTCTGAAAGGATATAGGATATCTGAATAGAATAATAGATTGAATTTTTCAGGTAGATGATTTGGGTGACTGATGATTCAGGGACGATCCGATCGCCTTATGGGGTCAGGAAGGAATTTTTTCCCCTTTGGAGCCAATTTGACCAAGAGGGGTTTTTGCCTTCCTCTGAATCATCTGAAGGTTTTTTTATTTTACACATTTTTTATTTAGTTAGTCAAAAGACATGAACCACGGCATCAAAAACATTGAAGAAGCAAAATGGCGAATAGAACAGCACAAAACAATGACAGTATGCATACCCATGGGCGTCCGCAGAAATTTTTTCAGGGGGGGGGCATCATTTTAGGGTCACCCATGCACTGCCCCTTTTCGACAATGTCATTATCACATTACCATGGTCAGAGACTGCAGACGTAGTACAGTCCCTAGGATAAGTAATGGATAATGGCCAATCCCTCCGGCTGGATGATCGATCACTCTGGGTTCCCCAGGGGCGACTCTGGTCAGTAGTGTAGCATGTCTGTGCTCTGGTAGTGGCTCAGTCTTGCTCTCTCTGGTGGCACTGGGCAGCGTGGCTCTCTCTCTGGTGGCGCTGGGCAGCGTGGCTCTCTCTCTGGCTTCCACCCAGCACACTCCTCGTTCTTTGTCCTGTAGCGCTCTCTCCCTCAGCTTTTTTCCAGGCTGCAGTCTGTCAATCTCTCTCTTGATCGAGCTGTAGCCTCCTCCCTGTAAAAAATGGGGCCGCCAATCTTTGGGACTACATGTCCCATGATGCTCTCCTCTCCTAGTCTCCTTTGATTGGCTCTCAGTTATGGCCAATAGGGAAGGAACGGAGCGGGCAGGAAGCTGGGCGGGGAACTGGTGAGAGCCGCCGTCTCTTCTTCCTGACAGGAGAAAGGGGGGCGAGCGGGGGAAACCTCTGACTGCCCGCAGCTTGCCACAGCGCCGCTGAGTTCTCTGCTTTGACTGTTGCAAATAGAATGTTAAGAAATAGAACATCCTATCATTCAGAGCCCAGCATTTTTTATTCCTGTTGTTGCCTGGAAGGCCCAGGTTGGACATCAGAAGCCTCAGCTGGGTGGGAAGGAAGCCTGGAAGGAAGATGGTAGGGTGATGGCATGGGTTCCCTCTGGTTTTCCAGAAAATGCAGCCTCTCGTAGAACTTCATCCTGGGAACATAAATGGCATTCGGATCTCCTGATCGCAAGGACTGCTGGTACCTCTGTCGCTCCCTCAGATAGGTGCACCTCAGGGCACCAATTTTGGCCATCACATAGGTGATGTCTGCTTCGGGAACCATGATTTGGAAGTAATGGAGTAGTTTCTCCAGCGCTGCCTTCCTTTTGGTTCTATTGCTATAATCGGGGTGGGAATTCTGCCACAGGCTGGGCATCGCCCTGAGCTCATGAATGATCAAATCATAGAAAAAAGGAAACTTTTAATGGGTCCATAGTATTTTCTGCAAGACAAACCAGAATACTGTCAGGCTAAACTCTCCTAATCTTGTACCCAAATAAGCCTCAATGGAGAAGCAGTCTAGGCTAGTGATGTACCAAGTTCAAATTGTACCTTCGTTAAAGCGATCGATCCTCTTGTCCGTCAGCTCTCTCCCCTCTGCTCACAGATCGTCGGTACGACACATGCGTGTGACGTTTTCTTTACAGTGCGCATGCGTGAAACTCCGCCCGCCCCTGACGATCTTTCTCGTCTATTCCCCACCCTTTCTCTTTACGGCGCAATGGGGAGAGCACATGGCGGGGACACAGCAGGTGCGCCCTAATAAATATTCCAGCAACGAGGAGGAGGACGAGGAAAGGCGGGAGGCCGAAACGTCCCGATCCCGGAGGCCCAAATTTAAGGCATCAAATATGTCTTTTGGAGAAATGTTGGACTAGTGCTGGGACACCCAAACACCCTTTTTATTATGTTGTCCCACACATGTGCTCCAGTGGATACTATAGGGGTGTCTCCATCTGACAAACTTCAACCAAAAAGGTAGTAAGTTTTGCACCTTTACAAAGTGACTACATTATGTTGTTGTCCTTTGAACCTGGCCACAAACAACTATTGTCCCTCACTTCCAAGCAATGTTTGACATTTCCTATTTCTGCCCTCAATAGATTGTTGTGCTAAGAATTCCTTTTGTACATTCTCATAGGGGAGCGAAGACTTGGGACGTCTGAGGAAACCAGGAAACCCACACCTCCCAAAGAAGGGGAAATACCAACACCAGAAGCAGAGGAGGAGGTGGAAGGAGAGATAATAGAAGTTGGAGAACTTGTCACCACAACAGGTGAGTGTGGGAGAACACAGCTACTGGTAAGCTAATCAATGTATGCCTGCCTCTTTTACTATAGCCATCTTTTTTTTGTTTGTGTGTTTTTTTTTGTATTGAGCTTGGAAAAGCCAGCAGATAGAGGATTGGTATCATCTGACAGAGCAGTTGGGGGAGGGGGGTTCCTAATGAGTTTGGCACCCAAAAAAAAAATATATATAAATAAAAGAAACTCTGCATGAAGTAAAACACACAGCAAACATTTGTGCATATTTTAGGGGGTGTTTGGGGGAAACCAATACTATGAAGCAGACAAAATACATTGCTTAAGTGACTAGGCCATAGGTGTCTATTGGGCCAGAAGAGCATGCTGGGGAGGTAAGTGAAGGGAAAAATGCATGAAGGACAAAAGGGGCACAGCATATTAGAGCATATTGCAATCATGGTAATTAGGTAACAAAAATACAAGACATTAGCAAACAGAGCATACATAGAAGGGAATAGTAAAGGAGAAATGTTACCTTAATATAGTCCTCCTGCAGGACCTGGATGATAGCAGAACAGGTCTCTGGAATAATGATTCCCAGAGCCTGGGGAGAGATACCTGAAGAGAACTTCAATCCTGAAGACTTCTCCCTGTCTCCAAGTACCTCAACGTGGCAACAAGCCTCTGCTCCGGAGTGATGGCTTGTCTCATGCAGGTATCCTGCCTGCTGATAAAAGGGGTCATCAAAGCCAAAAGACGGTGAAAAAACGGGGTCCGTCATCCGGAGAAAGTTCCTGAAATCATCAGGATTATTCTCCCGGATCTCACGAAGCAAAGGCATGTGCGAGAATTGGTCACGCTGAAGCAACCAATTCTTAGTCCACGAACTCCTCCTCGCTCTGTTCATGGACTGGTCTTGGGTCAAAGCTAAAAGCCCGACACCAAGCCCCTGCACAGCACGAACTCTACGACGAGTACGCACGGGAAACATCGCTCACAAACGGTCGGCTGGTCAGAACGGACAAACAGAAAGCACCGATAAACAGCAAGGCCTGAAAGAACGAAATGAATACCAGAAACGAGCAGACAATAAGCAGTGAAAATCAAAGCGTCCTATATCAAGATATAGTCCGCAATGACCAACAAATGCGAACTGACTACACGCACCGATAAACAGATACGCACGACAAGCACAAACTGAAGAGCAGTAACGATCTGAGTCAGAAAACTGAAAAGAGCGAATCGTAAGTCCCCCAAACCTCTACTAACACGCGATAAACACGGAATCAGCAGAAGGAGCCCAACGGGTGCCGGACGTGGTGCTGAACTTCCCTTTTCTAGTCTCGTGGAAGACGGCTTACGTCACGGCGTTCTTGAAGACGGGAAATTCCGACAACATTGTCCGACCGTGTGTACGCAACACCAGCTTCGGACAGATTCTGACGGAAATAGTCATCGGAAAATCCGAGCGTGTGTACGGGGCATCACTGTTATACTGTAATGTTACTTTGTTTTATTGTTATCCATCATTTGCTTAGCAGGTACGCTATTCAGCTGCAGCACAGATTTATTTATCTTGACAGCAACAGCGTTTGCTCCCACGATACGTAAATTAGCGACTCCATCCTTGTAGGAGGTGATTTCACCACCACAATTAAAAAAAAATGGTGCATGTATGCCCATCATTAGAAGTGGGTGGATGAAGGGCGGTATTCTAATGGTGGGCATACCCACCGATCAATCTCTTTTTTTCATTCAGCCCAGAGGTTGCATGAAAAAAAGAACATTACAATGTATGCCCAACAAGGACCAGCAACGTACTGGTATGTTGCTGGACTTTGAGTGGTTATACCAGAATGATGCCTGCAGGTTTAGGTATCATCTTGGTATCATTCTTTTCAGCCAGCGGTCGGCTTTCATGTAAAAGCAATTAACTAATTAGCCTCTAGACTGCTTTTACAAGCAGTGGGAGGGAATGTCCCCCCCTCCCACCGCCTTCCATGGTTTTCTCGGGCTCTCCTGTCCCAACAGGGAACCCGAGAATGCAGCCGGTAGTTACGCCAGCTGACCATAGAGCTGATCAGAGATCAGAACGGCTCCAACCATCTCAATGGTCTAAGACAGGGGCCTCCAAAGCACAGTTTTGGGGGGAGGGTGATGGTAACAAAGTTGTGAAGGGGGATGGTGGCTGTGATGGGGACACAGTTGTGAAGGGGGATGGTGGCTGTGATGGGGACACAGTTGTGGGGGAGGGTGATGGGGACACAGTTGTGAAGGGAGATGGTGGCTGTGATGGGGACACAGTTGTGAAGGGTGATGGGGACACAGTTGTGGGGAAGGGTGATGGCTCTGAGGGTGACAAAAAAGTGTGTGGGGAGGGAGGGGGGCTCTGATGGGGACATAAATTTGTGGAGAGACTCTGATGGTTGATGGGGGCACAAGCTTGTGGGGTGGCTATGATGGGGACATCAATTTTTTTTGTTGCACAAAGTTGTCACTAAATGATCTATTGCTCAAACATGCCATGGGCATATGTGGAATTACACCCCAAAATACACTCTGCTGCTTCTCCTGAGTACGGGAATACCACATGTGAGACTTTTTGGGAGCCTAGCCGCGTACAGGACCCCAAAAACCAATCACCACCCTCAGGCCTTCTAAGCCCAAAAAAATTGTGATTTTACTACCTCACTACCTATCAGAGCTACAGAGGCCATGAAATGACAGGATAGCACAACCCCCCCCCCCCCCCCCCCCCCCCCAAATTACCCCATTTTGGAAAGTAGACACCCCAACCTATTTGATGAGAGGCATGGTGAGTATTTTGCAGATCTCATTTTTTTTTTGAAAATGAAGAAAGAAAAAAATAAAAGATAAAACTTTTTCGCAGAAGGGAGTTTAACAAGACACGCAGCCACTCATTAAAATTAGAAATGTGGAATTCCCTTCCACAGGCGGTGGTCTCAGCGGGGGGCATCAATGGTTTCAAAAAACTATTAGATAAGCACCTGAACGCCCCCAACATACAGGGATATACAATGTAATACTGACATATAATCACACACACAGGTTGGACTTGATGGACTTGTGTCTTTTTTCAACCTTACCTACTATGTAACATCAGGGGTGATCAAAGGGTTAAATGTGTTCCCTGGGAGAGGAGGGGGGGATGGCTCTGACTGGGGAAAGACAGAGATCAGTGTCCCTGCTTAGTAGAAACACAATATCTAAATTTTCTCCCATCAGACCTCCGTTCTGTCTCTCTTGGGAACGATCGCGGGTGGACATCGGGTGCGCCGGACCTGCTGATTGGCTCCTCCTCTGTCCAATCAGCACGCAATCGGGTCTCCGGCGGCGTGCACATGCCCCCTAGAGGCTATTGCATGAAATGAAATACAGGTACGTCATTTTGCGCAATAGACCCACTTTGCCGCAGTACATGTACATTACGCAGTCAAGTCGTTAACCACTTGTACATATACGGTGGCAGGATGTCTCTCCTGCACGAATCGGCGTATTTGTCTGGCGGCTCCTTTAAGAGCCATAGCCGGCACACGAGTACCCGCTGCGCGGCGCGGGACCTGATGTGCATGGCCGGCGGGCACGATTGCCGCCAGCCACCCACGAGAGCCAGAACGTGGGTTTGTGTGTTTAAACACACAAATCCCTGTTCTGACGGGAGGAGAAACAGATTGTTGTTCCTACGATCTGGCTCCTCCCCTAGTAAGTCACATCCCCATACACTTAAGCCTGGTACACACGATCAGATTTTCCGCAGACAAAGCCTCTGACTTTTGTCTGAAGGGCGTTGGCCAAAAACTTGTCTTGCATACAAATGGCACACAATTGTCGGCCAACAAAAACAAATGTAGACGTACTAGACGTACTACGAGCCGAGCTACAAGGAAGTTCACTTGTCAGGCACCACCCTTTGGGCTCCTGCTAATTTCGTGTTAGTGGAAGTTTTGTGAGTGTTGATTCGCGCTTTTCATTTCGTGCTTTTCAGTTCGTTTCTGAATGGCCGTTCGTCGACCAGACATGTTGCGGAATCGGAGGAGATAACGTGTTATTAATTATTGGCCTTGGAGTTATTGCTTTGACCCAAGTCCAATCCAGGAACAGGAGGGGGAGGATTTCTTGGACCAAAAATGGGTTGCTTTATTAATCGTGACCAATTATGTCATATGCCTTTGCTGCGGGAGCTCCAGTAGAATAATCCGGATGATTTTGGAATTATCTCCGGATGACGGACCCCTGCTTTCACCAACTCTTGGCATTGTTGAGGCTTTTGTTTAATTTTTTGGTTGAATAATGATTTGATTTGGTATATTTCCTATATTTTTGGATGCATAGAATAGGTTAAGTTCTATTGGCAGATAGTATGTCTAATTTTATTTGTTTTCTTTTTTGAATGCTCAATAAAAAAAATTGTGGAGAATAATACTTGGCTATGTGTTTTACTTCAAATGACAGTTTGGGAGTCGGCAGTTACATTTAAAAAAATACAATGTAAAATTAACAGGGGACGCCAACATATTTGTATCTTTGATCTTAAAAACTACGGGATAATGGTGTTGTGGTAACTTGCCCTAAAAAAAAAACAAACAAAAAAAAAACATAATAATATTCTTGATATCACTAGAAAAAAAAGCCTTTGAAAATTTGTTTGCAATAACTCCATCAGTATCACCAGCAAAGCAGTTTAATTATTATCCGATTAACCGCTTAAGGACCGCCTCCTGCACACATACGTCGGCAGAATGGCACGGCTGGGCACAAGCACGTACCTGTACATCCTCTAAGTGCCCAGCCGTGGGTCGGGTGCGCGCCACCGCGCCGGCGACCCGGTCCTGAGCTCCGTGACCGTAGCCGCGGGACCAGCGGACCCGATCGCCGCTGGTGTCCCGCGATCGGGTCACAGAGCTGAAGAACGGGGAGAGGTCTGTGTAAACAAACCTCTCCCCGCGCTTCCTACTGAGCCTGTCACTGATCGCCTGTTCCCTGTTATAGGGAAAGACGATCAGTGACGTCAGATGCAAGCCACGCCCCCCTACAGTTAAAAAAAAACACGTCACACTTAGCCCCTCCCCGCCCCCTAGTGGTTAACTCCTTCACTGCCAGTGTCATTTACACAGGAATCAGTGCATTTAAATAGCACTGATTGCTGTATAAATGACAATGGTCCCAAAAATGTGTCAAAAATGTCCGATGTGTCCGCCATAATGTCGCAGTCACAATAAAAATCGCTGATCGCCGCCATTACTAGTAAAAAAAAAATATTAATAAAAAAAAATGCTATAAAACTATCCCCTATTTTGTAAACGCTATAACTTTTGCGCAAACCAATCAATAAACGCTAATTGCGATTTTTTTTTTTTTTACCAAAATATGTAGAAGAATACTTATCGGCCTAAACTGAGGAAAAAAAATTTTTTTATATATATTTTTTTCGGGATATTTTTTATAGCAAAAAATTAAAAATATTGCATTTTTTTCAAAATTGTCGCTCTATTTTTGTTTATAGCGCAAAGAATAAAAACCGCAGATGTGATCAAATACCACCAAAAGAAAGCTCTATTTGTGGGGAAAAAAGGACGCCAATTTTGTTTGGGAGCCACGTCGCACGACCGCGCAATTGTCAGTTAAAGCGACGCAGTGCCGAATCGCAAAAAGAGGCCTGGTCCTTTGGCTGCAAATTGGTCCGGGGCTTAAGTGGTTAAAGAACAGGAGAATATGCGCTGCATTTCGAGATTTCATAATTGGGCGCGTCACGAATGTTAATTCTCCATTACGAACGATAGTTTGCCGCTTCCGGCTCATCCTTGCTTCCGAGCATGCGTGTTTGTACTTTGGACTTTTATCCGACGGACTTGTGTACACACGCTCGTAAAATCCGACAACAGACCATTGTCCGAGGAAAGTTGGCCAACAATTGTCTGATGGAGCGTACAAACGATCGGATTCTCCACCAACAGCCTGTCATCACACAATTCCCGTCGGAAAATCCGATCGTGTGTACGAGGCTTTAGAAACACCCAGGGAACACACTTAACCCCTTGATCGCCCCCAGTATTAACCCCTTCCTTGCCAGTGTCATTTACACAGTAATCAGTGTATTTTTATAGCACTGACCTCTGTATAAATGACAATGGTCCCAAAAAAGTGTCAAAAGTGTCCAATCTATCCACCAGCAATGTCACAGTCCTGCTAAAAATCGCAGATCGCCGCCATTACTAGTAAAAAAAAAAAAAAAAATTCCATAAATCTATCCCCTATTTTGTAGACGCTATAACTTTTGCACAAACCAATCAATATATACGCTTATTGTGATTTTTTTTACCAAAAATATGTAGAAGAATACATATCGGCCTAAACTGATGAAGAAATTTGTTTTTTTAAAACATTTTTGAGGGAATTTATTATAGCAAAATGTAAAACATTGTTTTGTTTTTTTTTTCAAAATTGTCGCTCTTCTTTCATTTATAGCGCAAAAAATAAAAACCACAGAGGTGATCAAATACCACCAAAAGAAAGCTCTATTTGTGGGAAAAAAAGACATCAATTTTGTTTGGGTACAACATCGCACGACCGCGCAATTGTCAGTTAAACAACGCAGTGCCAAATCGCAAAAGATGCTCTGGTCATTGAGGGGGTAAAACCTTTCTGGGGCTGAAGTGGTTAAAAACCATCAGTTTGGGCCAAGGGCATCCTGAATTTTCGTTTCGGGCACCGCCAATTACAAGAGATTATTCAGCAGCGTGAGAAAACATACGTCCAACATAATGAGACGTTGTGCAAATATTGCAAATATTGCCAAAAATTAACAATGAATTAAATATAATAATCATAATAATACAAAATAAAAATGAATTAATACCAATAGAAAAAAAAAGTAAAACATGTTTAAATTAAATAAAAAAGAAAAAAATTGAGATACCTCCAGGGCATTCCGGGTGCCCCTGAGGATGGCTGGCGTTCGTTCGTCTTGGCGTTGGAGACCTGAAGCCGAGAACAGCGGTCGCAGGGGGCGGAGAGATGGACCCTGTTGTCCAACCAGCCTGGATTGGCGCTTGAACTCAGAGCCCGCCCACCTCCTCTGTGTGTTATTCCCTCCCTAGTCATCTCTAGTCTCTTCTGCTCCAGGATTTAGCAGCACTGAAAGGCCATGTGACTGAAACTTTCTTCTTTCCCTCTTCCCTTCCTCCTTAGGGGGCTTCCAAGTCAACAACCCAGGGGCAGGAAGTGCACACATAATACACTTACAGTCATTATCAGATTTAAGCAGTAGAGGGCAGCATATCCCTACAATATGTTTATCTCTGTCTGCATAGCAACAAATCACTTCTACACATAAACCTGACTGGTTGCTAGGGACATCCACTCCGCTTCTAGCTCGGCCATGTGAGGCTTTTTCATTATTTCAGTGATTCATGTTAGTCACTGAGGATTAGTGTGCACAGATATGACTGTTTGTTATGTTGTCAGGGGGTTACGTTAGACTTCTACTAAGGGCATTTTGCCCTCGCCCAAGATGGCGGCCCGCTCGGCTATAGAGTGCCCCTGGGCCACCTGCACGTGCTGAGATCCCTCCCGCCCTGCTGCTGCGGCTCACTACTCAGCCCCGATCCCTCCGCCTCAAGAGCCTGACCTTTCTAGTCAGAACACCGGCTCTCCTCCCCGAGCCTCCTCCTCACGCTCTACACCCCAAACACCCCACACACTCACCCGGCATGGAGGAGCAGCTCGCCCCACTCAGACTGGCTGTCAAGTGAGTCAGGGTGATCCATGGGGGTATGGGGACACCTGGGGAGGAGGGTGACACTTGGGGGTATGGGGACACCTGGGGAGGAGGGTGACCCATGGGGGTATGGGGACACCTGAGGAGGAGGGTGACCCATGGGGGTATGGGGACACCTGAGGAGGAGGGTGACCCTTGGGGGTATGGGGACACCTGGGGAGGAGGGTGACACTTGGGGGTATGGGGACACCTGAGGAGGAGGGTGACCCATGGGGGTATGGGGACACCTGGGGAGGAGGGTGACACTTGGGGGTATGGGGACATCTGGGGAGTAGGGTGACACCTGAGAACAATGCTGACACATGGGGACACCTGGGGACAGTGCACAGGGAGGGAGACACATGGGGGGGGGGGGGGGGGGGGGGGGGTTGGGAGACCTAGGGACAGTGCTGAGGGATGAACAAAATATGTCTCCCATGGTTCAGAGGCGCAGGATCTCCATCTATGGATAGTGTAGGACCCACTAATCATGGGGTACTTTGTCGCAGTAAGTGGGCTTAAGCACCATATAGCAATATGGTGTGACCAAATCCCCATATTTTTTTGTAATGTTTTTTAAAAATGTCTGTCTAGGTGTTTTAACCATCTGAGATCCGCGCTATAGCTGAATGACGGCTACAGCGCGGATCTAAGATGCCGGGACGACGTCTATTGACGTCGTCCAGGCCACGAGCTGCCTGCGCGCCCCCTGAAGGGCGCGCGCGGCGCGCTCTGTGATCAGCGAGTCTGTGAGACTGGCTGGATCACAGATCCGAGTAAGAGGTCGATCCCGACCCCTTACCACGTGATCAGCTGTCAGCCAATGACAGCTGATCATGTGATAATAACAGAGCCGGTAATCGTCTTTTTCTCCTCCTCGCGCTGATAGCGTGAGGAGAAAAAAAACAAGCCGATCACCGGCGGCAGTGAGAGGGACATCAGTCCCTCTCACTGCAATGTGCCCAGCAATGTGCCCAATCCATGGTGCCCACCTTTGCCCAATTAAAGTGCCGCCTACCAGTGCCCACAGTGCCATCTGTCAGTGCCCACAGTGCCATTGGTCAGTGCCCACAGTGCCCCCAGTGCCATCTGTCAGTGCCCACAGTGCCATTGGTCAGTGCCCACAGTGCCATCTGTCAGTGCCCACAGTGCCATTGGTCAGTGCCCACAGTGCCATCTGTCAGTGCCAGTGCTGCACATGCAGTGTCACCTACCAGTGCTCATCAGTGTCACCTACCAGTGCCCATCAGTGCCACCTATCAGTGCCCATCAGTGCCCATCAGTGTCATCCATCAGTGCCCATTGGTGCCACCCATCTGTGCCACCCATCCGTGCCACCCATCCGTGCCCATCAGTGCCATCTTTGCTGTCCCCATCAGTACCGACTTATCTGTCCCCACCAGTGCAGCCTATCAGTGCCCAGCAGTGCAGCCTATCAGTGCCCAGCAGTGCAGCCTATCAGTGCCAACCAGTGCAGCCTATCAGTGCCCACCAGTGCAGCCTATCAGTGCCCAGCAGTGCAGCCTATCAGTGCCCACCAGTGCCGCCTCATCAGCGCATATCAATGAAGCAGAAAAATTGTTTGCAAAATTTTATAACAAATTTAAATTTTTTTTTTTTTTTAATTTTCCATTTTTCTTTGTTTGTTTAGCAAAAAATTTAACCCCAGCTGTGATTGAATACCACCAAAAGAAAGCTCTATTTGTGGGAAAAAAAATGGTAAAAATTGAATTTGGGTACAGTGTTGTATGGCGCAATTGTCATTCAAAGTGCGTCAGCACCAAAAGCTGAAAATTGGTCTGATCACGAGGGGGGTAAAAAAAACCACTACAATACTGGGCACTAAACACCCTTCCTGCCCAGACAATTTTCAGCTTTCAGCGCTCACACTTTCAATGACAATTGCGCGGTCATACAATGCTGTAACCAAATGAATTTTTTATCATTTTGTTCGCACAAATAGAGCTTTAGTTTGGTGGTATTTATTCGCGACTCCATTTTTTATTTTTTGCGATATAAGCGAAAATATAGCGAAATTTTGAAAAAAAAAATTTTCTCCTTTCTTTTTTAAAAGAAATCCAATAAAATCAAATTTTGACATAAATTTAAGCCAAAATGTATTCTGCTACATGTTCTTAGTAAAAAAAATTCCGTTAAGTGTATAATAATTGGTTTGAGTGATCACGGACATATGTACGCAAATGATCATGTACAGATGTGTGCAGTGATCACGGACATATGTGTGCAGATAATCATTGGCATGTTATTTTACTGGGACATATGTGAGGGACATGTGTTTTTATTATTTGGGGACATGTGTGTTTTGGGGACATGTATGTTTTGGGGACATGTGTGGGGACATGTGTGTTTTACTGTATGGACACTACTGGTGATCAGTGAGTAAAAAAAACAGCTAATACTCACTGATCACCAGCCGGCTGCAGCGATCTGCTCTCCTCTCCTCAACGACGACTTCCGTGTGAGGAGAGGAGATTGCCTAGCAACCGGCTGTTTGTTTACATCACACGGCTGTGATTCGACACGGCCGTCATGTGATCAGGAGGGCCAATCAGCGACCCCTCCCGCCGATCCGAGATGCGCCGTGTCCGGGTGACACGGCCGCATCGGGATCGCGCCGCTGCGCGGGCACGCGCGCGAGCGATCCCTCTACTTCTGAAGGACGTTCCGGAACGTCCGATCAGAAGTAGACGGCTCCCACCCGGCCGTATATGTACAGTGGCCGGGTGGGAAGTGGTTAAATAGCCTTGCAGGAGGTAAATGTCTTTTTTGCATGTGTGCGCTGTAATATTTTGTTCTGTAGTGCTGAGGGATGGGGACACCTGAGAAGGATGCTGACACCTGGGGCAGAGTGTGACACCTAGGGAGGAGGGTGACAACTGGGAATATTGCATAGGTATGGGGACACCTGAGAAGGAGGGTGACACCTCGGGACAGTGCATATGGATGTGTACACCTGGGGAGGAGGGTGACAACTGTGGACAATGCATGGGGGTGGGCAAACCTGGGGGTATGGGGGCACCTGGGGACAGTGCACAGGGATGGTGACACCTGGGGAGGAGGGTGACACATGGGGACAGTGCACAGGTATGGTGACACCTGGGGACAGTGCATATGGATGGGTACACCTGGGGAGGAGGGTGACAACTTAAGACAATGCACAGGGATGAGTACACCTGGGGGGATGGGGACATTGCATAGGGATGGTGACACCTGGAGCCAGTGATAAGGCATTCGGAAAAAGGTTGGGAAAAGTGGTCGCCGCCATGTTGTTGGTTAGTATCGGGCGGACTAACAATGTCCGCTCATAATATTGTGTATCAGACTGTACACGCTTTCCAGTGTTGTGTCAAAACAGCAACTCATCTAAATCTCCAATTACTGATGCTTTACAGCGCCCACCAATGCAGCCTCATCAGCGCCCATCAGTGCAGCCTCATCAGTGCCCATCAGTGCCACCTCATCAGTGCAGCCTCATCAGCAAACAGCATTGAAGAAGAAAAATTACTTATTTGCAAAATTTTATAACAGAAATGAAAAACAAAAGTTTTTTTTCTTTTTTTTTCAAACTTTTCTGTCTCTTTTTGTTTGTTTAGCAAAAAAAAAAAAAAAAAACCCCAGTGGTGATTAACCACTTAACAACCGGCCCATAGCCGAAAAACGGCTACAGGGCGGTTGCTTAACTCTGGGAGGCCGTTAATTAACGGCCTCACAGAATTCTGCTCTTGCGCGCCCCCAGAGGACCCGGCGGATCATGGATCACGGTAAACGGCCGCTCATCGCGGCCGTTTACCACGTGATCGCTCCGTCAAATGACGGAGTAATCACATGTAAGCAAACCGGCGTCATTTGATGACGCCGGTTCCTCTCTCCTCCTCTCTCTGTACCGATCGGTACAGTGTGAGAGGAGAGGGGGAGGGATCGGTGGCAGCAGTGCTGTGGGTGGGATCTGTAGTGCCCACAGCCTGCTCTGCATGCCACCGATCCATCCATCCATCCATGCTCAGCCATCCCTTCATACCCTGCAATACACAGCAATAGCCTGCAGTGTATTGCTGGGTATTGCAGGGTATGGAGGGATGGCTGAGCATGGATGGATGGATACCCTGCAATGCTCTGCCATACCCTCCAATACTGTGCCATACCCTCCAATACTGTGCCATACCCTGCAATGCTCTGCCATACCCTCCAATACTGTGCCATACCCTCCAATACTGTGCCATACCCTGCAATACTCTGCCATACCCTGCGATGCTCTGCCATACCCTGCGATGCTCTGCCATACCCTGCGATGCTCTGCCATACCCTGCGATGCTCTGCCATACCTGCCATACCCTGCCATACCCTGCCATACCCTGCCATACTCTGCCATACCCTGCGATACTCTGCCATACCCTGCGATACTCTGCCATACCCTGCCTTACCCTGCGATACCCTGCCATACCCTGCGATACCCTGCCATACCCTGCGATACCCTGCCATACCCTGCGATATACTCTGCCATACCCTGCGATACTCTGCCATACCCTGCGATACTCTGCCATACCCTGCGATACTCTGCCATACCCTGCGATACCCTGCCATACTCTGCCATACCCTGCGATATACTCTGCCATACCCTGCGATACTCTGCCATACCCTGCGATACTCTGCCATACCCTGCCATACCCTGCGATACTCTGCCATACCCTGCGATACTCTGCCATACCCTGCGATACTCTGCCATACCCTGCGATACTCTGCCATACCCTGCCATACTCTGCCATACTCTGCCATACCCTGCGATACTCTACCATACCCAACAATACCCTGCGATACCCAACAATACCCTGCGATACCCAACAATAACCTGCGATACCCAACAATACCCTGCGATACTCGCTACGATCAAAGCCAGGATCATTTTTTTTTTTTATTTCAGGCTTTCCAGCCTAGAGGTGAGATGTGGGGTCTTATTGACCCCATATCTCACTGTAAAGAGGACCTGTCATGCCATATTCCTATTACAAGGGATGTTTACATTCCTTGTAATAGGAATAAAAGTGATCAAAAACTTTTTTTGGGGGAAAAAAAGGGTCAAACTAAAATAAATAAAGTAAAATGAACAATAAAATATATATATATATTTTTTTAAAGCGTCCCTGTCCCCGTGTGCTCGCATGCAGAAGCGAACGCATACGTAAGTCCCGCCCACATATGAAAACGGTGTTCAAACCACACATGTGAGGTATTGCTGCGAACGTTAGAGCGAGAACAATAATTTTGGCCCTAGACCTCCTGTGTAACTCAAAACATGTAACCAGTAAAAAAAATTAAAGCCTATGGGGATTTTTAAGTAGCGAAGTTTGGCGCCATTTCACGAGTGTGTGCAATTTTGAAGGGTGACATGTTGGGTATCTATTTACTCGGCGTAACTTCATCTTTCACATTATGCAAAAACATTGGGCTCAATTCACAGTTTTGTTTTTTGTAAAGCACAAATCATTTTTTTTCCAAAAAAAACACGTTCGAAAAAATGCTGCGCAAGTACCGTGCTAGATAAAAGTTGCAACGACCGCCATTGTATTCTCTAGGGTCTTTGCTAAAATAACATATATAATATTTTGGGGTTCTATGTAATTTTCTAGCAAATAAATGATGATTTGTACATGTAGGAGAGAAATGTCAGAATTGGCCTTGGTGCTCCAGAACGCCTGATGGTGCTCCCTGCATGTTGGGCCTCTGTATGTGGCTACGCTGTGTAAAAGTCTCACACATGTGGTATCGCCGTACTCAGGAGTAATAGTAGAATGTGTTTTGGGGTGTAATTTGTGGTATGCATATGCTGTGTGTGAGAAATAACCTGCTAATATGACAATTTTGTGAAAAAAAAGAAAAAAAGAAAAAAAATCTTGATATTGCAAAGAATTGTGGGAAAAAATGACAACTGCAAAAAACTCACCATGCCTCTTTCTATATACCTTGGAATGTCTTCTTTCCAAAAAGGGGTCATTTGGGGGGTATTTGTACTTTTATGGCATGTTAGGGTCTCAAGAAATGAGATAGGCCGTCAGTACTTCAGGTGTGATCAATTTTCAGATATTGGCACCATAGCTTGTGGACTCTATAACTTTCACAAAGACCAAATAATATACCCCAATTTGTACTTATTTTTACCAAAGATATGTAGCAGTATAAATTTTGGCCAAAATTTATCAAGAAAAATTACAAATTTGCTAAATTTTATAACAAAAACGAAGAAAAATTCATTTTTTTACTGAATTTTCAGTCGTTTTTCTTTTATAGCGCAAAAAATAAAAAACCCAGAGGTGATTAAATACCACCAAAAGAAAGCTCTATTTGTGTGAAAAAAAGGACAAAAATTTCATATGGGTGCAGTGTTGTATGAATGAGTAATTGTAATTCAAAATGTGAGAGCACCGAAAGCTGAAAATTGGTCTGGTTATTAAGGGTGTTTAAGTGCCCAGTGGTCAAGTGGTTAAATACCACCAAATAAAGCTCTATCTGTCGCAAAAAAACAATATAAATTTCATATGGTTACCGTGTTGCATGATAGCGCTGAAATCTGAAAATTGGCCTGGACAGGAAGGGGGTGAAAGTGCCCGGTATTGAAGTGGTTAATGACTGTCCTGTTATGTTTTTCCTTCAAGCGGCACTTTTTTTTTCAAAAATAAAATGTTATATTCATCTTCTCTGAGCAACTGTTTTGCACGCAGCAGCCCCAACCTTCCCACTTTGGGGTCCCCTGCCGGAGATCTTGGCTCCTCCTCTTCTGTGTCTGCCCTGTCAAGAAGTTGCTATGGGGGGCAGACGTGGGGGGGCTCAATCCTGAGCTGGGCTGTGTGCTTCCACTGACACACACAGCACTGACAGCAGCAGGAGCCAGTGACTCCTCATCAAAGCCAGAGAGAGCGGGGAGAGAGGAGAGAAGAGCAGCAGACAGGCGCAGCGCCGGATCGATACCGGACTCGGGTAAGTATTTGGGGGATGGACGGGCACAGCAAGTGACAAAAAGGTTTTTACCTTTGGGCACGGAATGGAAAACCTTTTACCTTTAGAACCACTTCCATGTAGATACAAACGTTCCCATCAGAGGTCTTCCATTAAATAAAATAAAAGATATTTTGCATAATGGGAAACACTGGACATAGATGAAGAATGTCATGTGGCGGCGATCGGCCTTTCATCTTGTAGCGGCAGATATCAGAATACAGAAAAGCACATTCCATACTTCTCATATCAGAGATAAGGGGGGCTGAGGACGGCGAGTCGCTGTCCTCCTGATAAATGTCTTTATATCTTGTTTTATTTCATAGATAGGAATTTCCACAGATTTCATTGGTAGCGGGATGTACAGTACAGGGCGGGGCCAGGACATTCTATTAGTATGATGTCTCTAGAGTTCTGTACACTCCCCGTCCACCATATTAGGTACACCTTCCTAGTACCGGGTTGGACCTCCTCGATGTGTTGTGCGTTCAGAGATGGTATTCTGCACACCTTGTGTAACGAGGGGTTAGTTGAGCTATTGTTGCCTTTCTATCATCTCCAACCAGTCTGCCCCATTCTCCTCTGACCTCAACAAGGCATTTTCCTCCACACAACTGCCGCTCACTGGATATTTTCTCTTTTTCGGACCATTCCCTGTAATCCCGAGAGATGGTTGTGTGTGAAAATCCCAGTAGATCAGCAGTTTTTTGCCATGTTCAAAGTCACATAAGGGGCGGAGGACACTGAATGGTTGGTAAGGTGGATGAGTCTTGCGGCGGCATTCATTATGGACTGAAGGGGGGATAGTCTATGTCTATGTAAAGGTAATCCAATGAGGAGGGAGTTGCAGTAGCCGAGGCCTCCATCATACAATCACCTGCAAGCAAAAATGCTATTTTTTTTCTCTTTCCTTGCGTGTGATTGGATATTTTTGCAAAGTGAAACTTCACCTTTATTCACTTAGCTCTGGGGCAAATTCCTTGCAAAGTGACCGGTCTAATTGCCTTTCAACCCCAATGGCCTTGTACAAAGCGTGCAATAAATACAAATAAACACAAGAGGGCAGTAGAGATATGCGACTGATGAGTAGTGGAAAATACATGGAATAGGCACTTTCCCTTACAAAGTTATAAGTCTATTTGCCTTTAGTAAATCAACCCCAATGTATGAATATTTTCATTCAAAATCCACACTCACTTTGTAAAAATGTTTGACTTTTGGGGGAACGTTGTGTGAATCTTGGGTGAAAACGTTAATGAAAAGATCCCTGTGTATTGTTCTGGAACAAGAGCAGTTGTAAGTAGGAATGCAGATTTTTTTTTTCTTTTTACGGATGACACCATTGTCACTGAGCTTAATTTACTAAAGGCTGTTCACTTTGCAAGGGAAGTTGCACTTTGCAAATACATTTTCCCCAGAGTTTAGTGAATGGGAGGAAGCTCTGCTGACTATCATCCAATCACGTGCAAGCAAAAAATGCTGTTTTCTTTCATTTTCTTTGAACGTGATTGGGTATTCTTTGCAAAGTAAAATTTCATCTCATTCACTAAGCTCTGGGGCAAATTCCCTTGCAAAGTGTAATTTCACTTGCAAAGTGAACAGCCTGTTTGCTTTTAGTAAATCAACCCTACCTTGGTTGCTTTACTGAAGGTGAATAGGCTGCTCACCTTGCAAGGAATTTGCACTTTGCAAAGGAATTTTCACCCGGAGCGCAATGAATGAGGCGAAGCTTTGCCTAACTCCCATCATCCAATCATGTGCAAGCAAAAATGCTGTTTTTTTTTTCCATTTACCTTGCATGTGATTGGGTATTCATTGCAATATGAAACTTCACCACATTCGCTAAGCTCTGGGGCAAGTGAACAGCTTATTTGCCTTAACCACTTGCCATCCGCGCTATAGCCGAAAGACGGCTTCAGAGCGGACATAATTTGGCGTCCATGGATGTCCTCCCGTGCTTGAGCAGCCTGTGCACCTCCTGCAGGGCGCGCGGCGCGTTCTGTGATCAGCGAGTCTATGAGACTCGGCTGATCACAGATCCGACGCCTTACCACGTGATCAGCTGTCAGCCAATAACAGCTGATCATGTGGCATAAACAGAACCGGTAATCGGCTATTTTTCTCCTTGCGCTGGTAGCCGGTCGCCGGCGGCTGCGAGAGGGACATCGATCCCGATCAAGGAGAGGCTTCTGTGCCCACTAGCCTCACCTACCAGTGCCCAACAGCGCCACCTACCAGTGCCCACAGTGTCACCCATCAGTGTCCATAGTGTGTCATCACCAGTGCTGCCTATTGATATCACCTAGCAGTGCCACCTAACAATGCCCATCAGTGCCACCTTCAAGTGCCCATTAGTGCCACCCATCAGTGCCACCCACCAGTGCCACCCAGTGCCTTCTTATCAGTGCCGATCAGTGTCATCTTATCAGTGCCTATCAGTGCCGTCTTATCAGAGCCCATCAATGTCGTCTTATCAGTGCCTATCAGTGTCGTCTTATCTGTGCCCATCAGTGCCACCCATCAGTGCAACTCATCAGTGCCACCCACCAGTGCCACCCAGTGCCTTCTTATCAGTGCCCATCAGTGTCATCTTATCTGTGCCTATCAGTGCCATCTTATCAGTGCCCATCAGTGTCATCTTATCAGTGCCCATCAGTGTCATCTTATCTGTGCCTATCAGTGTCGCCTTATCAGTGCCCATCAGTGTCGTCTTATCTGTGCCTATCAGTGTCGTCTTATCTGTGCCCATCAGTGCCACCCATCAGTGCAACTCATCAGTGCCACCCACCAGTGCCACCCAGTGCCTTCTTATCAGTGCCCATCAGTGTCATCTTATCTGTGCCTATCAGTGCCATCTTATCAGTACCCATCAGTGTCATCTTATCTGTGCCTATCAGTGTCGCCTTATCAGTGCCCATCAGTGTCGTCTTATCTGTGCCTATCAGTGTCGTCTTATCTGTGCCCATCAGTGCCACCCATCAGTGCAACTCATCAGTGCCACCCAGTGCCTTCTTATCAGTGCCCATCAGCGTCGTCTTATTTGTGCCTATCAGTGCCGTCTTATCAGTGCCCACCAGTGCCACCCATCAGTGCAACTCATCAATGCCACCCACCAGTGCCACCCAGTGCCTTCTTTTCAGTGCCCATCAGTGTCATCTCATCTGTGCCTATTAGTGTCGCCTTATCAGTGCCCATAAGTGCAGCCTCATCAGCGAATATCAATGAAGGAGAAAAATTATCCCTTTGCTAAATTTTATAACAAACTATGAAACGTTTTTTTTTTTTTTTTTTCAATTTTTTTTGTCTTTTTTTGTTTGTTTAGCAAAAAATAAAAACCCAGCTGTGATTAAATACCACCAAAAGAAAGCTCCATTTGTGTGGAAAAAAATGATAAAAATTTCATTTGGGTACAGTGTAGTATGACCGCGCAATTGTCATTCAAAATGTGACAGCGCTGAAAGCTGAAAATTGGTCTGGGCAGGAGGGGGGGTTTTAAGTGCCCAGTAAGCAGGAGGTTAAGTAAATCAATGCCAATGGCCTTGTACTAAGCATGCAATAAATACAAATACACACAAGAGGGCAGTAGAGACACATGACTGATGATTAGTGGAGAATACATGGAAAAAAGCAAATAGCAGATATGAAAGTGTGAAAAAAATAAAAAAGGTAAAACTGTCCAATGGGGGCGCTTGTTCTGCTGACAACCATCTAAGAGGCACTTTGGAGAGATTTCTTCTCACTTTCTGGAACATCTACAAGACAAACAGTGAATAAAATCTCCCCAACATGACAGAGAAGATGATGAGGGGCGGAGATCTTATTGTTGCCCTCTAGGCCTAAATGAGTGATTAACCCTTTCTATGCTGGCACCGCCCCACTGCAAGGGATCGTTTTTAGTTGGCTGGAGTTGAGTTCTAACTATAGCAGAGATCAGGTCTCCTCCCTTGGCAGGCGGGGCTGTGCTGTGTGGCGGAGCTATGTAAATCTCAGGACTGGATAGAAATACAATTACCAAGTCAAACATTCCTGTGATGCCCATTTTCTCATTTAGCTGTTTGCTTGGAGTTGAAATGAAATATTTTTTTGATGTTGATGGTTTTCCATTTGGAGGAATTAGTATTTTAATTGTAACCATTAAAGTAATTGTTGGAATGTCTCACATATGGCGCTGCGGCAGATTGTATCCGAATCTCCAGATGGGCGCCTGAAAACTATCAGCAAAATGTCTCAAAATGATGCGACTTGGAGACCAATCAAATCAGTTCAACGTCAGAATTTTACCTTTTTTTTTTTTGCATAAAAACAGGAGATGGTCAGAGACTGCAGACACACTACAGGAGATGATCAGAGACTGCAGACACACTACAGGAGATGATCAGAGACTGCAGACATATTACAGGAGATGATCAGAGACTGCAGACATATTACAGGAGATGATCAGAGACTGCAGACATATTACAGGAGATGGTCAGAGACTGCAGACACACTACAGGAGATGATCAGAGACTGCAGACATATTACAGGAGATGACACACTGCATGAGATGATCAGAGACTGCAGACATATTACAGGAGATGATCAGAGACTGCAGACACACTACAGGAGATGATCAGAGACTGCAGACACACTGCATGAGATGATCAGAGACTGCAGACATATTACAGGAGATGATCAGAGACTGCAGACACACTGCATGAGATGATCAGAGACTGCAGACACACTACAGGAGATGATCAGAGACTGCAGACACACTGCATGAGATGATCAGAGACTGCAGACACAGTACAAGAGATGGTCAGAGACTGCAGACATGATACAGGAGATGGTCAGAGACTGCAGACATATTACAGGAGATGGTCAGAGACTGCAGACACACTACAGGAGATGATCAGAGACTGCAGACACACTACAGGAGATGATCAGAGACTGCAGACACACTGCATGAGATGATCAGAGACTGCAGACACAGTACAAGAGATGGTCAGAGACTGCAGACATACTACAGGAGATGATCAGAGACTGCAGACATATTACTGGAGATGGTCAGAGACTCCAGAATTACTACAGGGGATTGTGGGGATTGTGTGTGTAAAGGTTAATTCTGCGTAGATGTCTGGACGATCAGAAACTGTCGGAGCTCCGGAAACATTCAAATGACCACAAGAGAAAATGGTTTGCAAAGAATGCCTCTTTAATGGTAGTATTGGCTGAACCTTTATACAGGGGAAGGACAAAGAAAATTGCACAACTTAAAGGAGGGAGGGAGGAAGGACAGAGTTCATCACGAGACATAAATCCTATATAAGACAGAAGGAGAGCAGCGCCATCTAAGTGCAGCATTATTAAGACATTTTATTCCATAAAAGACAATTGGTAACTCACAAGATGTGAGGATGAAGGAGCACGCATGCTCCGAACGCACGCTCCTCCCTGCTCCAACCGGAAGTGACTTGAAGCGCTGGGAACCACCGGCGTCCCTGGACCCAACAGCTCCCTCTTCAACAGTGAGAAGATCGTCCTTCCCACGAGCGGATGAACCATATTATTAATCCCACATGCGCTGACATCTCATACATCTTGTAAGTTACTGATTGTCTTTTATGGAATAAAATGTCTTAATAATGCTGCACTTAGATGGCGCTGCTCTCCTTCTGTCTTTGCCTTCCACAGAGTTACTTCTAGCCTGTCACCAGCTGGCAGCCACCCGCAGTCATCTTATCTAAGAACACGTCAACTGTCCTTGTGCCACAAATGTATCCCTCCACACAGGGGCGGACTGACCATTCGGCCACTCGGGCCACTAGGGGGCCCCGTCAGAGTTGCCAGCCTCAGTAAAACCAGGGACAGTATGTAAAAATCTGTGTTTTTTTTTACATCTGTCTCTGAAATGTCCCTTACCGACATCCTTTTGGTCTAAAAATCCAGAGATTATAGCTGCCCCACCTCTCCAGTACCTTCTCAGCCAATAGAAACATGTCTGTGTATACTGTGTGATTGTATACTGTGCGTGTGTATACTGTGTGGCCCCATAATCTCCTATTGCCCGGGGGCCCCATGAGTTGTCAGTCCGCCCCTGCGCTCCACATGAACTCCATGTGAAAGAGAGTTCTAATTACCTTCTCTCTCTTTATTCAGCCGATCGAGCTCACATGATCGAATGTACTTTTTCTTGCCTATAAATCCTATATAAACATGTAGCGGGACATCCCAGACATAATTTCACAACCAGTTCTTACCGGAACCCACTTAACCTGTGACCATTGGGACAAACAAGACCCTAAAACAAAGATCTCCGTCTGTCAGCTATTTAACCACTTCAGCCCCGGACCAATTTGCAGCCAAAGGACCAGGCCCCTTTTTGCGATTCAGCACTGCGTCGCTTTAACTGACAATTGCGCGGTCGTGCGACGTGGCTCCCAAACAAAATTGGCGTCCTTTTTTCCCCACAAACAGAGCTTTCTTTTGGTGGTATTTGATCGCCCCTGCGTTTTTTATTTTTTGTGCTATAAACAAAAATAGAGCGACAATTTTGAAAAAAATGCAATATTTTTTACTTTTTGCTATAATAAATATCCCCAAAAAATATATAAAAAATACATTTTTTTCCTCAGTTTAGGCCGATACGTATTCTTCTACATATTTTTGGTAAAAAAAAAAAAAAAAAATCGCAATTAGCGTATATTGATTGGTTTGCGCAAAAGTTATAGCGTTTACAAAATAGGGGATAGTTTAATAGCATTTTTATTAATATTTTTTTTTACTAGTAATGGCGGCGATCAGCGATTTTTATTGTGACTGCGACATTATGGCGGACACATCGGACATTTTTGACACATTTTTGGGACCATTGTCATTTATACAGCGATCAGTGCTATTTAAATGCACTGATTCTGTTATTGACACTACACTGAAAGAGATGTTAATATCACTGCATTCCTCTCTTGTGACTGATTTATCCACTCTATTTACTAAACTCACTACAGATGTCAGTCTAATAGATAACAGAGTATCCACTATTGAGAAAGGTATGATGAAATGCTCCTCCACAGTAAATGACATCATTGATTCTATTGATGAGGTAAAAGATGAACAAGAGTGGATAAGGGGCAAATTAGCAAATTTGGAAGACCGCTCTAGACGAAACAATGTCAAGTTAAGGGGGGGTCCCCGAAAATATAACAACTCCAGAATTACCCAAATACGCCAAAGAACTTATACGCACTATTCTACCTGAAGTTACGCCACGTGACATTATAATTGACAGAATACACAGAATTGCAAAACCTTCACACCTGGCTGCATCAGTGCCTAGAGATATACTTATGAGGATCCATTTTTTCCATATTAAAGAAAAAATGATGTCAGAAGCCAGATTGAAAGGCCCTCTACCACGTCCGTTTGAGGGTGTTCAAATATTTCCTGATTTATCAAGATATACGCTTCAACTACGTAAAGATTTGAACCCCATAACTAAAGGAATGCAAAACCATAAGATTCTATACAAATGGCGCTACCCGGCCACACTAATTGTCTCCAAAAACGGATCCACTCATATAATAAATGACCTACACAAGGGTTTGAAACTTTTGAAAGAATGGGGAATAATCCCGGAATACCACAAAGATGAAACTTCGCTTCTTCCAAAACGTCCTTCAACATATCACTACAATCAAAGATCCCGAAATCATCAACCTATGGAAGTATCTGGCTCCTGAGCGGTCCGCTAACTACGTTTATAGCGTCCCCTCCAGGAATCTTGTTTGATCTCACTTGCCTTTGGTATTAACTGTTCCACACTGCAGCAGTAAAAGCTGACTCTTTGCTTTTTTTTTTGTGCTTGACACAAATCTGCCGCATCCTGTTTTCATATCTTTTGCTATATTTTTAAATAGCTGTTATATATAATTGTAATTTCATTCCAGGTTTTATAGAAATACATCTAGTTACGGAACCCAGGTATCCTGATAAGCCGAAAGGAACTGAATTTACTGTATACACCAAGAAATATCTGCAAACTGTAAGTGTTATAGTCTCCCACGATCCATCACTTAGCCACAACAGGAAATATGCCATTCACGATAGTATCCTTGAACGCCAAGGGTCTCAACCATCCAGCAAAGAGACAATCTTTGTGGCATACTGCTGAAAAGCTTGATAGTGATATCTTATGTGTCCAAGAGACACACTTGACCCCACTTTCAGCCACTTTATGTCGCAGTAACAAATTTCCCCTTATTTTCTATTCTAATTTCTCTTCCAAGAAGAGAGGAGTGCTTGTAGCGATCAAGAAAGACGCTGACTTCCACCTCATAAAAGAAATAGGTGACCCCAATGGTCGTTTTCTTATTTTAATCTGTATGATTAATGGAACTAAATATACCTTACTCAACTTGTATGCTCCCAATTCTAGACAGGCAAATTTTGTCAAAAAGACTTTGACCAAAATTAAAGAGTTACAACAAGGATATCTCCTTGTATGCGGAGACTTTAATATGGTTGCAGATATTTATATGGACACTACTTCAGCGGATAAGAGAAGACCCTCTCCCCTGGGGCAAATCCTGACATCGTCTGATCTTTACGATGTCTGGAGATGCCACCATGGATCAGAGAGGGATTATACTTATTTCTCCCCACAACACAAGTCGTATTCCAGAATTGACATGTTTGTTGTTGATAAATTGTTATTACAAAAGGTGACTACCTCTGTTATCCACACCATGACATGGTCAGACCACAACCCAATTTCGATAATTATTGATGATACGTCTCCTCAACGGAACTCTTTTCTCTGGAGAGCCAATAATTTCATATTACAACATGCTACATACTCCAAAGAAATTGCTACTCATTTGAAAGAATATTTTGAATTAAACGCGGATTCAGTGGGGGATCCTGCCGTGGTGTGGAACGCGCATAAAGCGGTAATGAGAGGTGTTCTTATAAAACTGGGCTCCATTCACAAAAAAAAAAGAACACAACAAATAGACTCCCTTACTTCCCAAATTGCTCATTTGGAGGCAGACCATAAGTCATCTGCATGTCCCACTACACTAGCACAGTTAATGTCGCTTAGACAGGAACTCAGGCTGCTTCTTCTCCATACATACGAACATATGCAACGCAAATTCAAAGCCATCTCTTATTCCACATCCAATAAGGCAGGAAAAAGATTAGCACAACGTATCAAAGGGGCTAGAGTTAAATCTAAAATTCCCTTCTTATTCCACCCACACTCGAAAGTGAAGCTATCTAATCCACAAGACATTGCGAATGCTTTTAGCGATTACTATAGTGACCTATATAATCTCAAGAATGACCCTGCAACCCACCAACCATCCCCAGTGGAAATTGATGACTTTCTCCATAAGATAAATTTACCGACTCTGACAGAAACACAATTGTCTTATTTAAATGCTCCTTTTTCAGCACCAGAACTTCTAGCTACCATCTCATCACTGCCTTGTAACAAAACACCAGGTCCGGATGGCCTTACAGGGGAATACTTCAAACAATTCTCTACCTATTTGATTCCACACTTGCTGAAATTTCTTAACCAAGTTGCATATTCTTCCAAATTCCCTGTAGAATCGCTAAACGCATTAATTATCACTCTCCCAAAACCTGATAAAGATCCGACTGCCCCACAAAACTTCCGGCCAATCTCCTTACTTAACCTTGATTTAAAAGTATACGCCAAAACTATTGCTAGACGCTTAATGAAGATTATGCCAGACCTGATTCACAAAGACCAAACAGGATTTATTAAAGGGAGGCAAGCATCAGACGCGACACGTCGCATGATTGACTTAATCCATTGCGTAAATTCCAGTGGAACACCTTCTCTGCTTCTTTCTTTAGATGCAGAGAAGGCATTTGATCGGGTGCACTGGACCTATCTACAGAAAGTTCTTATGAAATTTGGGTTTAAAGACAATATTTATAATGCTATCATGGCACTATATACTTGCCCAGCTGCTCAAGTTTTTTCGGCTAATATGATATCTCATCCATTCCAAATTTCGAACGGTACCCGTCAGGGTTGCCCATTGTCGCCCTTAATTTTTGATCTAACTATAGAACCTTTAGCTGAGCACATACGCACGAACTCGAACATCTCAGGCATAACTGTTGGCAACACTACTCATAAGATTAGTCTTTTTGCTGATGATGTGATTTTAATATTAACAAATCCTACCTCCTCCTTAGCAGCAGCCCGAGACGTTTTAGATTGGTTTGGACGAATATCATTTTACAAACTAAATGTCACCAAATCACAAATACTAGATCTCAAATTGAATTCCACCACTAAATTACTATTACAAGCCCAATACCCCTTCACATGGTCTGAACACAGCCTTTCTTACCTAGGTATTCAACTCACTAGAACCACTAAACTCCTCTTTTCATCAAACTTCAAGCCTCTCTTAGATAAATTACGTACTGAATCTCAGAAATTAGCTAAAATGGAACTGTCATGGTCTGGCAGATTAGCGGCGTTCAAGATGATGCATTTACCTCAAATTTTATACCTGTTTAGGACCATTCCTATTCCTATTCCTAAATATTACTTTAAGTCACTTCAAACGATACTCAACCGATGTATTTGGCACGGTACAAAACCTAGATGCGCTCATTCTATACTTAGGATACACAAATTAGCGGGAGGATCAGGTTCAATAGATTTTACAGATTATCACACTGCAGCGATCATAGCTCAAGCAACTGAGTGGTTTCAGCAAGATCCGAATAAAAACTGGTGCAATATAGAACTTTCCTTACTATTTCGTCCTAGTTTAAAAAATTGGTTGTTGAGCACTCCATTAGACGCTAAAATACCAAAAGCGATTCCCCCTACCATGATAGCCACGGTCAGAGCATGGAAAATTCTAACCCAAACTATCCATCAAGAACCCACTACTACACAGATAACGATACCTATAGAAGTCTTAAACCACATCTCACCTGAATTATCTACATCCCATTGGTCTAACCGAAAAATCTCATTCATAAATCAACTATTTCATGACTCAAACCCAAAATCCTTTTCAACCCTCCAAAATGAATTTCACTTGCCTGAATCAGACTTTATTGCATATTCCAAACTTCTGAAATGCCTTAACAAAATCAAACCTCCCTTATATACAGTTTCTTCAGTAATATGGAAATACCTGCACTTTGAATCTCCTAAACAGAAGGGTATTTCACTTGTATACAACACCCTGAACCAAAAGCGTGTATTTACTAAATCCACACCACATACACACTGGGAAAATGATCTAGCAACGACTTATACAGAATCACAATGGGAACAATCTTCACGAAGTGTATACAAATCCACGAAAAGCTCTGCGTTGTGGGAACTCACACAAAAATTGTCCCTTAGATGGTATTTGACGCCTTCTCGCTTGGCAACATTCTATCCAACATTATCTAATAAGTGCTGGAGATGTAATTCCAACATAGGAAGCATATTCCACATATTTTGGGAATGTACCCTCATACAGGAATACTGGAAAACCGTTTTTCTTCTCTTAAAAGATATATCCCAGATAGATATACCAATGTCTCCGGGTCTAGCTATCCTGAATTTATCCATTGAAGACATACCCTTTTCATTTCGTCATGTGACGACACATATCCTATTGGCAGCTAGGTTAACTATAACCAGATTATGGAAGTCAGATACAACTCCCTCTATCACTCACCTCTTAGATACCGTAAACCTACATTATAGTTATGAATTAATGATGGCATCCAGTGAGGGTAAATTACCCAAGGAAAAAACCAAGTGGGCATCATGGGAACAATGGTCGACTATTACTAACTTTTTGTAACACTCATATCTAACAGATTGATATACACTTTTGCCTCTGGGTTCTAGAGTATGGACACAGGTTCCTGGATAAGTTCTATTATTGTGGCAACGTTCTCCTCTTAGACACAGTGTAGTCCCCATGGGGGTGTCTAGAGGACATATACTTCTATTTGATCTTATGTTACTATATTGATCTTATATTTCTATATTGAATGTATTGCGTTTTGTAGCATTTTAATAACAGTAATTCTTGTTCTGTAACACTTCATTGATAATTGAGTTGACATTATTTAAGTGCTATTCTGAGTTAATTTATTTTAACGGCATACAATGTGTAATTTGCATCTTTACTGTATGTTATGAAATTCAATAAAAACTGATTGAAAAGTAAATGCACTGATTCCTGTGTAAATGGCACTGGTAGTGAAGGGGTTAACCACTAGGTGGCGGGAAGGGGTTAAGTGTGACGTGTGTGTTGTTTTACTGTAGGGGGGCGTGGCTTGGCGTTCGTCATCACTGATCGTCTTTCCCGATGACAGGGAACAGACGATCAGTGTCAGTCTCACTAGGAAATGTAGCGGGGTTCTACCCCTTTTAGGGGAAGAGACTACATTTCCCATAATTCCCCAGGCTCCCAGGCTGCTTGCTTCCGCCCGGGAGGCTGCTGGGGGAGGTTATAAAAAGGAAGAGCGGAGACCGCCTCTTCCTCTTGGGACACTTCCTTTTCTGAGGCCGGACAGGACTGGCCTGCCTCTGCTGACAGAGCTTGTGACGCGGAGAAGACAGCCAGCAGAGACACCTGTGCGGACCGGAGCTGAAGGCCTGAAGCCTGGGCCTTGCAGCCGATGGAGTGAGACTCTCACCCCTCAGAGTCCACAGCAGCGGAGCGGAGACTTCCCCTTACTGTCGGTCGGACGGAGCTGATGACCGGAGTTCAGGGCTGTGACTGAGGAGACCGGACGCCGCCATTGAAGAGACCAGAGCCACCATTGGAGGGACCGGAGCTGAGGACGGTACCCAAGGATTGGTGAGAGAGCCGAGAGGCTCATCCTGCATTGACACACACGTTTTATGCCTATTGAACTGCCTAGGCGCAATTTACCTCAGAGCAGCAATGTTACTTTTTGTGGATTACAAAGACACCATTTAAAGCTACATGTGCACCACCTCTACAGATTCATTGCCGGTGAAGAACACTGTACTAGTACAAGGACTGAGCTCTATTGCTAGGGATCAGGCCTGGTCCATTAGGTAGGCGCAGATAGATTTATTGCACCTCAGGGGTGCATAGCAGACGGTCGCCACACTGGGCGCTCCGTTTCCCCACTGCCAGTTGTTACATATGTGTGTACATGTTAAAGTGCATATTGCAGGGACCTGCTAAAGTATTGTAAGTCATATGTTCAAACGCATGTTGCTATTTCTTTTCCTTACTGACAAAAGTAAAGCCAGTTATTCTTATTTCAGCAGTCTGCTTGTGAGTTCATACCAATTACACTTAGAGTATAAGCTAAGTTTTATGTGCATAGGGACATACCCCTTTACTAACTGTGCCAGAGCGGGTAGAGCCAAATTGCCGGGGGTTGGTGGAGCTGTACTCAGGGACCCAAAACAAACCAGCGGCTCTCTTAACTGGGGGTAGCGCTACACGTGGGGGCTCGTAATCCGGGATCCTGAGTCAGCGGGAAAAGCCGCCAGAAGGTGCCGGCATGGACCCAATAGAAGTGGGACGGTGGTCCGCAACATGGGCCGCTGACCCAGCCGCAGCAGCAGTCATTGAACTGCCAGGGATGTGGCAGAGAGAGGCAGTCAAGCAGCTCATAATGTCATTATCCCCATGCCAGAAGTCATGGATAATGGACATGAGAAATGATGCTGGGTACACATACGCCTTAATAGAATGGAAGGAAGAGATTCCAGAGCAGTTCAGGAGCCAGAGCATACAGGCACCGAATGGTCAGGCCTACCAATTGCTGCATGCGCTGCCGCGCAAGGGAGACGGTTCTCCTATGAAAGCCATTCTATCCCCAAAGAAGGAGGAGCAGAAGGGCGCGGAAAGTCCCGCACCCGCACACACTACTCTTAGTGCAGAACTGTGTGCTGTCCTAGGGGAGATTGTGACCCAGTGCAGAAGAGACCCCGGGGACTACCCAATGTCGGGATACAGGAAACTCCGGATGTTTTCTGGGAGGACACCTGTACCCTCGGGAGAAGAGGGATTTGAAGAGTGGTTAGATGGTGCCACGCAGGCCCTAGAAGAATGGGAGGTCTCAGAAGGCAGAAAGAAGCAAAGGATTGTTGAGAGCCTAAAAGGACCTGCCTTAGAGGCCATACGCAATCTGAAGACGAGTAAGAAGGATTGCACTGCCCAGGACTACATAGACATCCTGGAGGGTGTGTTTGGTGGGACAGAAAAAGTCACAGAACTCACCTATCAACTGGAACACTGTTACCAGAAGACAGGGGAGAAGCTGTCAGAGTACATGGGACGCATAGACAAGATCCTGCATAGGATTATCCTGAAGAAGGGGATAGATCCAGGGAAGGTAGATGAAGCCCGTGCCCAGCAGGTGATGAGGGGAGCCCAACCCCTGGACCCTGTCGCACTAATTCTACGCACCCGGCAGGATGGGAAGAGCCTGGACTACCCTGACCTCATCCGAATGGTCAGAGAAGAAGAGGCCATGTTGGAAGAGAAGCGGGAGAAGCAGGTGATGGGGTCTACAAAACTTCCAGTGGCCACGGTCAGGTCGGCCTTAACCCCTGAAAGAGACACAGAGGTAGATGCCCTGAAGTTGCAGATGTCCCAGATGATGGAGATATTGACGTCTCTAGTGGCGAAAGAGACGCCCAGTCCCAAGAAAGAAACAGGCAGGAAGGAATTGTTTCCAGCTGTTTCAGCACCAGCATCCCCACCTGACTACGGTGAGATGATTTGCTTTAATTGTGGAGGAATTGGTCATATTGCAGCTGTATGTTCCAGTCCCAAGAAGAAGAAAACAGAAAGTCGCCAGCCGGCGGGAAACGCCAAAGGGCCCCGGTGAAGGAGTCAACCGGGTGCCCATCACCTTCAGTGAGCTCCAAGAAGCACAACAGGAAGAGAAAGCGAGGAGACCAAACCCCTCGGAAGGGGCCCAGGGATCCTCAACCAAGGTGCACTCCAGAGAAAGGGGGCAAGACCCCTCCGGAGAGACACAGCACCCCTAGACGTGAACTCTTCAAAGTGAGAGATAACAATATCCCTCAACGGGTTCACACTCCCACTAAGAGGGAGAAAATCAATGCATACCAGGCTCAAGAAAGGAGCAAGTGCAAATCAAGTGCTGGTAAAGCAAAGAGTCCAAAGAAGAGGACAGCATCAACTAGGCCCTACCCAGAGGAGCTAGTTGGTCCATCCCCTACTGTACCCATCCAGGTGGAAGGAGTGTACACGAAGGCCCTCCTGGACACTGGAGCACAAGTGACCCTGTTGTACAGGGACTTCTATGACAGATACCTGAGTCATCTGCCAATACAGAAGATAGAAGAGTTGGAGATAAGGGGATTGGGAACTCAGAGTTTCCCCTATGATGGATACTTACCCATCAGATTGACGTTTGACCCATCCGTAGCTGGGAAGTCTGAAGTGTTCGACACCTTAGCAGTGGTGTGTCCCCGCCCACCAGGAACCAGCAAGACGTCCCTGATCATAGGGACGAACACGGACCTAGTCAGAAGGCTTCTGACCCCCCTGGTGAAGAAAGAGAATCTTTCAACTCCCAAGATCCATCCCATGCTGAAGGCAGCCTATCAGCGGTTGGTCCTAGAGCAGAAGACCCCAAGTGAGGGGATAGGAAGGGTATGGAGGCTTGGAAAAGAAGGAGCAGTGCTACAGCCTGGAGAGGTGACCTGCATGAGAGCCACGGTGAAACTTACTTGGGAGCAGCCTGGCCCCTTTGTAATGTTGGAACCCGACCCAATGGAGGGTCACTCAGGTCTGGAGGTGATACCAGAAGTAATTTCACTGAAGGACCTGAAGAAGGCTAGAGGAAGAGTCCCTGTCAGTGTGAGGAACCCCACGGAGCGGCCCGTGGAGATCCCTGCCAGGATGCTTCTGGGACAGGTGAGTCCTGCTGTCCCAGTTGGCTGGTCAGAAGTGAAGGGGACGGGTGAAGGAGAAGATGTTTGGAATAAACTCTCCATGGAAAACCCTAACCTACCTGGAGCTTGGAGAGAGAGAGCCAAGGCCCAGCTGACCAGATGGGAGAAGATTTTCTCTAAAGATGAGTTTGATGTGGGGTGTGCGAGGAGTGCCACCCATCGAATCCGCATGCAAGAGGACAAGCCATTCAGGGAGAGAGTGAGGCGAGTCCCGCTAGCAGATCTGGAGGATCTGAGGGAGCAGCTTGCGGAATTGAAGAAGACGGGAGTGATTAGGGAGTCCAGAAGCCCCTACGCCTCCCCAATTGTGGTAGTCAGGAAGAAGAATGGGTCATTGAGACTCTGCATTGACTACAGAACTCTCAACAGGAGGACCATTCCTGACCAGTACACCACGCCAAGGATAGAAGATGCCTTGCAGAGTTTATCTGGAGCTAAGTGGTTCAGTGTGATGGACCTCAAGAGTGGGTATTACCAAATCCCCATGCATCCAGAAGATAGAGAAAAGACTGCCTTCATAACCCCAGTGGGATTCTTTGAGTTCAACAGGATGCCTCAGGGCCTATCTGGAGCTCCTGCTACGTTTCAACGCCTAATGGAAAGGACAGTTGGAGACATGAACCTCATAGAAGTCCTTGTGTATCTGGACGATGTCATTGTCTTTGGAAAGACTTTGGAAGAACATGAAGCCAGATTGGAGAAAGTACTGAAGAGGCTCAGTGAAGAGGGACTTAAACTTTCTCCAGAGAAGTGTCGGTTCTATCAGTCTTCTGTGAACTATCTGGGACACATAGTGTCTGAAAAAGGAGTGGCTACAGACCCTGAGAAGTTGGAGGCAGTTACTTCGTGGCCAAGGCCCACAACAGTTACAGAACTTCGGTCTTTCTTGGGGTTCTGCTCCTACTACCGCAGGTTTGTGGATGGATTTGCCCGCATTGCCAAACCCCTCAACGAGCTGCTGAAGACAGAAGGAGAGGAGGATGGAATGGGGCCTAGGAGGTCCAGTGAGTCGGTCAAAGACCAGTGGAATTCAAGGTGTGAAGAGGCTTTCAGAACCTTGAAGAGAAGTCTCACCACAGCCCCAGTTTTGGCCTACGCTGATCCCACTAGACCATATGAGCTACACGTTGATGCCAGCCATGAGGGCCTAGGTGGAGTACTCTACCAGGAGTATGAAGACCAGCTACGACCAGTGGCTTATGTGAGCCGGAGCCTGACCCCCTCCGAGAAGAACTATCCCACCCACAAGTTGGAGTTCTTAGCCCTCAAGTGGGCAGTTGTTGACAAACTGAGAGACTATTTGTATGGGGCCGAGTTTACTGTAAAGACAGATAACAACCCCTTGACCTATCTATTCACCACCGCCAAGCTGGATGCAACTGGACACAGATGGTTGGCGGCGTTGTCTGGATTCAATTTCAGTCTCAAGTACAGACCAGGGGCTGGAAATAGGGATGCAGATGCCCTGTCCCGAAGATCCCATGTCATGGTCGATGACTGGGAAGACTGGACCCAAGTGGCACCAGATGGAGTGCGAGCCCTTTGTCAGGGGGCTGAACTCCAAGCCAGAGGAGGATCCAGAGCTGAAGAGATAGGAGTTACCACAGTGGGAGTCCCAAAGTGTTACTGTGGGGTAACTCAACTAGCAGAAGAGTGTCTACCGAAGCTGTCCAAGAAGGAGCTGAGGTGTGACCAATTGGAAGATCCCATGGGGAGATTGGTCCTGGAAGCCCTGGAAGACAAGAGTCCAGAGGGAATTCGCCTTCACCCTTCTAAAGAAGCTCGCCTACTGAGGAGAGAGTTGGACAAGTTACAGGTGCATCAGGGGGTAGTCTACCGAAGGGGCCCCTCTGATGGACCAGAAGACAAGTGGCAGTTGTTTCTCCCAGAGAAGCATCGAGAGACTGTGCTGATCACCTTACATGACCAGCATGGTCACTTGGGAGCAGAGAGAACCTTCCAACTTGTCAGAGACCGGTTTTATTGGCCCTGCATGAGGGCCGAAGTGGAGGAGTATTGCCATTCCTGTGCAAGATGTATTCAGAGAAAGACTTTACCCCATCAAGCTGCCCCAATGGGCCACCTACAGAGTGAAGGCCCAATGGATCTGGTATGCATTGATTTTCTCTGCCTTGAACCCGATTTGAGCGGATTGGGAAATGTTCTGGTGGTAACCGACCATTTCACTCGTTATGCTCAGGCTTTCCCAACCAAGGACCAGAAGGCCTCTACAGTAGCCAAGGTACTTTTGGAGAAGTACTTTGTTCACTATGGACTGCCACAGAGAATCCATTCAGACCAAGGAAGGGACTTTGAGAGTCGCCTGATCAGGAAGCTACTAGATTCTCTGGGAGTAGAGAAGACTAGAACCACACCATATCACCCTCAAGGTGATGCCCAGCCTGAAAGGTTCAACAGGACCCTATTGAACATGTTGGGAACTTTGGAAACAGAGAAGAAGCAACATTGGAGTCAACACATATCAGCTCTGGTGCATGCCTACAATTGCACCACAAGTGATGTGACAGGTTTTTCCCCTTACCGACTTATGTTTGGGAGAGAAGCAAGATTGCCAGTGGATTTGGCCTTCGGCATTTCCTTAGACCATGCCTCTGCTGCCTCCCACAAAGGATATGTGGACAGACTGAGGCGCAGTCTGAAGATAGCTTATGAGAAAGCTCAAGCGGCCTCTGACCAGAGGGGGGCCCGAAATAAGAGGAACTTTGATTTGAAAGTTAGAGTACAGGACCTACAGCCTGGGGACCGTGTACTGTTACGCAATCTAGGGATCCCTGGGAAACACAAGATTGCTGATAGATGGAGATCAGAGCCATATATCATCTGTAGGAAACTTCCAGGATTGCCTGTCTACAAGTTGAAGCCAGAAGGAAGAGTGGGGCCTTTGAAGACCTGGCATAGGAATCATTTGCTCCCACTCACTGAAGCAGTCAGAATGCCTCCAGCAAGAGACGTACCTGAATCTGTTTCCATTCTGGATACCCCCAGGCCTAATACTAGGTCTCAGACATCCCAAGTTAGGGGTGGACAGGACCCCCAACCTGAAGAAGAAAGAGGAGAACTTGAATGGCTATGGCCTTCCTCAACTCCAGGAAATTCTGCCATAGATCTTCCACCTACTGAAGATGTGGACGATAACACATTGAACCCAGAAGCCACAGAGTTTGTGCCATTCAGTGATGTGCCTGAGTGCTGGGAAGATATCCCTGGTCTCTACCCAGAACAAGAAGAAGATGTTCCAGAGCCAGAGATGTTGCCAGAATGTGTTCCTGAAGAAGTTCCAAGAGAACAGAGAGCTCGCAGAGTTGTGAAGCCTCCCAAGAAGTTAACTTACCCCAAGATGGGAGAAAGTTCAGAGGACTCTGTTACTACAGCAAGGAGAAGTGCTGAAAGCCCTGACCCTTCCGCTGTTCATTTAGTGGAGGGCAACCCCAGCTCACTCTCTGGCACAGTTAAACAGGTCGCCCACACTGAAGTGACCTGTAGACAGGACAGCTCCCCATCTTATGCCAATTGGTGGGAGGCTCCTCTGTCCAAATTATGTGAAAATGTTGTTCCCGAGAAAGTTTGTAGTTTGAACACTGTCTTTGGGGACCAAAGATTCAAAGTGGGGGGAGTGTGTAGCGGGGTTCTACCCCTTTTAGGGGAAGAGACTACATTTCCCATAATTCCCCAGGCTCCCAGGCTGCTTGCTTCCGCCCGGGAGGCTGCTGGGGGAGGTTATAAAAAGGAAGAGCGGAGACCGCCTCTTCCTCTTGGGACACTTCCTTTTCTGAGGCCGGACAGGACTGGCCTGCCTCTGCTGACAGAGCTTGTGACGCGGAGAAGACAGCCAGCAGAGACACCTGTGCGGACCGGAGCTGAAGGCCTGAAGCCTGGGCCTTGCAGCCGATGGAGTGAGACTCTCACCCCTCAGAGTCCACAGCAGTGGAGCGGAGACTTCCCCTTACTGTCGGTCGGACGGAGCTGATGACCGGAGTTCAGGGCTGTGACTGAGGAGACCGGACGCCGCCATTGAAGAGACCAGAGCCACCATTGGAGGGACCGGAGCTGAGGACGGTACCCAAGGATTGGTGAGAGAGCCGAGAGGCTCATCCTGCATTGACACACACGTTTTATGCCTATTGAACTGCCTAGGCGCAATTTACCTCAGAGCAGCAATGTTACTTTTTGTGGATTACAAAGACACCATTTAAAGCTACATGTGCACCACCTCTACAGATTCATTGCCGGTGAAGAACACTGTACTAGTACAAGGACTGAGCTCTATTGCTAGGGATCAGGCCTGGTCCATTAGGTAGGCGCAGATAGATTTATTGCACCTCAGGGGTGCATAGCAGACGGTCGCCACACTGGGCGCTCCGTTTCCCCACTGCCAGTTGTTACATATGTGTGTACATGTTAAAGTGCATATTGCAGGGACCTGCTAAAGTATTGTAAGTCATATGTTCAAACGCATGTTGCTATTTCTTTTCCTTACTGACAAAAGTAAAGCCAGTTATTCTTATTTCAGCAGTCTGCTTGTGAGTTCATACCAATTACACTTAGAGTATAAGCTAAGTTTTATGTGCATAGGGACATACCCCTTTACTAACTGTGCCAGAGCGGGTAGAGCCAAATTGCCGGGGGTTGGTGGAGCTGTACTCAGGGACCCAAAACAAACCAGCGGCTCTCTTAACTGGGGGTAGCGCTACACACACACACTACATATTAAAAACTACGGGATAATGGTGTTGTGGTAACTTGCCCTAAAAAAAAAACAAACAAAAAAAAAACCATAATAATATTCTTGATATCACTAGAAAAAAAAAAGCCTTTGAAAATTTGTTTGCAATAACTCCATCAGTATCACCAGCAAAGCAGTTTCATTATTATCCGATTAACCGCTTAAGGACCGCCTCCTGCACATATATGTCGGCAGAATGGCACGGCTGGGCACAAGCACGTACCTGTACGTCCTCTAAGTGCCCAGCCGTGGGTCGCGCGCGCGCCGCCGCGCCGGTGACCCGGTCCTGAGCTCCGTGACCGTAGCCGCGGGACCAGCGGACCCGATCGCCGCTGGTGTCCCGCGATCGGGTCACAGAGCTGAAGAACGGGGAGAGGTCTGTGTAAACAAACCTCTCCCCGCGCTTCCTACTGAGCCTGTCACTGATCGCCTGTTCCCTGTTATAGGGAAAGACGATCAGTGACGTCAGATGCCAAGCCACGCCCCCCTACAGTTAAAAAAAAAACACGTCACACTTAGTCCCTCCCCGCCCCCTAGTGGTTAACTCCTTCACTGCCAGTGTCATTTACACAGGAATCAGTGCATTTAAATAGCACTGATTGCTGTATAAATGACAATGGTCCCAAAAATGTGTCAAAAATGTCCGATGTGTCCGCCATAATGTCGCAGTCACAATAAAAATCGCTGATCGCCGCCATTACTAGTAAAAAAAAAAATATTAATAAAAATGCTATAAAACTATCCCCTATTTTGTAAACGCTATAACTTTTGCGCAAACCAATCAATAAACGCTAATTGCGATTTTTTTTTTTTTTTACCAAAAATATGTAGATGTATATAGAAAAATACTTATCGGCCTAGCTGAGGAAAAAAAATTTTTTTTATATATTTTTGGGGGATATTTATTATAGCAAAAAGTTAAAAAATATAGAATTTTTTTAAAAATTGTCGCTCTATTTTTGTTTATAGCGCAAAAAATAAAAACCGCAGAGGTGATCAAATACCAACAAAAGAAAGCTCTATTTGTGGGGAAAAAAAAAAAGGACGCCAAATTTGTTTGGGAGCCACGTCGCATGACCGCGCAATTGTCAGTTAAAGCGACGCAGTGCCGAATCGCAAAAAGAGGCCTGGTCCTTTGGCTGCAAATTGGTCCGGGGCTGAAGTGGTTAAAGAACAGGAGAATATGCGCTGCATTTCGAGATTTCATAATTGGGCGCGTCACGAATGTTAATTCTCCATTACGAATGATAGTTGGCCGCTTCTGGCTCATCCTTGCTTCCGAGCATGCGTGTTTGTACTTTGGACTTTTATCCGTTGGACTTGTGTACACACGCTCGTAAAATCCGACAACAGACCATTGTCCGAGGAAAGTTGGCCAACAATTGTCTGATGGAGCGTACAAACGATCGGATTCTCCACCAACAGCCTGTCATCACACAATTCCCGTCGGAAAATCCGATCGTGTGTACGAGGCTTTAGAAACACCCAGGGAACACACTTAACCCCTTGATCGCCCCCAGTATTAACCCCTTCCTTGCCAGTGTCATTTACACAGTAATCAGTGTATTTTTATAGCACTGACCTCTGTATAAATGACAATGGTCCCAAAAAAGTGTCAAAAGTGTCCAATCTATCCACCAGCAATGTCACAGTCCTGCTAAAAATCGCAGATCGCTGCCATTACTAGTAAAAAAAAAAAAAATTCCATAAATCTATCCCCTATTTTGTAGACGCTATAACTTTTGCACAAACCAATCAATATATACGCTTATTGTGATTTTTTTTACCAAAAATATGTAGAAGAATACATATCGGCCTAAACTGATGAAGAAATTTGTTTTTTTAAAACATTTTTGAGGGAATTTATTATAGCAAAATGTAAAACATTGTTTTGTTTTTTTTTTCAAAATTGTCGCTCTTCTTTCATTTATAGCGCAAAAAATAAAAACCACAGAGGTGATCAAATACCACCAAAAGAAAGCTCTATTTGTGGGAAAAAAAGACATCAATTTTGTTTGGGTACAACATCGCACGACCGCGCAATTGTCAGTTAAACAACGCAGTGCCAAATCGCAAAAGATGCTCTGGTCATTGAGGGGGTAAAACCTTTCTGGGGCTGAAGTGGTTAAAAACCATCAGTTTGGGCCAAGGGCATCCTGAATTTTCGTTTCGGGCACCGCCAATTACAAGAGATTATTCAGCAGCGTGAGAAAACCTACGTCCAACATAATGAGACGTTGTGCAAATATTGCAAATATTGCCAAAAATTAACAATGAATTAAATATAATAATCATAATAATACAAAATAAAAATGAATTAATACCAATAGAAAAAAAAAGTAAAACATGTTTAAATTAAATAAAAAAGAAAAAAATTGAGATACCTCCAGGGCATTCCGGGTGCCCCTGAGGATGGCTGGCGTTCGTTCGTCTTGGCGTTGGAGACCTGAAGCCGAGAACAGCGGTCGCAGGGGGCGGAGAGATGGACCCTGTTGTCCAACCAGCCTGGATTGGCGCTTGAACTCAGAGCCCGCCCACCTCCTCTGTGTGTTATTCCCTCCCTAGTCATCTCTAGTCTCTTCTGCTCCAGGATTTAGCAGCACTGAAAGGCCATGTGACTGAAACTTTCTTCTTTCCCTCTTCCCTTCCTCCTTAGGGGGCTTCCAAGTCAACAACCCAGGGGCAGGAAGTGCACACATAATACACTTACAGTCATTATCAGATTTAAGCAGTAGAGGGCAGCATATCCCTACAATATGTTTATCTCTGTCTGCATAGCAACAAATCACTTCTACACATAAACCTGACTGGTTGCTAGGGACATCCACTCCGCTTCTAGCTCGGCCATGTGAGGCTTTTTCATTATTTCAGTGATTCATGTTAGTCACTGAGGATTAGTGTGCACAGATATGACTGTTTGTTATGTTGTCAGGGGGTTACGTTAGACTTCTACTAAGGGCATTTTGCCCTCGCCCAAGATGGCGGCCCGCTCGGCTATAGAGTGCCCCTGGGCCACCTGCACGTGCTGAGATCCCTCCCGCCCTGCTGCTGCGGCTCACTACTCACCCCCGATCCCTCCGCCTCAAGAGCCTGACCTTTCTAGTCAGAACACCGGCTCTCCTCCCCGAGCCTCCTCCTCACGCTCTACACCCCAAACACCCCACACACTCACCCGGCATGGAGGAGCAGCTCGCCCCACTCAGACTGGCTGTCAAGTGAGTCAGGGTGATCCATGGGGGTATGGGGACACCTGAGGAGGAGGGTGACCCATGGGGGTATGGGGACACCTGAGGAGGAGGGTGACACTTGGGGGTATGGGGACACCTGGGGAGGAGGGTGACCCATGGGGGTATGGGGACACCTGAGGAGGAGGGTGACCCATGGGGGTATGGGGACACCTGGGGAGGAGGGTGACACTTGGGGGTATGGGGACATCTGGGGAGTAGGGTGACACCTGAGAACAATGCTGACACATGGGGACACCTGGGGACAGTGCACATGGAGGGGGACACATGGGGCATGGGGGGGGGGGGGGGGTTGGGAGACCTAGGGACAGTGCTGAGGGATGAACAAAATATGTCTCCCATGGTTCAGAGGCGCAGGATCTCCATCTATGGATAGTGTAGGACCCACTAATCATGGGGTACTTTGTCGCAGTAAGTGGGCTTAAGCACCATATAGCAATATGGTGTGACCAAATCCCCATATTTTTTTGTAATGTTTTTTAAAAATGTCTGTCTAGGTGTTTTAACCACCTGAGATCCGCGCTATAGCTGAATGACGGCTACAGCGCGGATCTAAGATGCCGGGACGACGTCTATTGACGTCGTCCAGGCCACGAGCTGCCTGCACGCCCCCTGAAGGGCGCGCGCGGCGCGCTCTGTGATCAGCGAGTCTGTGAGACTGGCTGGATCACAGATCCGAGTAAGAGGTCGATCCCGACCCCTTACCACGTGATCAGCTGTCAGCCAATGACAGCTGATCATGTGATAATAACAGAGCCGGTAATCGTCTTTTTCTCCTCCTCGCGCTGATAGCGTGAGGAGAAAAAAAAACAAGCCGATCACCGGCGGCAGTGAGAGGGACATCAGTCCCTCTCACTGCAATGTGCCCAGCAATGTGCCCAATCCATGGTGCCCACCTTTGCCCAATTAAAGTGCCGCCTACCAGTGCCCACAGTGCCATCTGTCAGTGCCCACAGTGCCATTGGTCAGTGCCCACAGTGCCATCTGTCAGTGCCCACAGTGCCATTGGTCAGTGCCCACAGTGCCATCTGTCAGTGCCCACAGTGCCATTGGTCAGTGCCCACAGTGCCATCTGTCAGTGCCCACAGTGCCATCTGTCAGTGCCCAGTGCCAGTGCTGCACATCAGTGTCACCTACCAGTGCTCATCAGTGTCACCTACCAGTGCCCATCAGTGCCACCTATCAGTGCCCATCAGTGCCCATCAGTGTCATCCATCAGTGCCCATTGGTGCCACCCATCTGTGCCTGTGTATGTTTTGGGGACATGTGTGGGGACATGTGTGTTTTACTGTATGGACACTACTGGTGATCAGTGAGTAAAAAAAACAGCTAATACTCACTGATCACCAGCCGGCTGCAGCGATCCGCTCTCCTCTCCTCAACGACGACTTCCGTGTGAGGAGAGGAGAAGCCGATTGCCTAGCAACCAGCTGTTTGTTTACATCACATGACGGCTGTGATTCGACACGGCCGTCATGTGATCAGGAGGGCCAATCAGCGACCCCTCCCGCCGATCCGAGATGCGCCGTGTCCGGGTGACACGGCCGCATCGGGATCGCGCCGCTGCGCGGGCACGCGCGCGAGCGATCCCTCTACTTCTGAAGGACGTTCCGGAACGTCCGATCAGAAGTAGACGGCTCCCACCCGGCCGTATATGTACAGTGGCCGGGTGGGAAGTGGTTAAATAGCCCTGCAGGAGGTAAATGTATTTTTTGCATGTGTGCGCTGTAATATTTTGTTCTGTAGTGCTGAGGGATGGGGACACCTGAGAAGGATGCTGACACCTGGGGCAGAGTGTGACACCTAGGGAGGAGGGTGACAACTGGGAATATTGCATAGGTATGGGGACACCTGAGAAGGAGGGTGACACCTGGGGACAGTGCATATGGATGTGTACACCTGGGGAGGAGGGTGACAACTGTGGACAATGCATGGGGGTGGGCAAACCTGGGGGTATGGGGGCACCTGGGGACAGTGCACAGGGATGGTGACACCTGGGGAGGAGGGTGACACATGGGGACAGTGCACAGGTATGGTGACACCTGGGGACAGTGCATATGGATGGGTACACCTGGGGAGGAGGGTGACAACTTAAGACAATGCACAGGGATGAGCACACCTGGGGGGATGGGGACATTGCATAGGGATGGTGACACCTGGAGCCAGTGCTAAGGCATTCGGAAAAAGGTTGGGAAAAGTGGTCGCCGCCATGTTGTTGGTTAGTATCGGGCGGACTAACAATGTCCGCTCATAATATTGTGTATCAGACTGTACACGCTTTCCAGTGTTGTGTCAAAACAGCACTTAACAACCGGCCCATAGCCGAAAAAACGGCTACAGGGCGGTTGCTTAACTCTGGGAGGCCGTTAATTAACGGCCTCACAGAATTCTGCTCTTGAGCGCCCCCTGGGGCGCGCACTCGAGAACATCCATGATCGCCGGGTCCAGAGGACCCGGCGGATCATGGATCACGGTAAACGGCCGCTCATCGCGGCCGTTTACCACGTGATCGCTCCGTCAAATGACGGAGTACTCACATGTAAGCAAACCGGCGTCATTTGATGACGCCGGTTCCTCTCTCCTCCTCTCTCTGTACCGATCGGTACAGTGTGAGAGGAGAGGGGGAGGGATCGGTGGCAGCAGTGCTGTGGGCGGGATCTGTAGTGCCCACAGCCTGCTCTGCATGCCACCGATCCATCCATCCATGCTCAGCCATCCCTCCATACCCTGCAATACACAGCAATAGCCTGCAGTGTATTGCTGGGTATTGCAGGGTATGGAGGGATGGCTGAGCATGGATGGATGGATACCCTGCAATGCTCTGCCATACCCTCCAATACTGTGCCATACCCTCCAATACTGTGCCATACCCTGCAATACTCTGCCATACCCTCCAATACTGTTCCATACCCTCCAATACTCTGCCATACCCTGCAAATGCTCTGCCATACCCTGCGATGCTCTGCCATACCCTGCGATGCTCTGCCATACCCTGCGATGCTCTGCCATACCCTGCGATACTCTGCCATACCCTGCGATACTCTGCCATACCCTGCCATACCCTGCCATACCCTGCGATACCCTGCCATACCCTGCGATACCCTGCCATACCCTGCGATACTCTGCCATACCCTGCGATACTCTGCCATACCCTGCGATACTCTGCCATACCCTGCGATACTCTGCCATACCCTGCTCTGCCATACCCTGCCATACCCTGCCATACCTGCGATACTCTGCCATACCCTGCGATACTCTGCCATACCCTGCGATACTCTGCCATACCCTGCGATACTCTGCCATACCCTGCCATACCCTGCCATACTCTGCCATACCCTGCGATACTCTGCCATACTCTGCGATACTCTGCCATACCCTGCGATACTCTGCCATACCCTGCCATACCCTGCGATACTCTGCCATACCCTGCGATACTCTGCCATACCCTGCGATACTCTGCCATACCCTGCGATACTCTGCCATACTCTGCCATACTCTGCCATACCCTGCGATACTCTGCCATACCCAACAATACCCTGCGATACCCAACAATACCCTGCGATACCCAACAATAACCTGCGATACCCAACAATACCCTGCGATACTCGCTACGATCAAAGCCAGGATCGTTTTTTTTTTTTTTTCAGGCTTTCCAGCCTAGAGGTGAGATGTGGGGTCTTATTGACCCCATATCTCACTGTAAAGAGGACCTGTCATGCCATATTCCTATTACAAGGGATGTTTACATTCCTTGTAATAGGAATAAAAGTGATCAAAAAAAATTTTTTGGGGGGAAAAAAAAAGGGTCAAACTAAAATAAATAAAGTAAAATGAACAATAAAATATATATATATTATTTTTTAAAGCGTCCCTGTCCCCGTGTGCTCGCATGCAGAAGCGAACGCATACGTAAGTCCCGCCCACATATGAAAACGGTGTTCAAACCACACATGTGAGGTATCGCTGCGAACGTTAGAGCGAGAACAATAATTTTGGCCCTAGACCTCCTGTGTAACTCAAAACATGTAACCAGTAAAAAAAATTAAAGCCTATGGGGATTTTTAAGTAGCGAAGTTTGGCGCCATTTCACGAGTGTGTGCAATTTTGAAGGGTGACATGTTGGGTATCTATTTACTCGGCGTAACTTCATCTTTCACATTATGCAAAAACATTGGGCTCAATTCACAGTTTTGTTTTTTGTAAAGCACAAATCATTTTTTTTCCAAAAAAAACACGTTTGAAAAATTGCAACGACCGCCATTGTATTCTCTAGGGTCTTTGCTAAAATAACATATATAATATTTTGGGGTTCTATGTAATTTTCTAGCAAATAAATGATGATTTTTACATGTAGGAGAGAAATGTCAGAATTGGCCTGGTGCTCCAGAACGCCTGATGGTGCTCCCTGCATGTTGGGCCTCTGTATGTGGCTACGCTGTGTAAAAGTCTCACACATGTGGTATCGCCGTACTCAGGAGTAATAGTAGAATGTGTTTTGGGGTGTAATTTGTGGTATGCATATGCTGTGTGTGAGAAATAACCTGCTAATATGACAATTTTGTGGAAAAAAAATAAAAAAAGACAAAAAATCTTGATATTGCAAAGAATTGTGGGAAAAAATGACAACTGCAAAAAGCTCACCATGCCTCTTTCTATATACCTTGGAATGTCTTCTTTCCAAAAAGGGGTCATTTGGGGGGTATTTGTACTTTTATGGCATGTTAGGGTCTCAAGAAATGAGATAGGCCGTCAGTACTTCAGGTGTGATCAATTTTCAGATATTGGCACCATAGCTTGTGGACTCTATAACTTTCACAAAGACCAAATAATATACCCCAATTTGTACTTATTTTTACCAAAGATATGTAGCAGTATAAATTTTGGCCAAAATTTATCAAGAAAAATTACAAATTTGCTAAATTTTATAACAAAAACGAAGAAAAATTCATTTTTTTACTGAATTTTCAGTCGTTTTTCTTTTATAGCGCAAAAAATAAAAAACCCAGAGGTGATTAAATACCACCAAAAGAAAGCTCTATTTGTGTGAAAAAAAGGACAAAAATTTCATATGGGTGCAGTGTTGTATGAATGAGTAATTGTCATTCAAAATGTGAGAGCACCGAAAGCTGAAAATTGGTCTGGTTATTAAGGGTGTTTAAGTGCCCAGTGGTCAAGTGGTTTTGCACGCAGCAGCCCCAACCTTCCCACTTTGGGGTCCCCTGCCGGAGATCTTGGCTCCTCCTCTTCTGTGTCTGCCCTGTCAAGAAGTTGCTATGGGGGGCAGACGTGGGGGGGCTCAATCCTGAGCTGGGCTGTGTGCTTCCACTGACACACACAGCACTGACAGCAGCAGGAGCCAGTGACTCCTCATCAAAGCCAGAGAGAGCGGGGAGAGAGGAGAGAAGAGCAGCAGACAGGCGCAGCGCCGGATCGATACCGGACTCGGGTAAGTATTTGGGGGATGGACGGGCACAGCAAGTGACAAAAAGGTTTTTACCTTTGGGCACGGAATGGAAAACCTTTTACCTTTAGAACCACTTCCATGTAGATACAAACGTTCCCATCAGAGGTCTTCCATTAAATAAAATAAAAGATATTTTGCATAATGGGAAACACTGGACATAGATGAAGAATGTCATGTGGCGGCGATCGGCCTTTCATCTTGTAGCGCCAGATATCAGAATACAGAAAAGCACATTCCATACTTCTCATATCAGAGATAAGGGGGGCTGAGGACGGCGAGTCGCTGTCCTCCTGATAAATGTCTTTATATCTTGTTTTATTTCATAGATAGGAATTTCCACAGATTTCATTGGTAGTGGGATGTACAGTACAGGGCGGGGCCAGGACATTCTATTAGTATGATGTCTCTAGAGTTCTGTACACTCCCCGTCCACCATATTAGGTACACCTTCCTAGTACCGGGTTGGACCCCCTCGATGTGTTGTGTGTTCAGAGATGGTATTCTGCACACCTTGTGTAACGAGGGGTTAGTTGAGCTATTGTTGCCTTTCTATCATCTCCAACCAGTCTGCCCCATTCTCCTCTGACCTCAACAAGGCATTTTCCTCCACACAACTGCCGCTCACTGGATATTTTCTCTTTTTCGGACCATTCCCTGTAATCCCGAGAGATGGTTGTGTGTGAAAATCCCAGTAGATCAGCAGTTTTTTGCCATGTTCAAAGTCACATAAGGGGCGGAGGACACTGAATGGTTGGTAAGGTGGGTGAGTCTTGCGGCGGCATTCATTATGGACTGAAGGGGGGATAGTCTATGTAAAGGTAATCCAATGAGGAGGGAGTTGCAGTAGCCGAGGCCTCCATCATACAATCACCTGCAAGCAAAAATGCTATTTTTTTTCTCTTTCCTTGCGTGTGATTGGATATTTTTGCAAAGTGAAACTTCACCTTTATTCACTTAGCTCTGGGGCAAATTCCTTGCAAAGTGACCGGTCTAATTGCCTTTCAACCCCAATGGCCTTGTACAAAGCATGCAATAAATACAAATAAACACAAGAGGGCAGTAGAGATCTGCGACTGATGAGTAGTGGAAAATACATGGAATAGGCACTTTCCCTTACAAAGTTATAAGCCTATTTGCCTTTAGTAAATCAACCCCAATGTATGAATATTTTCATTCAAAATCCACACTCACTTTGTAAAAATGTTTGACTTTTGGGGGAACGTTGTGTGAATCTTGGGTGAAAACGTTAATTAAAAGATCCCTGTGTATTGTTCTGGAACAAGAGCAGTTGTAAGTAGGAATGCAGATTTTTTTTTTCTTTTTACGGATGACACCATTGTCACTGAGCTTAATTTACTAAAGGCTGTTCACTTTGCAAGGGAAGTTGCACTTTGCAAATACATTTTCCCCAGAGTTTAGTGAATGGGAGGAAGCTCTGCTGACTATCATCCAATCACGTGCAAGCAAAAAATGCTGTTTTCTTTCATTTTCTTTGAACGTGATTGGGTATTCTTTGCAAAGTAAAATTTCATCTCATTCACTAAGCTCTGGGGCAAATTCCCTTGCAAAGTGTAATTTCACTTGCAAAGTGAACAACCTGTTTGCTTTTAGTAAATCAACCCTACCTTGGTTGCTTTACTGAAGGTGAATAGGCTGCTCACCTTGCAAGGAATTTGCACTTTGCAAAGGAATTTTCACCCGGAGCGCAATGAATGAGGCGAAGCTTTGCTTAACTCCCATCATCCAATCATGTGCAAGCAAAAATGCTGTTTTTTTTTTCCATTTACCTTGCATGTGATTGGGTATTCATTGCAATATGAAACTTCACCACATTCGCTAAGCTCTGGGGCAAGTGAACAGCTTATTTGCCTTAACCACTTGCCATCCGCGCTATAGCCGAAAGACGGCTTCAGAGCGGACATAATTTGGCGTCCATGGATGTCCTCCCGTGCTTGAGCAGCCTGCGCACCTCCTGCAGGGCGCGCGGCGCGTTCTGTGATCAGCGAGTCTATGAGACTCGGCTGATCACAGATCCGACGCCTTACCACATGATCAGCCAATAACAGCTGATCATGTGGCATAAACAGAACCGGTAATCGGCTATTTTTCTCCTTGCGCTGGTAGCCGGTCGCGGCCGGCTGCGAGAGGGACATCGGTCCCGATCAAGGAGAGGCTTCTGTGCCCACTAGCCTCACCTACCAGTGCCCAACAGCGCCACCTACCAGTGCCCACAGTGTCACCCATCAGTGTCCATAGTGTGTCATCACCAGTGCTGCCTATTGATATCACCTAGCAGTGCCACCTAACAATGCCCATCAGTGCCACCTTCAAGTGCCCATTAGTGCCACCCATCAGTGCCACCCACCAGTGCCACCCAGTGCCTTCTTATCAGTGCCGATCAGTGTCATCTTATCAGTGCCTATCAGTGCCGTCTTATCAGTGCCCATCAATGTCGTCTTATCAGTGCCTATCAGTGTCGTCTTATCTGTGCCCATCAGTGCCACCCATCAGTGCAACTCATCAGTGCCACCCACCAGTGCCACCCAGTGCCTTCTTATCAGTGCCCATCAGTGTCATCTTATCTGTGCCTATCAGTGCCATCTTATCAGTGCCCATCAGTGTCATCTTATCTGTGCCTATCAGTGTCGCCTTATCAGTGCCCATCAGTGTCGTCTTATCTGTGCCTATCAGTGTCGTCTTATCTGTGCCCATCAGTGCCACCCATCAGTGCAACTCATCAGTGCCACCCAGTGCCTTCTTATCAGTGCCCATCAGCGTTGTCTTATTTGTGCCTATCAGTGCCGTCTTATCAGTGCCCACCAGTGCCACCCATCAGTGCAACTCATCAATGCCACCCACCAGTGCCACCCAGTGCCTTCTTTTCAGTGCCCATCAGTGTCATCTCATCTGTGCCTATTAGTGTCGCCTTATCAGTGCCCATAAGTGCAGCCTCATCAGCGAATATCAATGAAGGAGAAAAATTATCCCTTTGCTAAATTTTATAACAAACTATGAAACGTTTTTTTTTTTTTTCAATTTTTTTTGTCTTTTTTTTTTGTTTGTTTAGCAAAAAATAAAAACCCAGCTGTGATTAAATACCACCAAAAGAAAGCTCCATTTGTGTGGAAAAAAATGATAAAAATTTCATTTGGGTACAGTGTAGTATGACCGCGCAATTGTCATTCAAAATGTGACAGCGCTGAAAGCTGAAAATTGGTCTGGGCAGGAGGGGGGTTTAAGTGCCCAGTAAGCAGGAGGTTAAGTAAATCAATGCCAATGGCCTTGTACTAAGCATGCAATAAATACAAATACACACAAGAGGGTAGTAGAGACACATGACTGATGATTAGTGGAGAATACATGGAAAAAAGCAAAAAGCAGATATGAAAGTGTGAAAAAAATAAAAAAGGTAAAACTCAAAAACCCAATTTTTTTGGGGGAAAAAAAGTGTCAAACTAAAATAAATAAAGTAAAATGAACAATAAAAAAAAAAAAAAAAAATTTAAAGCGCCCCTGTCCCCGTGCGCTCGCATGCAGAAGCGAATGCATACGTAAGTCCCGCCCACATATGAAAACGATGTTCAAACCACACATGTGAGGTATCGCTGCGAACGTTATAGTGAGAACAATAATTTTGGCCCTAGACCTCCTCTGTAACTCAAAATATGTAACCAGTAAAAAGTTTTAAAGCGCCGCCTATGGGGATTTTTAAGTAGCGAAGTTTGGCGCCATTCCACGAGCGTGTGCAATTTTGAAGGGTGACATGTTAGGTATCTATTTACTCGGCGTAACTTCATCTTTCACATTATGCAAAAACATTGGGCTATATTTACAGTTTTGTTTTTTGTAAAGCACAAAACTTTTTTTTCCCCCAAAAAACGCGTTCGAAAAATTGCTGCGCAAGTACCGTGCTAGATAAAAAGTTGCAACGACCGCCATTGTATTCTCTAGGGTCTTTTCTAAAAAAAACATATATAATGTTTTGGGGTTCTATGTAATTTTCTAGCAAATAAATGATGATTTGTACATGTAGGAGAGAAATGTCAGAATTGGCCCGGGTGCTCCAGAACACCTGAAGGTGCTCCCTGCATGTTGGGCCTCTGTATGTGGCCACGCTGTGTAAAAGTCTCACACATGTGGTATCGCCGTACTCAGGAGTAATAGCAGAATGTGTTTTGGGGTGTAATTTGTGGTATGCATATGCTGTGTGTGAGAAATAACCTGCTAATATGACAATTTTGTGAAAAAAAAAAAAAAGAAAAAAAAATCTTGATTTTGCAAAGAATTGTGGGAAAAAATTACAACTTCAAAAAACTCACCATGCCTCTTTCCAAATACCTTGGAATGTCTTCTTTCCAAAAAGGGGTCATTTGGGGGGTATTTGTACTTTTCTGGCATGTTAGGGTCTCAAGAAATGAGATAGGCCGTCAGTACTTCAGGTGTGATCAATTTTCAGATATTGGCACCATAGCTTGTGGACTCTATAACTTTCACAAAGACCAAATAATATACCCCAATTTGTACTTATTTTTACCAAGGATATGTAGCAGTATAAATTTTGGCCAAAATTTATCAAGAAAAATGACAAAATTTGCTAAATTTTATAACAGAAACGAAGAAAAATTCATTTTTTTAACGAATTTTCAGTCTTTTTTCTTTTATAGCGCAAAAAATAAAAAACCCAACGGTGATTAAATACCACCAAAAGAAAGCTCTATTTGTGTGAAAAAAAGGACAAAAATTTCATATGGGTACAGTGTTGTATGAGTAATTGTCATTCAAAATGTGAGAGCACCGAAAGCTGAAAATTGGTCTGGTTATTAAGGGTGTTTAAGTGCCCAGTGGTCAAGTGGTTAAGCAGCGACAAGTAAAATCAAGTAAACATGTCAGAAAGATTAATATCTGCTTGACAGACCGGCCGCTTGTGACAAAAGAAGGATGTTCTAATTGCATGTTTAGCTGTAAACAACGTGGGAAATGAGCATCAGAAAATACCAAGCATGCATCTGCATATTAGATCATCTCTCCAGCGAGGAAGCTGCAATCAGGAATAAGCAGCGGCTGAAGCAGACAAAACACGGGCCGTCTCTGCCGTTGCACACGGAGATTCCTTTTGGATAAGCTGGACCTATTTTTGGACCACCATCAAAAAGACTAAAGTCAAGGATACAAGCCTGTAGTGGTTTTAAAGCTACTAAACCACCCAACCTTCCTTCTAAGCCCCATGAAGAATCTCCTAAGCTATCCTATTGACCCAACATGAGGGTGGTGGATCTGGCTGAGGTGGAAGTGGGTGGCAAAAGACTTATGCCGTGTACACACGGTCGGGCTTTCCGGCAGAAAAAGTCAGATGGAATCTTTTCATTGGATATTCCGATCGTGTGTGGGACTCATATGACTTTTTTTTTCGAAAATTCTGACGGACCTAGAAATAGAACATGTTTTAAATCTTTCCGACTGAATCAAATCCTATTGGGAAAACCGCTCGTCTGTATGCTGTTCCGACGGACCAAAAACGGCACATGCTCTGCAGCTATTGGCTACTGGCTATTGAACTTCCTTTTTCTAGTCCCGTCGTACGTGTTGTGCCTCACCGCGTTCTAGATGGTCGGACTTTGGTGTGATCATGTGTGGGCAAGACAGTTTCAGCGAAACTCCGTCGGAAAAACCTTTGGAGTTTATTCCGACGGGAAAAACGGTCGTGTGTATGTGGCATAACATCTAAGAGGAAACTGAGATAGAAAAACTTGAGTTTCAGGAAAACTCCAAAAGCAGGGTTAACCACTTGCCTACCGGGCACTTTCACCCCCTTCCTGCCCAGGCCAATTTTCAGCTTTCAGCGCTGTCACAATTTTAATTACAATTACGCGGTCATGCAGCACTGTACCCATATGACATTTTTTATATATTTTTTTCACACAAATAGAGCTTTCTTTTGGGGGTATTTACTCACCACTGGGCTTTTTATTTTTGCTGAACAAACAAAAAAAAAATTGTGAATTTTTTTTCCTTAGCTTCTGTTAAAAAGTTTCGCAAACAGGTAATTTTTCTCCTTCACTGATGTGCGCTGATGAGGCTGCACTGATGGGCACTGATGGGCACTGTTACGTGGCACTGATGGGAACTGATACACGGCACAGATGGACACTGATAGGCGGCACTGATGGGCACTGATGAGGCAGCAATGATGGGCACTGATACGCGGCACTGATGGGCACTAATAGGCAGCACTGATAGGCGGCACTGATGGCACTGATAGACAGCACTGATGGGGAGGCACTGATAGGCGGCAGTGATTAGAGGCACTAATGGGCACTGATACGCAGCACTGATGGGCACTGATAGACAGCACTGATGAGGCAGCACTGATATGTGGCACTGATAGACGGCACTGATGGGCACTGAAATGGGCACTAATTGGCAGCACTGGTGGCCACTATTTGTTACTGTTAGGGCTGCACTGATGATCAGTGCCCCTGATTATCAGTGTAGATATCCCCTTTCACACTTGCCGGTTACCGGCTCTCCTCTCCTCACACTGTCACAGCGTGTGAGGAGTAGGGATGAGCCAAACACCCCCGGGTTCGGTTCGCACCAGAACCTGCGAACGGACCTAAAATTTGTGTGAACTTTAGAACCCCATTAAAGTCTATGGGACTTGAACGTTCAAAATCAAAAGTGCTAATTTTAAAGGCTAATATGCAAGTTATTGTCCTAAAAAGGGTTTGGGGACCCAGGTCCTGCCCAAGGGGACATGTATCAATTCAAAAAAAACTTTTAAAAACTACAGTTTTTTGGGAGCACTGATTTTAATGATGCTTAAAGTGAAAAAAAAAGTAAAATATTCCTTTAAATATCATGCCTGGGGGGTGTCTATATTATGCCTGTGAAGTGGCACGTGTTTCCCGTGTTTAGAACAGTCCCTGCATAAAATGATATTTCTAACGGAAAAGAAGTCATTTAAAACTTCTGGCGGTTTTAATGTAATGTCTGGTCCTGGCAATATGAATGAAAATCATTGAGAAAAATGGCATGGGTACCCCCCCCCCCTGCCCATTACCAGCCCCTTTGGGTCTTGTATGGATATTAAGGGGAACCCTGTACCCAAATTTAAAAAAGGAAAGGTGTGGGGCCCCCAGGCCCTATATACTCTGAACAGCAGATGCAAACAAGACAGGGACTGTGTAGGTTTGTTGTTAAGTAGAATCTTTTTGTAATTTTGAACTGGTACATTTTTAAAGTGTAGCTCCAGTCCAAAAATATATTTTTAAGCTTTTTTGCTGTCTGTGCACCTCTTCAGAAGATTTCACCTCACTTTATGTCCCAATGACAAATGTTTTTTGAAAATTTGTTTTTTTTAGTAAAACAAGGATTGGGATAAAGCATCAGTGGAGAGGAGACACGTTTTTCCCATATCAACTCTTACAAGAGAGAATTTCCCTTCCTAGGGGTAGATTTCATCTCACGTCCTGTTGTCTCCTTCCGTTTGCAAGTAGGAGACGTTTGTAAGTTGGATGTTTGAAAGTAGGGTCCTGCCCTATATGCTCTGCAGAAATTTGGGCCTAAAGTGTTGGTGTTGTCACAACACTGTAAGCCCTCAAAGTGACTCTTGGTGGGCGCTGGATTGCCCTGCTGTGAACTATTATATCAAGAATTGTAATTACATGTCATTGTTGAACAGTGGTAGAAAAATTGGGCCTTTGGTGGTGGTGGTGGGGCTGGTGCCACAACACTGCAACCCCTCACAAATACTCTAGTTGGAGTGCAGGAATGAGCCCTGCTGCAAAGTATTATATTACTAATTTATAAAACTAATACTGCACGCTCTATCCACTAACTAACCTGCCTAATTTCTCTCCAGTCTCCATATTAACACACTACATATGGTCGCCGTGTAAGCAGCCTGCAATTAAAAATGCAGAGGTGATCAAATCCCACCATAAGAAAGCTCTATTTGTGGGAAAAAATGATATCAATGTTATTTGTGTACAGCGTTACATGACCGAAAAAAGTAAAAAACTGGCCTGCTCAGGAAGTGGGGGGGGGGGGGGTAAATCTTTCGGAGATCAAGTGGTTAAATAAACAAAAAAATGTGAATGACACATATAAAAATTCTCTAGGATGACTATAAACGAGTAATGTTTCTGTGCCACCCTAATGCCGCATACACATGGTCGGAATTCTCGTCGGAAAAAGCTCTGATGGTTTTCCCGTCGGAATTCCGACAGAATTTCGCTCAAACCTTTTTCTGACATTTGTTGCAATATCAATCAGTATTATTTGCTAGACAATTACTTAAAACCCCCAAACATTAAATATTTTTTTTAGCAAAGACCCTAGAAAATAAAATGGTGGTCGTTGAAAATTTTTATGCCACGCGGTTTTTGCGCAGCGGTTTTTCAAACACAAAAAGTACACTTTGATGAATTAAAAAAAACAAAAAACTAAAAGGTAGCTCAATTTTTTTGTATGATGTGAAAGATGATGTTACGCCGAGTACTCAACATGTCACGCTTTAAAATTGTACACGCTCGTTGAATGGCGCCAAACTACAGTACTTAAAAATCTCCATAGGCGACGCTTTTTCTCCAGGTTTTCTACAGGTTACCAGTTTAGAGTTACAGAGGAGGTTTAGTGCTGGAATTATTGTTCTCGCTCTGACATTGCAAACAATGTTTACCGTTTACATACGTTTCACGTATGCATTCACTACAGCGTGCGAGCATGCGGAGACGAGGGCTTTAAACTTTTTTTTTTTTTTACTTTTAATGACTTTTATTGTTATGGCAAGAAATGTAAACTTCCCTTGTGATAGCAATACAGCATGACAGGTCCTCTTTATGGAGGACTACAAGACCCCAAATCTCTCCTCTACCCTTAAAAAAATAGTTTTTTCATCTTTCGCTTTAACCACTTAAAGACCGGGCCTCTTTTTCAGACTGCTAGAAAATTACTTAGAACCCCAAACATTATACATTTTTTCTAACATTCTATGGCCATTGCAATACTTTTTGTCACACCGTATTTGCGCAGCGGTCTTACAAGCGCACTTTTTTTGGAAAAAAAAAAAATCTATTTTTTGGAATAAAAAAATATGACAACAGTAAAGTTAGCCCATTTTTTTTTTATATTGTAAAAGATAATGTTACGCCGAGTAAATTGATACCCAACATGTCACGCTTCAAAATTGCACCCGCTCGTGGAATGGTGTCAAAATTTTACCATTAAAAATCTCCATAGGCGATGTTTAAAAAATTCTACAGGTTGCATGTTTTGAGTTACAGAGCAGATCTAGGGCTAGAATTATTGCTCTCGCTCTACTGATCGCGGCAATATCTCACATGTGTGGTTTGACCACCGTTTTCATATGCGGACGCTACTCACATATGTTTTCGCTTCTGCACGCGAGCTCGTCGGGACGGGACGCTTTAACCGCTTCCCGACCGGCCACTGCATATATACGTCAGCAGAATGGCTCGGGCAGGCAGAATCACGTACCTGTACGTGATCGTGCATGTGCCTGCCCGTGGGTCGCGCGCGCGCGCCGCTAGCGGGGCGCTCGCGACCCGGTCGGGAGCTCCGTGACCCCGGCCGCGGGACCAGCGGACCCGATCGCCGCTGGTATCCCGCGATCGGGTTACGGAGCGGAAGAACGGGGAGAGGTCTATGTAAACAAACCTCTCCCCGCGCTTCCTACACTGATTGTCAGTGATCGGCGGTTCCCTGTCATCGGGAACGCTGATCAATGACGTCACACGTACAGCCACGCCCCCCTACTGTAAAAAAAAACACAACACGTCACACTGACTCCTCCCCGCCCCCTAGTGGTTAACCCCCTAACTACAACTGTCATTTACATAGGAATCAGTGCTATTTAAATAGCACTGATTGCTGTATAAATGACAAATGTCCCAAAAATGTGTCAAAAATGTCCGATGTGTCCGCCAAAATGTCGCAGTCACAATAAAAAATCGCTGATCGCCGCCATTACTAATAAAAAAAAAAAATATTAATAAAAATGCTATAAAACTATCCCCTATTTTGTAAACGCTATAACTTTTGCGCAAACTAATCAATAATCGCTAATTGCGATTTTTTTTACCAAAAATATGTAGAAGAATACGTATCGGTCTAAACTGAGGAAAAAAAATGTTTTTTTATATATTTTTTGGGGATATTTATTATAGCAAAAAGTAAAAAATATTGCATTTTTTTCAAAATTGTCGCTCTATTTTTGTTTATAGCGCAAAAAATAAAAACCGCAGGGGCGATCAAATACCACCAAAAGAAAGCTCTATTTGTGGGGAAAAAAAGGACGCCAATTTTGTTTTGGAGCCACGTCGCATGACCGCGCAATTGTTAGTTAAAGCGACGCAGTGCCGAATTGCAAAAAGGGGCCTGGTCCTTTAGCTGCAAATTGGTCCGGGGCTGAAGTGGTTAAAAAAAAAAAAATTTTCTTATTTATTTTACTTGATTTTATTTATTTTTACACTGTTTTTAAAAAAAAAATAAATGTGGTCACTTTTATTCCTATTACAAGGAATGTAAACATCCCTTGTAATAGAAAAAAGCATGACAGGTCCTGTTAAGATCTGGGGTCAAAAAAGTCCTCAGATCAAATTTTTGGATTAAATGCAAAAAAATAAAAAAAATAATACATTTTATCATTTGAAAAAATGACAACAAAAAAAATGTGCCTTTAAGACATCCACCCTGCTATGGTATGGAGATGGGTGGGGGTCCTCTTTCCCTCACTCGTCTCCATACCCAGCCACAGACAGGTCCCGATCGCCTCCGCCGCTGCCGACGGCTCCGGAGGGCGCGGGAGAGCAGTGTGAGGGAGGCCCCTCTCCCACTGCCGATAACGCTGATCTTGCGGCGAATCCGCCGTAGAGACCACCATTATCGTTAATAGGACCGCTCACTGAAAAGATGGATATCTCGGTTGTGGCAGCAGCCACTGCCGTTACTGAGATATCCATCTTTAAAGTGCCGACGTATATGTACAGGAGACGGTCGGCAAGTGTGATTAAATGGCATCAAAGTCGCTCCAGTCCTCTAAGGGCATAGAGATGAGTGGGGGCCACCGGGAAGCGGCTGGAGGGGGCACCTCTCCCACCATTTATCAAAGTGATCTGGCAGTGAATCCGCTGCTGGAGTCACTTATCAGAAAGCCGGCTGCCTGAGGAAACAAAAGATACCGGGGTTATGGCATCTAGCGGCAGCCATCACTCCGGTATTTATTTTATAAGTACTTATATAGCGCCGTCATTTATATTGTACATTCCCACCTGCACTCAAGGAGCTTACAATCTAATGTCCCTAACTAACATTCATACATACACGTGATGTCAAAAGGGGGCGTGCCACCAGGTGACGCAGCTGGGTGGCCCCGCCCCTTGCCTATATTAGAAATGTCAAAGCACAGAGAGGGCACACGGCTCCCAGGAGGTGGAGCGTTTTTATTTTTTTCTATTTTTCAGGTCCAGCGGGCGTCGTGATTGACCATGGATGTACATCGAGGGACACTATTTTTTTATTTTTTAATAAAGGATTTGTCAAAAACAGTTTTATGTGGTTATTACTTTTTAACACTTTTTTGGTGAATGGGTAGGGGTACCCATTCACATGGGGGGGGGCGGGATCTGGGGACCCCCTTATTAAATGGAACTTCCAGATTCTGACAAGCCGCCTGTCTGCAGACCCCGACAACCACAGCCCAGGGTTGTCGGGAAGAGGCCCTTGTCCCCATCAACATGGGGACAAAGTGCTTTGAGGTGGGTGGCATGTGGCCTGGTATGGTTCCGGGGGGGGGGGCGCTTACTCGTCCCCTCCCCTTTCCGGACCTCCAGGCTGCATGCTCAGATAAGGGTCTGGTATGGATTTTGGGGGGTACCCCACGTAGTTTTTTTCTTTATTTTTCAATAGTCGGGTGCCGGCAATTGTAACCGCGAGTCATTTTAAATGGGATTTAACTATTTTTTTTTTTATTTCATTTTTGCTGCAGCATGTGTTATACATGTGTAAGGTGTAAGGTGTACATATGTGCCACCTTACAGACACATTAAACTGCAGTCTGCTCACATAATTTCTAATAAAAACATCTTTGCCATTCTGAACGCAGCTTCCCTCCAACCACTTTGCATATTATTTTATATATACTGCGATTCGGTACTTGTCAAACATGCTGCAGAAATCTCCCTGCACTGATCCTCCCTATACGCGAACTACGCAAGCAGCGTAGGGCCCCGCGGACCTGCAGAGGGCCCCCGAGGGCGGATCGGCTCTGCTTCCTAACAGCTGACAGAGGAGAAGGAGAAGCGACCGCTCACATTGACACGCCGCACCGCGATCCCCCCCCCCCCCCCCCCCCCCCCTCCTCAGCCAGCAGCTGAAGCTGAAGAGAACGAGAACTGAAGAGAGAGAAGAGGAGGGAGATCTCCTCACAGCACCCCCCCCCCCCCCTTCACAGCCAGCAGGAGAAGGGAAGGAGAGATCACATATTTATGCTAGCACCAGCATCCCCCCGCTTCTCAGCCAGCAGCTGAAGAGAGGAGAAGGGAAGGAGAGATCGCACATCTGCTAGCACGTCCTCCCCCTGCTTCTCAGCCCTATCCATCCCTGCGGAGGCAGAGCCTAATGTCTGATGCAGGATTAGCTGGGACTGTGATTGGGCAGGACAGGGCCAGGGGGAGTGGCCAGCTCGTTGACACAGACACCAACACAACAGGTCGGAGAGTGCAGCATGGAGGGGGTAAGCCACAAATATTTAATGTGTACTGCTGCTGACTGCCCCCTGTGCTGCCTGTACATTTTAGTGGGAATTTATCTCCTTCTTGGATGGGACATCCTAAGACCCCTTTCACACTGTGCCACCACCGGCGTCAGCGGTAAAGCGGCGCTATCTTTAGCACCGCTTTACCGTCGTTTTAGTGGCGCTATTCGGCCGCTAGCGGGGCGGTTTTAAACCCCCACTAGCAGCCGAAAAGGGGTTAAATCCTCCTGCAAAACGCTGCCATTCCCCCTTACACTCTGATGTAAGTGGGACCTCTGTGCGTACTCTGATGTAAGGGAGAGCCTCTGTGCGGACTCTGATGTAAGGCGGAACCTCTGTGCAGACTCTGATGTAAGGGAGAGCCTCTGTGCGGACTCTGATGTAAGGGGGGGCCTCTGTGCAGACTCTGATGTAAGGGAGAGCCTCTGTGCGGACTCTGATGTAAGGGGGGCCTCTGTGCAGACTCTGATGTAAGGGGGAACCTCTGTGCGGACTCTGATGTAAGGGGGAACCTCTGTGCGGACTCTGATGTAAGGGGGAACCTCTGTGCGGACTCTGATGTAAGGGGGAACCTCTGTGCGGACTCTGATGTAAGGGGGAACCTCTGTGCGGACTCTGATGTAAGGGGAACCTCTGTGTGGACCCTGATGTAAGGGGAGGCTCTCTGGGGAACATGATGTTAAGGGAGGCTCTCTGGGGACCCTGATGTAAGGGGAGGCTCTCTGGGGACCCTGATGTAAGGGGAGGCTCTCTGGGGACCCTGATGTAAGGGGAGGCTCTCTGGGGACCCTGATGTAAGGGGAGGCTCTCTGAGACACTGATGTAAGGGGGGCTCTCTGGGGACCCTGATGTAAGGGGGGCTCTCTGGGGACCCTGATGTAAGGGGGGCTCTCTGGGGACCCTGATGTAAGGGGGGCTCTCTGGGGACCCTGATGTAAGGGGGGCTCTCTGGGGACCCTGATGTAAGGGGAGGCTCGCTGGGGACCCTGATGTAAGGGGAGGCTCGCTGGGGACCCTGATGTAAGGGGAGGCTCTCTGGGGACCCTGATGTAAGGGGAGGCTCTCTGGGGACCCTGACGTAAGGGGAGGCACTCTGGGGACCCTTATGTAAGGGGAGGCTTTCTGAGGACACTGATTTAAGGGGGGCTCTCTGGGGACCCTGATGTAAGGGAAGGCACTGTTTTGTTTAAAGGAGGGAGGATTGTATTGGGAGCACTGAAGTGTCAGGTGTGACTGTGTAGCAATGGCAAATAGTTTACATAGCTCGCGGCATCACGGGTCAGGTAGAGGGCCCCTTAGCAGAATTTTGCTTAGGGCCCCAGGGAGGTCAGGATCGGCACTGTATCTGTGTCTTTAGACATATGTCTGGAGTTGACCGTTTAATGCCCACTTTACACTTTTCTTATTTTTTACTATATATTTAGGGTTGGCACTAGACATGTGCAATTCGTTTAGTTACGAATTTGTTTTCCGTTCAAATTCGTTATATTTGTTCATTCGTATCGTACGAATGAACAAATGATTTAGTAAAAATTTTAACGAATTATCGAAACGAACGAATATGAAAAACAACGAAAATACGAAATAATTAAATTAGAAACAACGAAACTACGAATGAATGAAAATCCGAAAACAGAAACAACAAAAATACCGAACAAAGATTCAAAAATAACGAAAATCAAAATGAACGAAAAAAATTTGTACATTCGTAACTTTTTTTTTTGTTTGTTGATTCGTAATTTTCCGTGTCTCTTACAATGGCGCTGCTTAACGTGCTTCGAATGGATTCGTAAATTCGTTACTTTTTTTTGTTAGTTGATAAACGTGGTTGGGTCGGAGGCACTGTTTTGGTGGATTTTTGAGTTAAGTTCTGACTTGTGAGAGAGGAATTCTTTGTTTCTTAAACATGTAAATAGCATACACATTACATAAAATTATGAATTATGCTCCGATTACGAATCTACGAAAACAATGTTAAGAAAGTACGAATAAATCAATCTTACGAAAGTACGAATGTAACTAAATCTACGAAAATACGAATGCGTCCGAATACAAAATATAACGAAAATACGAATTTCGAATAAACGAAAATTACACTAACGGAAAAACGAATCAACGAAAACAATAACTCTTACGAAAATACGAACGAGTCCGAATACGAACACCGACGACTTACGAAATTACGAATCGTTACGAATCAACGGAAACGAACAGAAACGAAACTAAACAATTTTTTCTATTGTGCACATGTCTAGTTGGCACTCCAGGCAGTGCCGATCCTGACCTCCCTGGGGCCCTAAGCAAAATTCTGCTAAGGGGCCCTCTACCTGACCCGTGATGCCGCGAGCTATGTAAACTATTTGCCATTGCTACACAGTCACACCTGACACTTCAGTGCTCCCAATACAATCCTCCCTCCTTTAAACAAAACAGTGCCTTCCCTTACATCAGGGTCCCCAGAGAGCCCCCCTTAAATCAGTGTCCTCAGAAAGCCTCCCCTTACATAAGGGTCCCCAGAGTGCCTCCCCCTACGTCAGGGTCCCCAGAGAGCCTCCCCTTACGTCAGGGTCCCCAGAGAGCCTCCCCTTACGTCAGGGTCCCCAGCGAGCCTCCCCTTACATCAGGGTCCCCAGCGAGCCCCCCTTACATCAGGGTCCCCAGAGAGCCCCCCTTACATCAGGGTCCCCAAAAAGCCCCCCTTAACATCATGGTCCCCAGAGAGCCCCCCTTACATCAGGGTCCCCAGAGAGCCCCCCTTAAATCAGTGTCCTCAGAGAGCCTCCCCTTACATCAGGGTCCCCAGAGAGCCTCCCCTTACATTAGGGTCCCCAGAGAGCCTCCCCTTACATCAGGGTCCCCAGAGAGCCTCCCCTTACATCAGGGTCCCCAGAGAGCCTCCCTTACATCATGTTCCCCAGAGAGCCTCCCCTTACATCAGGGTCCACACAGAGGTTCCCCTTACATCAGAGTCCGCACAGAGGTTCCCCCTTACATCAGAGTCCGCACAGAGGTTCCCCCTTACATCAGAGTCCGCACAGAGGTTCCCCCTTACATCAGAGTCCGCACAGAGGTTCCCCCTTACATCAGAGTCTGCACAGAGGCCCCCCCTTACATCAGAGTCCGCACAGAGGCTCTCCCTTACATCAGAGTCTGCACAGAGGCCCCCCCTTACATCAGAGTCCGCACAGAGGCTCTCCCTTACATCAGAGTCTGCACAGAGGTCCGCCTTACATCAGAGTCCGCACAGAGGCTCTCCCTTACATCAGAGTACGCACAGAGGTCCCACTTACATCAGAGTGTAAGGGGGAATGGCAGCGTTTTGCAGGAGGATTTAACCCCTTTTCGGCTGCTAGTGGGGGTTTAAAACCGCCCCGCTAGCGGCCGAATAGCGCCACTAAAACGACGGTAAAGCGGTGCTAAAGATAACGCCGCTTTACCGCTGACGCCGGTGGCGGCACAGTGTGAAAGGGGTCTTAGGATGTCCCATCCAAGAAGGAGATAAATTCCCACTAAAATGTACAGGCAGCACAGGGGGCAGTCAGCAGCAGTACACATTAAATATTTGTGGCTTACCCCCTCCATGCTGCACTCTCCGACCTGTTGTGTTGGTGTCTGTGTCAACGAGCTGGCCACTCCCCCTGGCCCTGTCCTGCCCAATCACAGTCCCAGCTAATCCTGCATCAGACATTAGGCTCTGCCTCCGCAGGGATGGATAGGGCTGAGAAGCAGGGGGAGGACGTGCTAGCAGATGTGCGATCTCTCCTTCCCTTCTCCTGCTGGCTGTGAAGGGGGGGGGGGGGGGGTGCTGTGAGGAGATCTCCCTCCTCTCCTCTCTTCAGTTCTCGTGTTCTCTTCAGCTTCAGCTGCTGGCTGAGGAGCGGGGGGGGGGGGGGGGGGGGCGGTATCGCGGTGCGGCTTGTCAATGTGAGCGGTCACTTCTCCTTCTCCTCTGTCAGCTGTCACGAAGCAGAGCCGATCCGCCCTCGGGGGCCCTCTGCAGGTCCGCGGGGCCCTACGCTGCTTGCGTAGTTCGCGTATAGGGAGGATCGGCTCTGGGATATATATAAAAATTAGAAATTTTATTATAAAAAATTAGAAATTTTGAGGGACTGTCCCTGATTTGGAGCAATGTCCCTCTGTTCCTCATTCCTCCTCATGTGTTCCTAATTTTGGTCTGATCTATATAGATGTATATAAAATGCACTTTTTATCTATCAAAAGGTGTTTCCCAGCGCTAAACCTTTCATCTGATTTCTAAATTGCTGCATTTGTAAATTCCAAAAGCCAATATAAAGGAATAGTAGTGGTATAAAAAGCACTTGTGGGTTTAACCAATCTTGTTTTTTTGTACAATTCTCCTTTAACCACTTCAGCCCCGGAGGATTTTACCCCCTTCCTTACCAGAGCACTTTTTGCGATTCGGCACTGTGTCGCTATAACTGACAATTGCGCGGTCGTGCGACGTTGCACCCAAACAAAATAGACGTCCTTTTTTCCCCACAAAATAGAGCTTTCTTTTGGTGGTATTTGATCACCTCTGCGGTTTTTATTTTTTTGCGCTATAAACAAAAAGAAGAGCGACAATTTTGAAAAAAAACAATATTTTTTACTTTTTGCTATAATAAATATCCCACTTAAAAAAAAAATACAAATTTTTTCCTCAGTTTAGGCCGATACGTATTCTTCTACATATTTTTGGTAAAAAAATCGGAATAAGCGTATATTGATTGGTTTGCGCAGAAGTTATAGCATCTACAAAATAGGGGATAGATTTATGGCATTTTTTTTTTTTACTAGTAATGGCGGTGATCTGCGATTTTTTTTCGTGACTGCGACATTATGGCGGACGCATCGGACACTTTTGACACATTTTTGGGACCATTCACATTTACATAGCGATCGGTGCTATAAAATTGCACTGATTACTGTGTAAATGTGACTAGGGGGTGCTGCAGGGGTTAATATGTACACAATATCTGTCTCCTCTCCACTGACAGGACGTGGATCTGTGTGTTTAAACACACAGATCCACGGTCCTGCAGTGTTCCCGGGCAATCGTGCACCGTCGGCGGCGCGCGTGCGCCCCCTAGACGGCCGGGAATGAGAGGACGTCATATGACACCCGCCCAGGATGGGAGATCCCATCTGCGGGCGTCATTTGACTATAGGCCGGTGCTGAAGTGGTTAAGGGGGCGTAGCAAGGGGTGTGTCCTATGCCTGCATACTTTTGCTGATAGGTGCCCCTCATTCCCATCTCAAAAAGTTGGGAGGTATGGGTATACAAAGGAAAACATAAATCATACATATACATAAAAAGGGGGAAAAAATCTAATCCCCACACAGAGGCACACCTCCAGCTCTTCAGCTCTCATTGGCTCTCTTATGACTCATCCCCCCCTCCCGTCCTGGAAAACTCTCATGAGAGTGAGAGAGAGAGCTGTACATGACGTCATAACCCTAGGCTAATGACCAGATAAGAAACGGGAAGAGGTATTTACTGGCAGAAAAAATGTTTTACTATCCAAAGTTAAAACAACAAGGGAAGAAGATGGAAAGTTGAAAAAATGACTGAAGGCCCGCTTTAACCACTTCAGCCCCGGACCAATTGGCAGCCAAAGGACCAGGCCCCTTTTTGCGATTCGGCACTGCGTCGCTTTAACTGACAATTGCGCGGTCGTGCGACGTGGCTCCCAAACAAATTCGGCATCCTTTTTTTGCCACAAATAGAGCTTTCTTTTGGTGGTATTTGATCGCCCCTGCTGTTTTTATTTTTTGCGCTATAAACAAAAAAGAGCGACAATTTTGAAAAAAAACGCATTCTTTTTTATTTTTTGCTATAATAAATATCCCCCAAAAATATATATAAAAAAATTTTTTTTCCTCAGTTTAGGCCGATACGTATTCTTCTACATATTTTTGGTAAAAAAAACGCAATAAGCGATTATTGATTGGTTTGCGCAGAAGTTATAGCGTTTACAAGATAGGGGATAGTTTTATAGCATTTTTATTAATATTTTTTTTTACTAGTAATGGCGGCGATCAGCGATTTTTATTGTGACTGCGACATTATGGCGGACACATCGGACATTTTTGACACATTTTTGGGACCATTGTCATTTATACAGCAATCAATGCTATTTAAATGCATTGATTCCTGTATAAATGACACAGGCAGTGAAGGAGTTAACCACTAGGGGGCGGGGAGGGGTTAAGTATGCCTAGAGGTGTGTTTATTACTGTGGGGGGGGCGTGGCTGTCAGCTAGTGAATGCTGATCTCTGCTCCAATCACAGGGAGCAGAGATCGGCGTCACTAGTTGCTAGGCAGAATGGGGAGATGCTGTTTATTTCCGCATCTCCCCGTTCAGCCTTCCCGTGAGACGATCGCGGGTGTCCCCGCGGCGATCGAGTCCGCGGGACCCGCGACCGGCCTCACGGGGGTCGCGACTGGCGCGGCGGCATCTCAAGGGGACGTATATATATGCCCTTATGCCTGCCCGTGCCATTCTGTCGACGTATATCGTCGTGCGCCGTTCGGGAAGCAGTTAACTGTAAAGTAATGATGTACATTTACAGTTAGGCAGTCGGCAAGTGGCAGTATAAAAACACAAAACGCAAACACTTGCTATATTGCAGCTTACAAACTCGTAGATTTGATGGCTGCATTTGTTTTCTTCTTTCAGACATTTTTTTTTTTCCATTATTTTTTTAGGCTTTCTTTCTTTTTCTTTTTCAAACAGAACAAGCTGTCCTGCAGATGTAGCAGTTAGACAGTTGAAACAAACCATTTACCACTGACAGGGGTGTGCGTTAGCTTAAAAAAGATGTTATCAAACACAATTCTTGATAAAAAAAAATTTAAGATAACACAGCAGTATAGAACAGAGGACAGCACTGTGTATCTGGCAGTATTAATAGTATAATTTGTAGCTAATCAAATATATTTAAAAAATGCTTTCAGTGGTATATTTAAGGCTAGGTTCACTTCTATGAAAATGGTCCGCTTTCCCGACAATCACAGAAACATGCTGCCTTTTAGCAGAGGCGTAACTAGAACCTTCAGGGCCCCGGTGCAAGAAACCATGACGGGCCCCCCTGACCCCCGGGGCGACCCAGCCCCATATTTCAAGGGGCCCATGTGTCACCCCTGTACACCTGGATAGGAAGAGCCGCGGTGACGGCATATAGAGGACCCAATCCCCTCCATTTTCTTCCTGCAGTCATGACTTCAGGAGGAAAATGGAGGATATTGGTTCCTCTATATGCCGCCCGCTACCCCTCCTATCCAGGTGTACAGGGGTGACACATACAGGGGTGACACATGGGCCCCCTGAAGCATGGGGCTGGGATGAGTGGCAGTGAGCGGTGGTGGCAGTGACGGGGGAATGGGATGGCATAAGTGGTGGGGGGTTGGATGGGATGAGTGGCAGCAGTGGTGGGGGGATGGGTTCAGTTTTGGCTGTGAGGGGGGCTAGATCACTGGCAGTGGTGAAGGTTGAGGGGGGTGGGATCAGTGGTGGTGTGGGGGATGGGATCAGTGGCGGTGGTGGTGGCAGTGGTGGTGAAGGGGGGTTGGCATCAGTGGTGGCTGCGGTGATGGGATCAGTGGTGATGGTGGTGGGATTAGTGGCGGTGATGGGATCAGTGGTGGCGGTGATGGTGGTGGGATCAGTGGCAGTGATGGTGGTGGCATCAGTGGTGGGGGTTGGTGGGATTAGTGGCGGTGATGGGATCAGTGGTGGCGGTGATGGTGGTGGGATCAGTGGCGGTGATGGTGGTGGGATTAGTGGCGGTGATGGGATCAGTGGTGGCGGTGATGGTGGTGGGATCAGTGGCGGTGATGGTGGTGGGATTAGTGGCGGTGATGGGTTTAGTGGTGGCGGTGATGGTGGTGGGATCAGTGGCGGTGATGGTGGTGGGATTAGTGGCGGTGATGGGATCAGTGGTGGCGGTGATGGTGGTGGGATCAGTGGCGGTGATGGTGGTGGGATTAGTGGCGGTGATGGGATCAGTGGTGGCGGTGATGGTGGTGGGATCAGTGGCGGTGGTGGGATTAGTGGCGGTGATGGGTTTAGTGGTGGCGGTGATGGTGGTGGGATCAGTGGCGGTGATGGTGGTGGGATTAGTGGCGGTGATGGGATCAGTGGTGGCGGTGATGGTGGTGGGATCAGTGGCGGTGATGGTGGTGAGGGGGGGGGGGGGTGGGAGCAGTGGCAGTGGTGGTGCTATCCTCCCCCACCACCACCTCTGCCTCATACTGATCCCATCCCACCACCACAGATCTCATCCCTATCCCATGGGGGGATAGGGATAAGATCTGTGGTAGTGACTGGGGTCAGTAAGAGGCAGAGGTTAGGATCAGTTGCACTATTTTATCACTTACTTTTTCAGTCGCTCCATACCTCCAGGGATGCTCCTGTGATATGGGATCTCCTGCACAGGGGAGAGCTGCATTGGTGTCAGCCGGTAAGCTGACTTTCCTTTCCAGCGTCTGCCCCTGAACAGCATGAGGACGGGCCCCTGGACACTGGAGGACGTGAAGGCGGGCCCCTGGACACCGGAGGATGTGAGGGTTTGCCCCAGGCGGGGGTGAACGTGCGTGCGGGCCCCCGGCGGTGGAGGACGTGAGGGCGGGTCCCTGGACAGTGCAGGACGTGCGGGCTGGTCCCCGGCGGGGGAGAACGTGCGGGCGGGTCCCCGGCGGGGGAGAACGTGCGGGCGGGCCCCCGGCGGGCGAAAACGCGCGGGCGGGCCCCCGGCGGGCGAGACCATGCGGACAGGCCCCCGGCGGGCGAGAACGTGCGGGCGGGCCAGTGATCCCCCCCACAGTGACGGAACTTCAGGGCCGAGTCGCAACTGCGACTGATGTGACCCTGGTAGTTCCGCCACTGCCTTTTAGCAGACATGCAGCAGTGCCATTAGTAATGGTACTCCCATGCAACTGCAAACACACACTTTCACATGCGCTGGTTTGGTGTGGTGCCATAGCCCCATGCGGTTTGGTGTGGTGCCATAGCCCCATGCGGTTTGGTGTGGTGCCATAGCCCCATGCGGTTTGGTGTGGTGCCATAGCCCCACCATGCGGTTTGGTGTGGTGCCATAGCCCCACCATGCGGTTTGGTGTGGTGCCATAGCCCCACCATGTGGTTTGGTGGGGTGCCATAGCCCCATGCTGTTTGGTGTGGTGCCATAGCCCCATGCGGTTTGGTGTGGTGCCATAGCCCCATGCGGTTTGGTGTGGTGCCATAGCCCCATGCGGTTTGGTGTGGTGCCATAGCCCCATGCGGTTTGGTGTGGTGCCATAGCCCCATGCGGTTTGGTGTGGTGCCATAGCCCCATGTGGTTTGGTGTGGTGCCATAGCCCCATGCGGTTTGGTGTGGTTCCATAGCCCCATGCTGTTTGGTACGGTGCCATAGCCCCATGCTGTTTGGTACGGTGCCATAGCCCCATGCTGTTTGGTACGGTGCCATAGCCCCATGCGGTTTGGTACGGTGCCATAGCCCCATGCTGTTTGGTACGGTGCCATAGCCCCATGCGGTTTGGTGTGGTGCCATAGCCCCATGCGGTTTGGTGTGGTGCCATAGCCCCATGCGGTTTGGTGTGGTGCCATAGCCCCACCATGCGGTTTGGTGTGGTGCCATAGCCCCACCATGCGGTTTGGTGTGGTGCCATAGCCCCACCATGCAGTTTGGTGTGGTGCCATAGCCCCACCATGCGGTTTGGTGTGGTGCCATAGCCCCATGCGGTTTGGTGTATTACCATAGCCCCATGCGGTTTGGTGTGGTGCTATAGCCCCATGCGTTTTGGCGTGGTGCCATAGCCCCATGCGGTTTGGCATGGTGCCATAGCCCCATGCGGTTTGGTGTGGTGCCATAGCCCCATGCGGTTTGGTGTGGTACCATAGCTTCATGCGGTTTGGTGTGGTGCCATAGCCCCATGCGGTTTGGTGTGGTACCATAGCTTCATGCGGTTTGGTGTGGTGCCATAGCTCCATGCGTTTTGGTATGGTGCCATAGCCCCATGCGGTTTGGTGTGGTGCCATAGCCCCATGTGGTTTGGTTTGGTGTGGTGCCATAGCCCCATGCGGTTTGGTGTGGTACCATAGCTTCATGCGGTTTGGTGTGGTGCCATAGCCCCATGCGGTTTGGCGTGGTACCATAGCCCCATGCGGTTTGGTGTGGTGCCATAGCCCCATGCGGTTTGGTGTGGTGCCATAGCTCCATGCGGTTTGGTGTGGTGCCATAAACTCCCATGAGGTTTGGCATGGTGCCATAGCCCCATGCAGTTTGGTGTGGTGCCATAGCTCCATGCGGTTTGGTGTGGTGCCATAGCTCCATGCGGTTTGGTGTGGTGCCATAGCTCCATGCGGTTTGGTGTGGTGCCATAAACTCCCATGAGGTTTGGCATGGTGCCATAGCCCCATGCGGTTTGGTGTGGTGCCATAGCCCCATGCGGTTTGGTGTGGTGCCATAGCTCCATGCGGTTTGGTGTGGTGCCATAAACTCCCATGAGGTTTGGCATGGTGCCATAGCCCCATGCAGTTGTGTGTGGTGCCATAGCTCCATGCGGTTTGGTGTGGTGCCATAGCTCCATGCGGTTTGGTGTGGTGCCATAAACCCCCATGCGTTTTGGCGTGGTGCCATAGCCCCATGCGGTTTGGTGTGGTGCCATAGCCCCATGCGGTTTGGTGTGGTGCCATAGCTCCATGCGGTTTGGTGTGGTGCCATAGCTCCATGCGGTTTGGTGTGGTGCCATAGCTCCATGCGGTTTGGTGTGGTGCCATAGCTCCATGCGGTTTGGTGTGGTGCCATAGCTCCATGCGGTTTGGTGTGGTGCCATAGCTCCATGCGGTTTGGTGTGGTGCCATAAACCCCCATGCGGTTTGGTGTGGTGCCATAAACCCCCATGCGGTTTGGCGTGGTGCCATAGCCCCATGCGGTTAATTTTTTTTAGCCGGCTATTCTTTTTTTTTTTTACATTTAGCTGTCCGTGGGGAACTCTGCTGATAGCTGATGACTCATTGGTTGTTAAGGACGCAGCGGCCGGCTTCTCGACCTGCTCCTTAGCAACCAGCTATTCATACAGTGTTTTTAAAGAGAAAAAAAAACCCATAAAATGCAACACTTGCGTTTCTGGTGTGACTCCATTGAAGTCTATTACATGCAAAACGCAATCTCCTGCAGGAAAAAAAAGACCCTCGGCCCGTTCCAAAAATGTACCGGCTGGAAAAACGCATAGATGTGAATGTGTACCATAGGAAACCATGTAGTGGACTGTAGTGCGTTTCTGAAAAACTTAAAATGCACAAAAAATCGCATAGGTGGGACTGTAGGGTAAGTGTATGGTGTGTTTATAGGTAGATTTTGTCAGACAGGGTGTAAATAATGCAGAAGGTCTTCGCCTCCTGGGGGAGTTAGCACCAGGGTGTAGGGTTCAGTTTAGGACAATTTAGGTGGATAGGGAGGAGTCCTCAGATTTGCATTTAGATGGTGAAGTCTCTATGAAGAAGCTCATAGTTCCCATTCGCTTTTTACATGTTAATATGTTTTGTTTGTTAAATTCCTCATATATAATTAACTGACAAAGAATATCCAGGAACTCATGCACTATGATGTCCACAAACTACCTGCAACACCCCGAAGCCATTGGCTGGTAGAACAAGAAGAACAACAAAAGCAGGTTGAGCTGTTCTCACAGTTTTCTACTCATTCTTACCATAGAAGAGTATTGTGTATTATCTTTTCTCCTGCCCTTGGATATGCATATAGAGGTATTGGTAAGTTAACCAACGCCTGCTAACTGCGGCCTTTCCATTTATTCATCAATGACCTCTGCTGCTGAAAATGTTCAAAGAGTATTAGACATGTGCAATTCGTTTGGTTACGAATTCGTTTTCCGTTCAAATTCGTTATATTCGTTCATTCGTTATCGTACGAATGAACGAATGATTCGCTAAAAATTCTAACGAATAACAAACTATCGAAACGAACGAATATGAAAAACAACGAAAATACGAAATAATTCAATTAGAAACAACGAAACTACGAAAGAATGAAAATCCGAAAAACGAAAACAGAAACAACGAAAATCAAAATGAACGAAAAAAATTCGTACATTCGTAACTTTTTTTTTTTTTTTGTTGATTCGTAATTTTCCATGTCTCTCAATGGCGCTGCTTAACGTGCTTCGAATAGATTGAACGAAAAAATTCGGACATTCGTAACTTTTTTTTTTTTTTTTGTCGATTCGTAATTTTCCGTGTCTCTTACAATGGCGCTTAACGTGCTTCGAATGGATTGAACGAAAAAATTTGTATTCGTAACTTTTTTTTTTGTTTGTCGATTCGTAATTTTCCGTGTCTCTTAAATGGCGCTGCTTAACGTGCTTCGTATGGATTGAACGAAAAAATTTGTATATTCGTAACTTTTTTTTTTTTTTTTTGTCGATTCGTAATTTTCCGTGTCTCTTACAATGGCGCTGCTTAACGTGCTTCGAATGGATTGAACGAAAAAATTTGTATATTCGTAACTTTTTTTTTTTTTTGTCGATTCGTAATTTTCCGTGTCTCTCAATGGCGCTGCTTAACGTGCTTCGAATGGATTGAACGAAAAAATTCGTAACTTTTTTTTTTTTGTTTGTTGATTCGTAATTTTCCATGTCTCTCAATGGCGCTGCTTAACGTGCTTCGAATAGATTGAACGAAAAAATTCGTAACATTCGTAACTTTTTTTTTTTTTTTAACGTGCTTCGAATGGATTGAACGAAAAAATTTGATTCGTAATTTTCCGTGTGTCTCTTACAATGGCGCTGCTTAACGTGCTTCGAATGGATTGAACGAAAAAATTCGTACATTCGTAACTTTTTTTTTTTTTTTGTCGATTCGTAATTTTCCGTGTCTCTTACAATGGCGCTGCTTAACGTGCTTCGAATGGATTGAACGAAAAAATTCGTACATTCGTAACTTTTTTTTTTTTTTTTGTCGATTCGTAATTTTCCGTGTCTCTCAATGGCGCTGCTTAACGTGCTTCGAATAGATTGAACGAAAAAATTCGTACATTCGTAACTTTTTTTTTTTTTTTTCGATTCGTAATTTTCCGTGTCTCTTACAATGTAATAATAGCATACACATTACATAAAATTATGAATTATGCTACGATTACGAATCTACGAAAACAATGTTACGAAAGTACGAATAAATCAATCTTACGAAAGTACGAATGTAACTAAATCTACGAAAATACGAATGCGTCCGAATACAAAATATAACGAAAATACGAAAATACGAATTTCGAATAAACGAAAATTAGACTAACGGAAAAACGAATCAACGAAAAAATAACTCTACGAAAATACGAACGAGTCCGAATACGAACACCGACGACTTACGAAATTACGACTCGTTACGAATCAACGGAAACGAACAGAAACTGAACGAAACTAAACAAATTTTTCTATTGTGCACATGTCTACAGAGTATGCATCTCTACCTAAATTCTGTAAACCAGAGAGGGTTATAATTCTAATTAACACAGTCAAAATTCCAAAACTTCCGAAAAAATCGTTAGGAAAAAATCCTAAATTTGGCATATCCACACTAGGTGATCTATACCGTGCCAAGCACATTTGACCACCAAAGTCCAGTGTGTTTGATTAATGTGATTGCTCTGTACCATTCTCAGGCACAGTTCAGCATGTCATGCCCCTCTTGAAGAGGTGAGCTTGGGCACCATTCAGTTGGACTCTGGCACGTTACACAGCTGCTCAAGCATGGTTCATCGTGTCATGCCCCTCTTGCAGAGGTGAGCTTGGGCACCATTCAGTTGGACTCTGGCACGTTACACAGCTGCTCAAGCATGGTTCAGCAGGTCATGCCCAGTTGAACTCTGGCACTTTACACAGCTGCTCAAGCATGGTTCAGCAGGTCATGCCCCTCTTGAAGAGGTGAGCTTGGGCACCATTCAGTTGGACTCTGGCACGTTGCACAGCTGCTCAAGCATGGTTCAGCGTGTCATGCCCCTCTTGAAGAGGAGAGCTTGGGCACCAATCAGTTGGACTCTGGCACATTACACAGCTGCTCAAGCATGGTTCAGCGTGTCATGCCCCTCTTGAAGAGGTGAGCTTGGGCACCATTCAGTTGAACTCTGGCACATTACACAGCTGCTCAAGCATGGTTCAGCGTGTCATGCCCCTCTTGAAGAGGTGAGCTTGGGCACCATTCAGTTGGACTCTGGCACGTTGCACAGCTGCTCAAGCATGGTTCAGCATGTCATGCCCCTCTTGAAGAGGTGAGCTTGGGCACCATTCAGTTGGACTCTGGCACGTTGCACAGCTGCTAAAGCATGGTTCAGTATGTCATGCCCCTCTTGAAGAGGTGAGCTTGGGCACCAATCAGTTGGACTCTGGCACATTACACAGCTGCTCAAGCATGGTTCAGCGTGTCATGCCCCTCTTGAAGAGGTGAGCTTGGGCACCATTCAGTTGGACTCTGGCACGTTGCACAGCTGCTCAAGCATGGTTCAGCGTGTCATGCCCCTCTTGAAGAGGTGGGCTTGGGCACCATTCAGTTGGACTCTAGCACGTTACACAGCTGCTCAAGCATGGTTCAGCGTGTCATGCCCCTCTTGAAGAGGTGAGCTTGGGCACCATTCAGTTGGACTCTGGCACGTTGCACAGCTGCTCAAGCATGGTTCAGCGTGTCATGCCCCTCTTGAAGAGGTGAGCTTGGGCACCATTCAGTTGGACTCTGGCACGTTGCACAGCTGCTCAAGCATGGTTCAGCATGTCATGCCCCTCTTGAAGAGGAGAGCTTGGGCACCATTCAGTTGGACTCTGGCACGTTACACAGCTGCTCAAGCATGGTTCAGCATGTCATGCCCCTCTTGAAGAGGTGAGCTTGGGCACCATTCAGTTGGACTCTGGCACGTTACACAGCTGCTCAAGCATGGTTCAGCATGTCATGCCCCTCTTGAAGAGGTGAGCTTGGGCACCATTCAGTTGGACTCTGGCACGTTACACAGCTGCTCAAGCATGGTTCAGCGTGTCATGCCCCTCTTGAAGAGGTGAGCTTGGGCACCATTCAGTTGGACTCTGGCACGTTACACAGCTGCTCAAGCATGGTTCAGCGTGTCATGCCCCTCTTGAGGAGGTGAGCCTGGGCACCATTCAGTTGGACTCTGACACGTTACACAGCTGCTCAAGCATGGTTCAGCGTGTCATGCCCCTCTTGAAGAGGTGAGCTTGGGCACCAATCAGTTGGACTCTGGCACATTACACAGCTGCTCAAGCATGGTTCAGCGTGTCATGCCCCTCTTGAAGAGGTGAGCTTGGGCACCATTCAGTTGAACTCTGGCACATTACACAGCTGCTCAAGCATGGTTCAGCATGTCATGCCCCTCTTGAAGAGGTGAGCTTGGGCACCATTCAGTTGAACTCTGGCACATTACACAGCTGCTCAAGCATGGTTCAGCAGGTCATGCCCCTCTTGAAGAGGTGAGCTTGGGCACCATTCAGTTGGACTCTGGCACGTTGCACAGCTGCTCAAGCATGGTTCAGTATGTCATGCCCCTCTTGAAGAGGTGAGCTTGGGCACCAATCAGTTGGACTCTGGCACATTACACAGCTGCTCAAGCATGGTTCAGCGTGTCATGCCCCTCTTGAAGAGGTGAGCTTGGGCACCATTCAGTTGGACTCTGGCACGTTGCACAGCTGCTCAAGCATGGTTCAGCGTGTCATGCCCCTCTTGAAGAGGTGGGCTTGGGCACCATTCAGTTGGACTCTAGCACGTTACACAGCTGCTCAAGCATGGTTCAGCGTGTCATGCCCCTCTTGAAGAGGTGAGCTTGGGCACCATTCAGTTGGACTCTGGCACGTTACACAGCTGCTCAAGCATGGTTCAGCATGTCATGCCCCTCTTGAAGAGGTGAGCTTGGGCACCATTCAGTTGGACTCTGGCACGTTGCACAGGTGCTCAAGCATGGTTCAGCATGTCATGCCCCTCTTGAAGAGGTGAGCTTGGGCACCATTCAGTTGGACTCTGGCACGTTGCACAGCTGCTCAAGCATGGTTCAGCGTGTCATGCCCCTCTTGAAGAGGTAAGCTTGGGCACCATTCAGTTGGACTCTGGCACGTTGCACAGCTGCTCAAGCATGGTTCAGCGTGTCATGTCCCTCTTGAAGAGGTGAGCTTGGGCACCATTCATTTGGACTCTGGCACGTTACACAGCTGCTCAAGCATGGTTCAACATGTCATGCCCCTCTTGAAGAGGTGAGCTTGGGCACCATTCAGTTGGACTCTGGCACGTTGCACAGCTGCTCAAGCATGGTTCAGCGTGTCATGCCCCTCTTGAAGAGGTGAGCTTGGGCACCATTCAGTTGGACTCTGGCACGTTACACAGCTGCTCAAGCATGGTTCAGCGTGTCATGCCCCTCTTGAAGAGGTGAGCTTGGGCACCATTCAGTTGGACTCTGGCACGTTGCACAGCTGCTCAAGCATGGTTCAGCGTGTCATGCCCCTCTTGAAGAGGAGAGCTTGGGCACCATTCAGTTGGACTCTGGCACGTTACACAGCTGCTCAAGCATGGTTCAGCATGTCATGCCCCTCTTGAAGAGGTGAGCTTGGGCACCATTCAGTTGGACTCTGGCACGTTACACAGCTGCTCAAGCATGGTTCAGCGTGTCATGCCCCTCTTGAAGAGGTGAGCTTGGGCACAGTTCATGTTGTTCTGTCTGTCTGCTGGTCATCTCTTTCCACAACTTTCTGGATTCCCTGCATGCTATGCAGCTTCTCCTCAATTTCTAAGGACTACATATCCCATGGCACATTGCTGCCTGCAATCAGTGATTTCTGTATTGACTCCGCCTCCTGAAACTCTCAGCACCTCTGTAGTTCAGAAGGAAGGATCTGGGAAATGTGTGACACGGCAGTGCCTACTCCCACAAGACAAAGATACAGGAATGCCGTGCACACACACAGTGTCCTGTAACTCTGGCAAAGGGGCACTGAGACCCAAACTGACCACAGCAGCGTGGATCTACTTCTGTCTTTGACTTGGTCAGTTAGGAAAAGCACAGAAGAGGGACTGACAGGGTCACCTGGTAATTGCGTACAAAGGATGAAATACAAACTACCACAGATTATATTTTCACATATCTACATAAAATAAACATTTTAATATGTTGCTTTCCTATAATCATCAACTCCATCTAGTAATAATGCAGTATTTGCCTGATTGAGTTATTTCAGGAAAATAACACATCGTGGCCACTAGATGGAGCAGATGATCATAGAAAATCAGCGCAAATGCAACATACAACAAATACAAATTTTCAGGGCTGCACTCAGCCCTTCCTTTTCTGAGCTGGCTGCTCAGCTGTCGGCTAATTTCCAGCTCCTATCTCTCCACAGTGACTCACCTGTTGATGATATCCTGCTCGTCAGTCCTGCCTACTTAAGCCGTTCAGTCCAGATGATCTCTGCCTTTGCCTTGGTCACACCTCTAGAGACGCTCTCCTGTGTTCCTGTTTAAAGACTTGCTTGGCTGACATTCCTTCTGGCTCCAGATCCTGCTTGCTGTTCTACTACGCTCATCTCTGGCTCCCTGACGTTTTGGCTTGTCTGACTATCCGTTTTGGTTCCTAAACTCTGGCTATGTTTTGACTATGTTTACTCTGTTTACCTTTTTTTATTATTATTAAACAAGTGTGATTTGGGAACTGTACTTCTGTCTCAGTCTGATTCATGGTTTCTGACATAAATACAATGCAAAATCAGCAACATATGGCCAGATCGTGAGAGGGAGATGAAAACTTGTGGCATTGTTCTAACCAAATCTATGCATTTTGCTTTTGAGCATTTTTGCAGTGCTTTTTGCGGGTGCTTGCCGCGTTTTTGGACACGTGTTTTTACCACGATTTTGCCACATTTTGCGTTTATTTTTTTTTTTTAATTTTTTTTTTTTTTTTTTTTACACTGTGGTTGCTTAGCAACCAGCTATATACAGTGTAAAAAAAATAAAACCTAAAACGCAAATTGTGGCAAAATCGCGGTAAAAACGCGGCACTTGCGTTTTGGATGCGGGTCCATTGACTTCTATTACATGCAAAACGCTGCATTTTATAAAAAAAAAGTCCCCGACCCTTTCCAAAAACGCAGAGGCACAAAAATGCATTGATGTGAACATGTTCCATAGGAACCCATGTTAAAATATTTCCCTGCATTTCTGCAAAATGCAAAATGCATCAAAAAACGCGCTAGTGTGAATGGAGCCTAATGCTCTGTTTATTATATGCTAATACTTTAGTCCAAGAGGTGCAAGGTTTATTTGTTTTATGTGTTTTCCTATTTTTGATACTTCATGGATTAATGTGACATATTTGTATGTATGTAATAATGTATAATAAAATAAAATAGTAAATAATAAAATAAAATAAATAATAATAAAAAAATAATAAAAATTATTTGATTATGTTTATTTTGTATTTTGTATTTTTTTTTTCAACTGTTCAATAAAAACCTTTTTGATTTAAAATTTAAAAAAAAATATTCTGCACGTTTTTTTTTTTATTCCTGGTGTAGGTTTGCACACTGACACTCTCTGTATTAAGGTAAATACATGGGTAAATATTAGCAGTCATTATCATCACATTCACAAATTGCTCATGATATTAAAATAAATATACATCACCCTGAGGCCAGAGTACGTGTTATTATTTGTCTTGCAGAATCAGTGGTTAACCGATACAAGAAGTAGGTAAATTATGTTTGCTATGCTAGTAAAGCCCGATTGAACTCTAAACCCAAACGCAAACATTTATTATATTGCAGATTACACATTTTTAGAGGTGATGGCTGCATTCGTTTTCTTTTCTAGGCTTTCTTTCTTCTATTTTCATCTGGTGATCCAGCCCGTAAGTCTGTTGTTTTTCAAAAAGAACAAGGTTACGCCAGATGTATCAGTTTACAGGGATGAGACAAACCATTTACCACCACTGACGGGGGTGCTTACAATGATCAGCTTTTATTTATTCATGTAAAACCTTTATGCAAAAAGGAAAAAAAAAAACTGTTTGCTATAACTGATTATTATTTATATATACATTATATATATTATTGAAAAAATAAATGTAGGCAGGATCTCTAAAGCTTGCAATAAAGACTTTTTACTTCAGATGTACATCTTCATACAAAAATTAGCGTGACGGTGCGGGTTCAAGCATATCATTGCTCTTCATCCAGCTTTAGTTGTAATTCTGTTACTATTGAGCCCCTCTATATACTTAGAACAGGGTGTGACTACACAGGTGTGTCCCCTATACCATATTACACAGATAGATCATCCACACAGAAAAGTCACTTCTAAAGCCTCGTACACACGTTCGGATTTTCCGCAGACAAAACCTCAGACTTTTGTCCGAAGGCGTGTGCCTGGATTTTGTCTTGCATACAAACAGCAAGGAATTTTCGGCCAACAAACACGAACGTAGTGATGTACTATGTGTTTTTTCAGCTCTTTAGCGCCACCCTTTGGGCTCCTTCTGCTAATTTCGTGTTAGTAGAAGTTTGGTGAGTGTTGATTCGCGCTTTTCATTTTGCGCTGTTCAGTTAGTTTCTGAACGGCCGTTCATCAACCAGCCATGTTGAGGAATCGGAGGAGATAACGTGTTATTTATTATTGGCCTTGGAGTTATTGCTTTGACCCAAGTCCAGTCCAGGAACAGGAGGAGGAGGATTTATTGGACCAAAAATGGGTTGCTTTATTAATCATGACCAATTATGGCATATGCCTTTGCTGCGGGAGCTCCAGTAGAATAATCTGGATGATTTTCTGAATTATCTCCGGATGACGGACCCCTGCTTTCACCAACTCTTGGCATTGCTGACCCCCTATATTAAGAAACATGCATGAGGCTTTTATTTAATTTTTTGGTTGAATAATGATTTTGATTTATATATTATTGGATGCATAGAATGCGCTTTTTGGTTAAGTTCTATTGGCAGATATCATGTCTAATTTTATTTGTTTTCTTTTTTTAATGCACAGTAAAAAAATTGTGGAGAATAATACTTGGCTTTGTGTTTTACTTCAAATGACAGTTTGGGAGTCGGCAGTTACATTTAAAAAATACAATGTAAAATTCACAAGGGACACCAACATAGTTGTATCTTTGATCTTAAAAAGTACAGGATAATGGTGTTGTGGTAACTTGCACCAAAAAAAAAAAGCATAATAATATTATTCTTGATATCATTAGAAAAAAAAGCCTTTGAAAATTAGTTTGCAAAAACTCCATCAGTATCACCAGCAAAGCAGCTTCATTATTATCCCATTAACCACCTGATTACTGGGCACTTAAACCCCCCTCATGACCAGACCAATTTTCAGCTTTCGGCGCTGACGCACTTGGAATGACAATTGCGCGGTCATACAACACTGTACCCAAATGAAATTTTTACATTTTTTTTCCCACAAATAGAGCTTTCTTTTGGTGGTATTTAATCACAGCTGGGGTTTTTATTTTTTGCTAAACAAATAAAAAAAGATGGAAAATTAAAAATAAAAATAAAATCATGTTTAATAGTTTGTTATAAAATTTTGCAAACAGGGATGGCACGGATGGGTGGCACGGATGGGTGGCACCGATGGGCACTGATGGATGGCATTGATAGGTGGCACTGATAGATGGCACTGATGGGCACTGATAGGTGGCACTGATGGGCACTGGTAGGGGACACTGATGAGCACTGGTAGGGGACACTGAATGTGCAGCACTGGCACTGTGGGCACTGACATATGGCACTGTGGGCACTGACAGATGGCACTGTGGGCACTGACAGATGGCACTGTGGGCACAGGTACAGCTCAGAGGTGACGTCAGCGCGTCGCTCCGCCCTACCGGTTTCGCAATAGAGTTGCGTCGTCCAGGGGCACGCCCGTGCCCCTGGACGACGCAACTCTATTGCGAAACCGGTAGGGCGGAGCGACGCGCTGACGTCACCTCTGAGCTGTATTGGGATTCCAGGAAGGACGGGTCTGTGTTATTTGCGCCCGGCCGGCGCAATATACTTAAGGCTTGAATTCGTTATCTCAGATGTAAGTGCATTTATGTTTTTTATGCTAATAAAACCTTGGATTTTACACTATTGGAGCCCTTCTCTTTTCCATGGGTATTGATATACATCGCTGATCCTTTACTGAGAGTATCATTAAGGAAAGTGGAGTGGCGTATCCAGGCTGAGGGAGTTGTCCATATCATCTGGGAGGCGAGGAGAGATCTATTTTCTGTTCAGGCTTACCGTGACACTCTGTAGTGGGGTGTCATGGAGTTTTGGTAAGAAGTGAATCTTATCCCCTTTTCCTTCCCTTTGGTGGTGGACCATTTTGACATCTGAAGATCTTCTCTGGATCTTCTCTGGATGGACTGACACTCTCCTGATATATATACTATATATATTTTTAATTTCATGCTGCACGGGTGTAATCATCAGTTTTCACACTCACCTTACTTGGACTTTATTTTTTGTTGGACTTCATTTTTTATATTCATGGATAAAACTATAGCTGACTGCAAATTCCCCCCTGACAGCTGAATGTAAAAAAAAATAATTGCTGGAAAAAAAAAAAAAAAATCTGGAAAAATCTTGGATGGTTTTTCCGACGGAATTCCGCTCAAGCTCGGCTTGGCTACACACAGTGACACAAAAGTTTGCTGAACTTTCGACCGTCAATAGCACAGTGACGTAGAACACTACGACGAGAAAATTAAGTTCAATGCTTCCGAGCATGCGTCGAATTGTTTCCGAGCATGCGTAGGAATTTTGCGCGTCAGAATTGCTACAGACGATCAGAATTTCTGATCAGAACTTTTTCCGACCGAAAAATTGAGAACATGCTCTCAATCTTTTGCTGGCTGGAATTCGGCCAGCAAAAGTCCGATGGAGCATACACACGGTCGCATTTTCCGACTAAAAGCTCTCATCGGTCTTTTGCTGGCCAAATTTCCGATCGTGTGTACGCGGCATAAGTCTGAAAAAAAGCTTAGCCTTAAAGTGGTTGCTAAGCTCAGACTTGAAATATCATGAAAAAAGCATATCCCTCTATAGTGTGTACTTATCTCAATCCAGAGCACTAAGCTCTCCTCACTAAGCTCTGCAGTGTGTAATTTCAGCTATCCATCCCCTGCTTTCTGAACACTCAGACAAGCTGTATAAATTCTGGACTTTGAAAGGCTTTAGGCTGCATTCACACCTGGGGGTAGTGTTTTTCGTGCGCTTTATGTGCAATTTTGGCACGTTTTTATGCGCGACTTGCGTGTTTATACAGTGTTTTTGAGCTTTGCCGTTTTTTTATTAGACGATAGAGAAAACAATTATCTGTTGCATCCTTTGTTGCTAGGTATTTCAGCTATTTTAGCTTTTCCATCAGCTTTTTTTTTTAATTTTTTATTATTATTATTATTATTTTTCATAAATATTTTATTTATTTTTTCGTTAGAGTAAAGGGTTAGATTTAAGGTTAGGTTCAAGTTAGGAGTAGGAGTTGGGGATATTTAATATTAATATTATTTTTTTGTCAGGGTTAGGGTGTTAAGGTTGTTAATACTACTACAACTACTACTACTAATAATAATAATAATAATAATAATAAATGATTAAATAACTGTAAAACAAATACACAAATAAATAAAAATCATAAATAAAAAATAAGTAATAATAAAGACATAATTAATCCCTAACCCTTAAAAAAATAACTAACTAAACACCCTAACACAAAATATATAAATTATTATTATTATTATTATTATTATTAATATTTTTTTTGTTCAGGTTTGGGTGTTTATTATTATTTTAATATTATTAATAATAATAATAATAATAATAATAATAAAATAAACAAAAATAATACCCAAAATAACAAAAATAAATAATAATAATAATAATTAATTTATTTTGTGTTAGGGTCAGGGTGTTTAGTTATTTTTTTAAGAGTTAGGGTTAAGGTTAGGCATGAATTATGTCTTTATTATTACTTATTTTTTATTTATGATTTTTTTATTTATTTGTGTATTTGTTTTACAGTTATTTATTCATTTATTAATAATAATAATAATAATAATAATAATGATTTATGTAATATTTTTTTAAGGTTAGGGGTTGATTATTATTTATGTATTATTACATATTATTAAATTTATTTTATTTATTTACAATGATTTTACTTGTGTAGTTGTTTTAGTAGTGTGTATTTATTTTACATTTATTTATTCATATATTATTAATATTGAATTTTTTTAAATTTTTCATTTGAGCAGAAAATCCTGCAAAAACACGACAAAACGTGCGCATGCACAGAAATGCAGTAACAATGTGCCAAAAACGCTCAATTTGGGCTCCAAAAAAATCTCCAGAACTTTTTTGAGCTTCAGACGACTTAGTAGTGGAGAGGTGAACCGTTTCCATAGAGAATAATTGATTTTTTTTTCCTCCTCCAGCGTTTTGGAGCTTCAAGTTACAAAACGCTGAGGTGTGAATGGGGCCTTAGAGAAGAGAAGACAGCAGATAAACAGGTACAACGTATGTAGGAGGATTTGTTTCATCTCTGTGTAACTTCTGAGGCTGGTCACTTCACTGGATATATATGCGAGGGCTTACAACCACTTTAAGTTAAGTATCATCTTTCCTAGGGTGTAACATTCTACACTCAACAGGCCATTCAGTCCAGCTTTACTTTGTTTAATGTCATCACAAAGCCGGATATATAAAGTCTGACAAATATTTGCTTTATTTACTCATGGAAGGTTTTATGTGTGGTGTAAATCCATCGAGACACACAATAAGCTCTGAGTGATGATGGAACTGCTGAAGTTGTGCTGTGTATAGTAGGAGAAAAAAAAAAGGATATATTTAAATAATTTTCATTCGAGTATACTGAGGGGATTATCATGAATGATTAAAGTTCCCTTTTATTAACCACTTGCCTACCGGGCACTTTTACCCCCTTCCTGCTCAGGACAATTTTCAGCTTCCAGCGCTGTCACACTTTGAGTGACAATTGTGCGGTCATACAACACTGTACCCAAATTTAATTGTTATCATTTTTTTTCACACAAATAGAGCTTTCTATTGGCGATATTAAATTAATATATATTAGTATATTTTACATAATATATTTATTGTCTCATATTGATCTTAAGGAGCTCCTATCCAAAAGCGCGGAGGGGTGGTCCTAAGGGCGGCATATTTAGGTTCTATCCTTGTCTAAGATATTTAATCACCATTAAATCACCATGGAATTTATTTTTTGCTTACAAAAAGAAGAAAAAAACAAAATTTTGAAAAAAAAGCAAAACATTTTTCATAGTTTGGTATAAAATTTTGCAAACAGGTAATTTTTCTCCTTCACTGATGGGCGCTGATGAGGCTGCACTGATCGGTGGAACTGATGGGCACTGATAGGCAGCACTGATTGGTGGCACTGATGAGGAGGCACTGAAAGGTGGCACTGATGGGCACAGATCGTTGGCACTGATGGGCACTGATGAGGAGGCACTGATGAGGCGGCACTGATAGGCAGCACTGATCGGAACTGATGGGCTCTGAACGGTGGCACTGATGGGCACTGATGAGGAGGCACTGATGAGGCGGCACTAATCGGGGGGCACTGAGGAGGAGGCGCTGATGAGGCGGCACTGATAGGCAGCACTGATCGTGGCACTGATAGGCACTGGTAGACGGCACTGATAGGCAGCTCTGGCAGGTGACACTGATGAGGAGGCACTGATGAGACGGCACTGATAGGCAACACTGATGGGCACTGATGAGGAGGCACTAATGAGGCAGCACTTATCGGTGGCACTGATGGGCAATGATGAGGCGGCACTGATAGGCAGCACTAATGGGCACTGATCGAAGGCACTGATGGGCACTGATAGGCACTGGTAGACTGCACTGATAGGCAGCACTGATTGTGGCACTGATGGGCACTGGTAGACGGCACTGATAGGCAGCTCTGGCAGGTGACACTGAGGAGGAGGCACTGATGAAGCGGCACTGATGGGCACTGATCGGTGGCACTGATGGGCACTGATGAAGAGGCACTAATGAGGCGGCACTGATCGGTGGCATTGATGGGCACTGGTGAGGCGGCACTGATAGGCACACTGATGGGCACTGATCGGGGGTACTGGTAGACTGCACTGATAGGCAGCTCTGAGAGGTGACACTGATGAGGAGGCACTGATGGGCACTGATTGGCAGCACTGGTGGGCACTAGGGGGACTGCACTGATAATCACTAGACGATAAAAAAACGATAACCGGCTTGTGCTTACATCCTGTGATCAGCTGATATTATCTAACAGCTGATCACGAGGTAAAGGGCCGCTGTGATTGGCCCTTTACTTCGATCTGTGTTCAACCCAGTCTGAAGGACAGAGGGACAAAAGAAAGGACAGTGTGCACCGCCCGCGCACCACAGGGGGCGGGTGTGTAGCATGACCACGGCAGGATGTCCACATAAGCCCTCCCTGCAAAGGAAGCCCACGATGTAGCCGTCTTTCGACTATAGCGGGGGCAGAAAGTGTTTAAAATTTATCTAAACCCAAGGACTGCAATATATTGCAGCTTACCGCAGATACATCGCGCTACAGCCAAAGAGAGAATGGGAACGGTGCATACTCATAACTTCCTGTGCACTCTGCTGCACTGTTATCAGATCACTGGACTTCTGGCAGGATCAACAGGTATTTTGTTGCACTTATTCACCAGATATTACCAATTGTTCTCAATAGAATATCTAAAGAAGATTTTCAACTATGGCATTTTTTCCATAGTTACATTGATCCAGCTTGGACCAATACAACCATCATAGACGTGTGCCAGGTGTGATTCCTGCCTCTGTTCCCCCAAATGCAGCCTGCCTGTGTCCCATTAAATGCAGCGTCTGTCACTTCAAACCCCCCCCCCAGTGGTACTTACCTTGCAGTTGTCCTTTCCTGCGGTGTCTCCTTCCACTGGCAGCGCTGATGGAGCAGCATACTTCCTGTTTCCTCTCTCGGGCGCAATGGGAGAGAGAAACAGGAAGTGACATCTAACTGAGATCAGATGTCAATCAAATCTGAAGCTCCGAGTAGCTTCCGCCTGGTGCCTGTAGTATATATTACTATGGCCGGGGCGGAAGCTACTCGGAGCTTCAGAAAACGCTGCAAGGCGGACTAAATGCCCGCAAATGCAGCGCCACGTCTGCAATCTCGTGATTGCACAGACATGGCGCTTCCCATAGGTGCACTGGATCCGGTGTCCGAACACAGCGCACTTAAGGAACTTTTTTTATATATTTTTTTTTTTTTTAAAGGGCCAGTATTTTTTTTTTTTTTTTTTCTTGTGGCTGCCTGGAGGGGGGCGCCCCCTATGGATGGTTCACACTGTAGCAGGCACTCGGATGGTTTCAGCTGACTCCAGACCAAGCCGAGCATCACAGCCATATTTTTTACTGGCAACCTTTTACTATTACTGGAATTTACTGGCAGGAGAAAATTGCGTTTTTTACTGGCTGCCATTAAAAATACAGACGGTTGGCATATACTATATATACTACTCCATGTACACTATATTTCTATATATGTACACTATATTGCTTCACTCTGTACACTATACTACTCCGTGTGCTATACTACCCCTCTCTGTACACTAAGCTGCTCTACTCTGTGCAATATATTTCTCCATTCTAAAATGCAAAAACAGAACCTTCTTCCTGATGTCATTTCAAGGGGATGTGAAAAATAACTCCAGAGCAGTAGTAAAACTGAACAGCTATTTGTATTGCTATAAAATATTATGCAGACCATAAAAGCTACGACTATGAACTTTCCTTTATATAGTAACTAAGAAAACACCCAGTAAATGACCTAGAAACTGACACTGGTTAGGAGAAGTACAGACGTGGTGGATGAATAATTCAAATGAGCGAGCGCCCCCCCCCCCTCCTGAGCCGTACCAGGCCGCATGCCCTCAACATGGGAGGGTGGGTGCTTTGGGGAGGGGGGCACCCTGCGGCCCCCCACCCCAAAGCACCTTGTCCCCATGTTGATAAGGACAAGGGCCTCTTCCCGACAACCCTGGCCGTTGACTGTCAGGGTCTGCGGGCGGAGGGCCCCCAGATCCCGGCCCCCCCCCCTATGTGAATGAGTAAGGGGTACATGGTACCCCTACCCATTCACCTAGGGAAAAAAAAGTCAATAAAAAAACACACAAGACAGGTTTTTAAACTAGTTTATTAGGCAGCTCCGGGGGTCTTCTTCCGACTTCGGGGGTCTCTCCGCGCTTTCCGGCCTCTTCTCCCGGTCTCTGGTTCTTCTCCCGCTCTCCTAATAGGAGGTTTGCCCCCCTCCCCATGGTGGTGGAGGAGTCCTTCCTGAAGCCGCTCTCCTCCCTGCAAATACAACAATTGCACTTACAAGAAGCAAAGATATCAGAAGCCTTAAGTCTGGTGCGCCAGCCGGCACACACACAGACAGACCCGTCCTTCCTGGATCTCCAACCACAAACACGAGGCGACGCCATCGCGTCGCTCCACCCTACACGTTTCGTAATAGAATTACGTCGTCCAGGGGCACGGGCGGCGCGGTGCGTCGCCTCCCTTTATGTGGTCGCCGCCTGACCAAGCCTCGCTCTGAGCTGCAAACCACAACTATACCTGCCCAGCAAAATGTGGTGCTTGTGAGAGCCGCCGATATTAACCAGCGGAACGGTGTCAGTACTGGCTACCCGCGTATATAAAAAAAAATGAGAACTTTAATAAAAACTTTTGACAAAAAAGAAACTGAAGGTCCATCAGGTGACCGGACTGACTTAGTCACAGCACGAGAAGGAGACATGGACCCTAAATATGACCCACTTCAACAGCGGAAGTGGCCCAAAATATGATTTAGGGGACACTTCCATTTTATGGATCATGTGTCTCCTCATCATAAAAATATGTAGATTACCAAAATGTGTACCACCAGGACGGGATCATGCGTGCACATCAGATGTCCTGCTCACATGAATACCCTCCAGTGGTGTTATTTGGTGAATAACGGAAATTTGGTATCTACAATCACTTTCCAAATTAAAAAATATCTACCTAAAATTACGTGTACCAGGTCATGTGCATATAGTCACACTCACTCTGGTATTAGGAATGCGCCACATACCCAGAAACCTGAGCATTAAAAACAAGCAAACCTGAGCATTAAAAACAAGCAGGGACTGGAACCAGGAATCACCACAGCAGCCGAAACCTGAACACGTGACCTCAGCCTCTTAAATACCCCTTCCCAGACTACTCAGCGGGGGCCAGACGCGTCCACTGATTGGCTTCGGGAAAGATTGGTACCTAACACGTCCAACCAGGCTTGGTTCTCAGACTGTCACAGGTGCCTCACTCCAGGCAGAACTTCAGGACAGCCCAGCCAAACTGATGCCAAAGTAAAAGACCTGTACAATTAACCCCCAGAACTCCATTACAGTTCTGGAAAACTAAATTTACATATGTATAGCGCACACTTAGTCAAGTGTCGGCGCTACATGTCCGTAGACTGAACATTAAAAGATACATGCTCAGTAATCCTATTAGGGTGGGTGAAGTAAGAAGGTCAGAATTTCAGCATTCTAACCTTTCCAATGCATCCCTTTTCAACCCCCCTGGCTCTCTGACGTCTTATATCAGGGTATTCAGGGATGTTGTTTTACGTGATTTGGATTTGATGAAAGTCAGAAAAGTTAAGATGCAGAAGGATCTGGAAACTGGTCTCAATGCGCTTTGTAACAACAAATCATTGGTGATTAGACCAGCTGATAAGGGGGGGGGGGGGGATTACTGTTATAGATCGGTGCAATTACCTTAAAGAGATGCATCGTATTATGGATGACAGCGAGACCTATACCATTCTCAATAGGGATCCGGTTGTCAAATACAAAAAAGATCTAGAAAAGATCATTGATCGAGGATTCCTTAATGGCATCCTTGACAAAAAAGAAAAGCTTTTTTTGGTATTCTGTGCTCCCCGCACACCAGTGATTTATTATCTTCCTATATTGCATAAGAACCTGATTTGCCCCCCAGGGACGTCCAATAGTGAGTGGGATAGACTCGGTGATGTCCCGGGTGGGCATATATATTGACCATTATTTGCAGCCCTTGGTCCAGACAGTCCCGTCATATATTAACTACTTCCCACCCGGCCACTGTACATATACGGCCGGGTGAGAGCCGTCTACTTCTGATAGGACGTTCCGGAATGTCCTTCAGAAGTAGCGGGATCGCGCGCGCGCGTGCCCGTGCAGCGGCGCAATCCCGATGCGCTCGTGTCACCCGGACACGGAGCATCTCGGATCGGCAGGAGGGCTCTGTGATTGGCCCTCCTGATCACATGACGGACGTGTCGAATCACAGCCATCATGTGATGTAAGCAAACAGCCGGTTGCTAGGCAATCGGCTCTCCTCTCCTCACACGGAAGTCGTCGGTGAGGAGAGGAGAACGGATCGCTGCAGCCGGCTGGTGATCAGTGCGTATTAGCTGTTTTTACTCACTGATCACCAGTGTAGTGTCCCCACAGTAAAACACACATGTCCCCACACATGTCCCCAAAACACACATGTCCCCAAATAATAAAAACACATGTCCCTCACATATGTCCCAGTAAAACACGTGCCAATGATTATCTGCACACATATGTCCGTGATCACGCGAACCAATTATTATACACTTAACGGAATTTTTTTTTTACAAAAAACATGTAGCAGAATACATTTTGGCTTAAATTTATGACAAAATTTGATTTCACTGGATTTCTTTTAAGAAAGAAAGGAGAAAATATAGTTTTTTTTTCAAAATTTCCGCTATGTTTTCGCTTATATTGCAAAAAATAAAAAACGGAGTCGCGAATAAATACCACCAAACTAAAGCTCTATTTGTGCGAACAAAATGATAAAAAATTCATTTGGTTACAGCATTGCATGACCGCGCAATTGTCACTGAAAGTGTGAGAGCGCTGAAAGCTGAAAATTGGTCTGGGGAGGAAGGGGGCGAAAGTGCCCAGTATTGTAGTGGTTAAAGACACAAAACAATTCATTAACACATTGTCTGGTATCATCCCTAAGAGAGGACTTTGGCTAGTTACTGCGGATGTTACTTTGCTGTACACCATCATCCCCCACCATTTGGGTCTAGAAGCAGTAAGACTATATTTGGTGAGAGGATCTGGGCTGGCCCCGTTACAGATAGAGTTCATTATGGAACTTTTGGAGTACGCGGCAGGTCACAATTACTTCTGGTTTGACCATCAGTTCTATCGCCAGGATAGGGGTGTGGCTATGGGGGCTAAGTATGCCCCCAGCCTGGCCAACCTATTTATGGCCAAGTGGGAGGAGGATGTCATCGATGCCCCCAGAAGGCCAGAGGTGGTCTTGTGGGCGAGGTACATCGATGACATCCTCCTCCTATGGGATGGTAGTGAACCAGACTTGCATGCGTTCATGGCAACTTTGAATGTGAAGGACAGAGGCATCAAGTTGAATTTTAAAGCTAGTCTGGAAGAAATCTATTTTCTCGACCTAAATATTAAAGTGGTAAATGACAGCTTTGTCACATCAACTTTTTTCAAGTCAACTGACAGAAATTCATATATTTCTCTGGACAGTTGTCATTATGAACCGTGGCTAAAAGCAGTCCCTCAGGGACAGTTTACACGCCTAAGGCGCAACTGTACTGATGTTGAGACGTTTAATAATCAAGCAACCTTACTCTCAAACAGATTCTTGGAGAAGGGTTACGATCGTGAATTTCTCTCCAAAGCAGTGAAAACAGCACGCAAGAAAGATAGGTCAGCATTGCTGATGGATAGAAACCCCAATAGGGTAGACACCCAAACCAATTTATTATTTATTACTACCTTCTCGGTACAGCATCGTTGCATCAAGGGCCTGATTCAGTAACACTGGCATTTATTAGCCAGTGATCAGGTTCTTGGTGCTGTTCTACCCCAGAAACCATGTGTTATTTTTAAAGGGGCTTCTTCTCTAAGTAGTAGGATTGCACCTAGTGTGCAGGACCCACCAAAAACCAACAAATGTTTCTTTCAGAACCTTACGGGGTACTATAGGTGTAAAAACTGTCAGGTGTGTATCCTGAATAGGAGTAAGGAAAGAAAGATCTGTAGTTTCGTGTCCACCAGCACCTCAAGATCTTATGAAGTTGAGCCCTTTATTATTATGTTCTTCTGAGGGAGTGGTCTACCTCATACAATGCCCTTGTGGCCTACAGTATGTAGGGAGGATCAAAAGGGCTCTCTGCGTTAGATTGAACAAACATATTAACAACATTAGAAAAGGGTTTGATAAACACTCAGTCTCAAGGCACTATGATCAGATGCATAACAGGGATCCATCAAATACATTATATATGGGTATAGACAAATACAAGACCCACTGGAGAGGTGGGTCACTTGTCAGAGAAATCTCAAGACAAGAAATGGCCTGGATACATAGACTCAAAAATGTTCCCTTTGGCCTCAACGTCGATATAGATGTGAATGCCTTCACTAATAACTCATGATCGCATTTACACTGTATACGGCGTATGCTTGGTGATCTGTAGTCTATTGTGATTTGGAAAAATGGCCTATATAGCATGGACGTATGGGAATCTTTTGATTTCCCTGTTCATGTTGCTTAGTTTTTAAATTTTTATGAGAATTTTGTGAATAATGATTTTTCATAAAAAACATTTTTGTATATAAATTCTGATGGGGAGACGGATAGTCGGTAGACACTTAGTGCTACGTTGATCCTCTGTTGTCTAGCTGACACTGACAAACCTGTTCCCCTAACCTATGGCTAACCTTGAGGCGTATGGCCTCTTGGGATTAAACATTGGGTATGCGCTACTGCTAATGGGTCACCAGGTGGCGCATCCTATATGTTTTGGATTATGATTTTTTATAAATTTTGCCTTCCTTTTCCGGCATAGGTGTCACCGGAGAAGTATGTGTATTTACAACTTAGGAGGTATAAATTGCGATACTTTAGTTTTTTCGCAGTGTCTGATGATTCAGATAATATCGCGTTTTTTGAGGAGTGTTTGTTTTTAATGCTCAGGTTTCTGGGTATGTGGTGCATTCCTAATACCAGAGTGAGTGTGACTATATGCACATGACCTGGGACACGTCATTTTAGGTAGCTATTTTTTAATTTGGAAAGTTGTTGTAGATACCAATTTCCGTTATTCACCAAATAACACCACTGGAGGGTATTCATGTGAGCAGGACATCTGATGTGCACGCATGATCCCATCCTGGTGGTACACATTTTGGTAGTCTACATATTTTTATGATAAGGAGACACATGATCCATTAAATGGAAGTGTCCCCTAAATCATATCTTGGTCCACTTGGAGTGGGTCATATTTAGGGTCCATGTCTCCTTCTCGTGCCGTGACTAAGTCAGTCCGGTCACCTGATGGACCTTCAGTTTCTTTTTCATCAAAAGTTTTTTATTAAAGTTCTAGTTTATGATATAATTATAATTTTTTTGATATACGCGGGTAGCCAGTACTGACAACGTTCCGCTGGTTAATATCGGCGGATCTCGCAAGCGCCACATTTTGCTGGGCAGGTATAGTTGTGGTTTGCAGCTGAGAGCGAGGCTTGGTCAGGCGGCGACCACATAAAGGTCCTCCCATGCCTCTGGACGACGTAATTCTATTACGAAGCGCGTAGGACGGAGCAACGTGCTGACGTCACCTCGCGTTTGTGGTTGGAGATCCAGGAAGGATGGGTCTGTCTGTGTGTGTGCCGGCGGGCGCACCGGACTTAAGGCTTCTGATATCTTTGCTTCTTGTAAGTGCAATTGTTGTATTAACTTTTTAAATAAATCAAAGGTTTTACACTATTGGAGCCTTTATCTCTTTCATGCCATTTATACACACCCATGAGCCTTGATTTATGTGAGATGAGTTGAAGAGTGCCGGGTACATTGCTTACGGGGGGGTCATAGACTTCTAGTAAGACTTAAATCTTTACACATTGGTGGTGGATTGAATACAGCTCACAATTTGAAGATTGGATTTTCCTCTGGATGGACTTTAATGCTTAATATATTATTTGTAGTTTTGCACGGGTGTAGGCTATATGTTTGGATTCACTTATTTTTGGACTATTTCCTAAGGCCATCACTTTTTTACTCACATTTATTCACAATTTTTGTTTTCCAGTATTAATTCTGTGAGGACTCCTATTCACTGTTTATTGTTATCAATGCATATATGATTTTTATAGCATACTTATGTTTGGGTTTTAGGTTCAGCATCTCTATATTCATATTCAGTTTTTTTGTGTCACATCAGAGTCGCGCTGTTCCTTTTTTGTTACGGCCAGTGCGATTCTGTTCATTGGTGAGGTCACAGACACACTCATAATTTATGTGTGTCACTGGTTTAACGCAACTTATTTATTTTTTCTGGTTTTCTACTGTAGTTATGTTACGCAGCAGAGTTGCAGCTTCCAAAAGGTCTTAATAGAGATCAACTTCCTTAACTGTATATGCACACTGAGTGTATTTATTTACCGTAGCACAGTTTCTTTTCTACTTTTCCATATCCATAGAGTGTGTCTGTGTAGTGTGAGTACTCAAATTAAAGCGCACCAAACACCTCTTTACATTGATTAAAGTGCATCTACGTACAGATTTCAAATTCTTCTTTACATTTGCTTATAATCACCGCCCCCTCCCTCCCAATAATGTCTGGGAGGACAACAAGGAGAGGCAGATGTCCCCTTGGCACTGTAAGGGGGGCAGCAACAAATGTGTCCACAGACAAAGGTGGACGTGGTAGTCAGTCCTCAGGCAGGACATAATTTCCTCTGTTTAGTGAGTTTGCCGTGCTATCCAGTCACAGCATGCAGAGGAGGTAGTGGACTGGCTTACTAAACCTTCCTCATCTTCCTCATCCTCTGTCACACAATCAGAGACAAGTGTGCAGTTCCCTGCAGTTGCCAGAGTGGATAAACCTGCCTGCTTCTCTATTCCTGCCATAGCCCCAACATCAGCCATTGAGGAGTCAGCTGAGTTATTTGACCACAGCGTCAGCCACTTGCTCCTTGATGATGCCCAGCCATTACTGGATTCAGATGTTGGTTCTGAGGTTGAAGATGAAAGGAACATGAGCCCAGGGGTGTACCTAGAGCATTTGGCACCCGGGGCGGATCCTATATCTGGCACCCCCCCCCCCCATTAAAATGTAAAAATACCTCACTGTGCCCCCTACATCCTTCAATATCTCTTTGTCACTACTGTGTCCCCGCTCTCCACAACTGCATCTCTGGACCCCTTTACATTACACATCCCCCTGCGCCTCTGGACCCCTTTACATTACATAGCACCCTGCCCTTCTGGACCCCTTTACATTAAACAGCACCCTGAACCTCTGGACCCCTTTACATTACACAGCCACTGTACCCCTTTACATTACACAGCACCCTGCCCTTCTGGACCCCTTTACATTAAACATCACCCTGAACCTCTGGACCCCTTTACATTACACAGCACCCTGCCCTTCTGGACCGCTTTACATTAAACAGCACCCTGATCCTCTGGACCCCTTTACATTACACAACACCCTGCAGCTCTGGGCCCCTTTACATTACACAACACCCTGATCCTCTGGACCCCTTTACATTACACAACACCCTGCAGCTCTGGGCCCGTTTACATTGCACAACATCCTGCACCTCTGGACCCCTTTACATTACACAACACCCTGCAGCTCTGGACCCCCTGCATGTTACACAGACCCCCCCCTTCAGTGCAGACCCCCTCTTCAGTGTAGCCCTCGTTCAGTGCAGACACCCTCTTTAGTGTAGCCCCCATTCAGTGCAGACCCCCCTCTTCGGTGTAGCCCCCGTTCAGTGCAGACCCCCCTATTCAGTGTAGCCCCCGTTCAGTGCAGACCCCCCTATTCAGTGTAGCCCCCGTTCAGTGCAGACCCCCCTATTCAGTGTAGCCCCGTTCAGTGCAGACCCCCCTCTTCAGTGTAGCCCCCGTTCAGTGCAGACCCCCCTATTCAGTGTAGCCCCCGTTCAGTGCAGACCCCCCTATTCAGTGTAGCCCCCGTTCAGTGCAGACCCCCCCTTCAGTGCAGACCCCCTCTTCAGTGTAGCCCCCGTTCAGTGCAGACCCCCTCTTCAGTGTAGCCCCCAGTCAGTGCAGACCCCCTCTTCGGTGTAGCCCCCGTTCAGTGCAGACCCCCCTCTTCGGTGTAGCCCCCGTTCAGTGCAGACCCCCCTATTCAGTGTAGCCCCCGTTCATTGCAGACCCCTCTCTTCAGTGTAGCCCCCGTTCAGTGCAGACCCCCCCTTCAGTGTAGCCCCCGTTCAGTGCAGACCCCCCTTCAGTGCAGACCCCCCCTTCAGTGTAGCCCCCGTTCAGTGCAGACCCCCCTTCAGTGTAGCCCCCGTTCAGTGCAGACCCCCCCTTCAGTGTAGCCCCCGTTCAGTGCAGACCCCCCCTTCAGTGTAGCCCCCGTTCAGTGCAGACCCCCCTCTTCAGTGTAGACCCCCCTCTTCAGTCTAGCCCCCCTCTTCAGTGCAGCCCCCCTCTTCAGTGCAACCCCCCCTCTTTAGTCTAGTCTAGCCCCCATTTAGTGCAGACCCCCCCCCCCATTCAGTACCTCAGATCAGCGCGGCGGCACATGCTCACCAGATCCCCTCCTCCTGTTTACACATAAACAGAGAGGAGGGGGAGGCGGCTGCTCGGCTCTGCCTGTGTGACATCCGGGATCTCACAGGCAGACAGCCCGCGGCCGCAAGAGGAGGGGATGGACTGCTTCAATCGCGGAGGGGGGTGCCGGCCTGACACCCCCCCGTGTGTGGTACCCCCCCGCCGCCCACTTAGTACGCCTCTGGGCGGCGCCGGCGGCTTCACTCTGCTTGGCTGTTTGAGACAGCCGAGACAGAGCGGCGAACACCCCTCTCCCCCTCACCTGCCGCTGCGGCGCGATCATATGTCTCTGCTTCAATCGCGGAGGGGGGCGCCGGCCTGACACCCCCGCCAGTGTGTGGCACCTGGTGCGGCCCGCCCCCCCCCCCCCCGCACCCCCCTTAGTACGCCACTGCATGAGCCTAGAGAGAGGGAGGAACACTGGTAGACAAATTGGCATTCATGTTCCCCAAGCCGCAGCGTATTGCCAAGTTGTCTCCAGTGGTAATGATGAAGATGGAGGAGATGGAGATGATGATGATGATGAGGTCACTGATGCGACTTGAGTAGCCAGAGGAGGAAACTGAAGGCATATCTCCCAATTTTTTGAGATGGGAATGAGGGACACCTATCAGCAAAAGTATGCAGGCCTAGGACACACACCCTTGCCACGCCCTCTTAAAGGAGAATTGTACAAAAAAAAAAAAAAAAAAGGATTGGTTAAACCCACAGGTGCTTTTTTTTACCACTACTATTCCTTTATATTGGCTTTTGTAATTTACAAATGCAGCAATTTAGAAATCAGATGAAAGGTTTAGCGCTGGGAAATACTTTTTGATGGATAAAAAGTGCATTTTATATACAACTTTATAGATCAGACCAAAATGAGGGACAAATGATTAGAAATGAGGGACATTGCTCCAATTCAGGGACAGTTGGGAGCTATGGTGAAATTGAGGCGGCACAACCCCAAGGAGGCCAACATCAAGAAAGAGTAGAGAGCAGCCACCCTATTCCATCACATTCTGCAGCTGTTATCTCCAGGCCCACTCCCCAAAGCTCAGCTGTCTGGGCATTTTTCAGCACACCTACAGCAGATCGCACTGTTGCTATCTGCAAACTGTTTCTCAGGCACATCAAACGTGGCAAAAACACCAACCATATGCATATCAATGCAATTTTGATTGCCCTCATCAAGAGTACCTCTATAGTGTGCATATCATTGCAATTCTTTACAGCAAGCCCAATTCTTGCTTTCATCAAGAGTAGCTCTATAGGGTCAGGGTGGGAAGGCGCCACCAACACCCAAAGACCAATTTTTACACACCCGTTACTTCTATACAAAGTCAAAGTGACACCAGAATGTATCCAAAAAATCTCTATACTTGTTCCCAGTGCACTACATTGTGGCCTCATCACAAATCTGTATTGTGGCCTCAATACAAATCTGCCACTTTACAAATAAACTTAGGGGACCCCCCTCCCCCAGGCACTATATTGGAAGGGATTTTTCATTTTTAGTCTTTCACTTTAAAAATAAATAAAAAAAAATTTAAAACAAAAAAATCACTGCTCATTTAATTTATTTTTCACAAACTTTTTTTTTTTGGTGCGAACCAAACAGGGGGCTGTTCGACCCATCCCTACTGGTGACCCCTTTAGTGATAACTAAAGATCTATATAAAGGAATCAGGAGTCAGGACCCCGTCCTCCAGCGGATGATATATGATTCTTCTATATAGAAGAATCAGGACCTCCTTCCTCCTGCTGGTGATCCCTCTAGTGATAATGAAGATCTATATAGAGGAATCAGGACCTCCTTCCTCCTGCTGGTGATCCCTCTAGTGATAATAAAGATCTATTTAGAGGAATCAGGACCTCCTTCCTCCTGCTGGTGATCCCTCTAGTGATAATAAAGATCTATATAGAGGAATCAGGACCTCCTTCCTCCTGCTGGTGATAATAAAGATCTATATAGGGTAATCAGGAACTCCTTCCTCCTGCTGGTGATCCCTCTAGTGATAATAAAGATCTATATAGGGGGAATCAGGACCTTCTTCCTCCTGCTGGTGATCCCTCTAGTGATAATAAAGGTCTATATAGGGGGAATCAGGACCTCCTTCCTCCTGCTGGTGATCCCTCTAGTGATAATAAAGATCTATATAGAGAATCAGGACCTCCTTCCTCCTGCTGGTGATCCCTCTAGTGATAATGAAGATCTATATAGGGGTAATCAGGACCTCTTTCCTCCTGCTGGTGATCCCTCTAGTGATATAAAGATCTATATAGGGGGAATCAGGACCCCCTTCCTCCCACCTGCTGGTGATCCCTCTAGTGATATAAAGATCTATATAGGGGAATCAGGACCTCCTCCCTCCTGCTGGTGATCCCTCTAGTGATAAGAAAGATCTTTATAGGGGGAATCAGGACCTCCTTCCTCCTGCTGGTGATCCCTCTAGTGATAACTAAAGATCTATATAGGGGTAATCAGGACCTCCTTCCTCCTGCTGGTGATCCCTCTAGTAATTATAAAGATCTATATAGGGGGAGTCAGGACCTTCTTCCTCCTGCTGGTGATCCCTCTAGTGATAATAAAGGTCTATATAGGGTAATCAGGACCTCCTTCCTCCTGCTGGTGATCCCTCTAGTGATAATAAAGATCTATATAGGGGTAATCAGGACCTCCTTCCTCCTGCTGGTGATCCCTCTAGTGATAATAAAGATCTATATAGGGTAATCAGGACCTCCTCCCTCTTGCTGGTGATCCCTCTAGTGATAATGAAGATCTATATAGGGGGACCAGGACCTCCTCCCTCCTGCTGGTGATCCCTCTAGTGATAATGAAGATCTATATAGGGGAATCAGGACCTCCTTCCTCCTGCTGGTGATCCCTCTAGTGATAATGAAGATCTATATAGGGGTAATCAGGACCTCCTTCCTCCTGCTGTTGATCCCTCTAGTGATAAAGATCTATATAGAGAATCAGGACCTGCTGGTGATCCCTCTAGTGATAATAAAAATCTATATAGGGTAATCAGGACCTCCTTCCTCCTGCTGGTGATCCCCTAGTGATAATAAAGATCTATATAGGGGTAATCAGGACCTCCTTCCTCCTGCTGGTGATCCCTCTAGTGATAATAAAGATCTATATAGGGGAATCAGGACCTCCTTCCTCCTGCTGGTGATCCCTCTAGTGATAATGAAGATCTATATAGGGGAATCAGGACCTCCTTCCTCCTGCTGGTGATCCCTCTAGTGATATAAAGATCTATATAGGGTAATCAGGACCTCCTTCCTCCTGCTGGTGATCCCTCTAGTGATAATAAAGATCTATATAGGGGTAATCAGGACCTCCTTCCTCCTGCTGGTGATCCCTCTAGTGATAATAAAGATCTATATAGGGTAATCAGGACCTCCTTCCTCCTGCTGGTGATCCCTCTAGTGATAATAAAGATCTATATAGGGGTAATCAGGACCTCCTTCCTCCTGCTGGTGATCCCTCTAGTGATAATAAAGATCTATATAGGGGTAATCAGGACCTCCTTCCTCCTGCTGGTGATCCCTCTAGTGATAATAAAGATCTATATAGGGGAATCAGGACCTCCTTCCTCCTGCTGGTGATCCCTCTAGTGATAATAAAGATCTATATAGGGGTAATCAGGACCTCCTTCCTCCTGCTGGTGATCCCTCTAGTGATAAAAAGATCTATATAGGGGTAATCAGGACCTCCTTCCTCCTGCTGGTGATCCCTCTAGTGATAATAAAGATCTATATAGGGTAATCAGGACCTCCTTCCTCCTGCTGGTGATCCCTCTAGTGATAATGAAGATCTATATAGGGGTAATCAGGACCTCCTTCCTCCTGCTGGTGATCCCTCTAGTGATAATAAAGATCTATATAGGGGAATCAGGACCTCCTTCCTCCTGCTGGTGATCCCTCTAGTGATATATAAAGATCTATATAGGGGAATCAGGACCTCCTTCCTCCTGCTGGTGATCCCTCTAGTGATAATAAAGATCTATATAGGGGAATCAGGACCTCCTTCCTCCTGCTGGTGATCCCTCTAGTGATAATGAAGATCTATATAGGGGAATCAGGACCTCCTTCCTCCTGCTGGTGATCCCTCTAGTGATAATGAAGATCTATATAGGGGAATCAGGACCTCCTTCTCCTGCTGGTGAACCCTCTAGTGATAATAAAGGTCTATATAGGGGTATCAGGACCTCCCTCTAGTGATAATAAAGGTCCTCCTTCCTGGTGACCACTCTAGTGATAGTCTCTGATAACCCCAGACACAGCAGATAAGAGTAGCTCCACGTTTACCTGGAAAGTCTACCAAAGTGCTAAGGACTGTCTTACTTCCTTCGCTGCGCTCATTATTGGCAGGACTGAAACATCTTCAGTTTCAAATCTGAACGGAGGTGGAATATTCCAGATGTGGGTGGAGGTTGCAGCTCCCCCATGGTTGGCACCGCAAGATCATCATACACCTACCCCAGGCTGCATTGCTCTGATTGGAGGCTGACGTTCTGATTCCTTCCAAGTGGAACTTTGTGCCAAGCAACAGGTCCTCTCCGACCACCGACACCGGGTGCAGCTAAGGGGCACCCAGGTGGAGCACAGAGACAGACTAATTCTGGGTGGAGCTGCGGACAGTGACCAAGGCTTGCTGTTTGAGTGTCAGCTTGCAAACTTCTGTTTTTGGGTGGAGCATCAACATCACCAGCCGTTTCCAGTGCTGCAAGTGGAGTAGCGGGACACCGCAGAGTTACATTTCCGTGGAGCTGGTGGACCCCATTGTGCTTACAGCATCATTTTTTATTTTGGATGGAGGAGAGTCATTTCCCTTTTTTGGGTGGAGCAGAGTGAAGAGTCTCAGGGTCAAGGCTGCTGTTGGTGTAAAAGGGGAGTCGGAGCAGAGGACTGTGTACTCTAGATGGAGCAGGGGCACTGGTGTTGTTTATTGTAGGTAGAGCAGGGGCACAGTGGTGTCTATTTTTAGCTAGAGCAGGGGCACTGTACTGCCTATTTTTAGCTATAGCAGGGGCACAGGGCTGTCTATTTTTAGCTATAGCAGGGGCACAGTGCTGTCTATTTTTAGCTATAGCAGGGGCACAGGGCTGTCTATTTTTAGCTATAGCAGGGGCACTGTGATGTCTATTTTTTAAAATATTTTTATTGAGTATAAGAAATACAAGCAAACAACAACAGTAAACCTGCCACAGCATTGGGACTAGACCCACAGTGCTGTGTTTAGCTGGAGCAGGGGGGGCAGTGCTGTCTATTTTTAGCTGAAGCAGGGGCACTGTGCTGTCTATTTTTAGCTAGTGCAGGGGCACAGTGCTATTTTTAGCTGGAGCAGGGGCACCGTGCTGTCTATTTTTAGCTAGTGCAGGGGCACAGTGCTATTTTTAGCTGGAGCAGGGGCACCGTGCTGTCTATTTTTAGCTAGTGCAGGGGCACAGTGCTATTTTTAGCTAGAGCAGGGGCACCGTACTGTCTATTTTTAGGTAGAGCAGTGGCACAGTGCTATTTTTAGATGGAGCAGGGGCACAGTGCTGTCTATTTTTAGATGGAACAGGTGTACAGTGCTGTCTATTTGTAGCAGGGGCGCAGTGCTGTCTATTTTTAGATGGAACAGGTGTACAGTGCTGTCTATTTGTAGCAGGGGCGCAGTGCTGTCTATTTTTAGATGGAACAGGTGTACAGTGCTGTCTATTTGTAGCAGGGGCGCAGTGCTGTCTATTGTGGTGCACAGTGTTGTCTATTTTTAGCTGGAGCAGGGGACAGTGCTATTTTTAGCTGGAGCAGGGGACAGTGCTATTTTTAGCTGGAGCAGGGCTCACATTACTATCTATTCTGGGTGGAGCAGCTACAACCTTATTTTAAAATCTCCAGAGTTCAGAGCTGTATCAATTTTGGGTGGATAGGGGTCACAGATCATAGTTTTTGGGGGAAGCAGTAACACCAAGTGGAGCAGAGTTCTGTGCATTGTAGGTGGAGCAGAGGCACAGAGCTGGTCATTGTAGGTGGAGCAGAGGCGCAGAGCTGGTCATTGTAGGTGGAGCAGAGCTTAAGAGGTCAGCTGGGAGGGCGGAGTCAGTCTTATTTCAGGCGGAGCAGCGCCCCGCCCCTTTCAGTTGTAGGTAGAGCGGAGGTCTTGCTTTGAGCGGAGATGGAAGATTTCAGGGGGCGGGACAGCGGTCTGAAGAAACGCCCGGGGTCGGAGCTAGAGTTATTGTTGCCCGGAGACCAGGAAACCGGCTCAGCTCCGCCTTCTCCCTCTGCTGCCGCCCCTCCCACTACCGCCTCCCCGGCCACCACTCCGCCCCCTTCACCGTCCTCCAAGAACGCCCCGCCCCCCGGTCCCGCCTCCACCCCGCTGCAGTGCTGCCCCCCCGCGCCCGACCGTCTCATCGCACGCTGCTGTCATGGAGGAGCCAAGATGGCGGCCCTGGCCTACAACCTGGGCAAACGGGAGATCAACCAGCACTTCAGTGTGAGGAACGCCAAGCTACTGGCCCTGAGCGTCGCCCTCCTCCTCTCCGCCTGCCATGCCGCGTCCCGGGCCTACAGCCGAGGTGAGTGAGTCCTCCCCATCCCCCCTATATGTGTGATCGGAGAGTGTGACAGGTCCGCTTCATCCCCCTGTGTGATCTCATCATCCCGGGTCATCTCCATCCTCTGTGTGATCCCAGAAATCATCCATCTCCATGGTGATCAGTGTGTGACAGGTCCTCTCCATCCCCTATAACAGTGACAGGTCCTCTTTATCCCCTATAACAATGACAGGTCCTCTTCATCCCCCTGTGTGATCTCATCATCATCATCCCGGGTCATCTCCATCCTCTGTGTGATCCCAGAAATCATCCATCTCCATGGTGATCAGTGTGTGACAGGTCCTCTCCATCCCCTATAACAGTGACAGGTCCTCTTTATCCCCTATAACAATGACAGGTCCTCTTCATCCCGTATACCAATGACAGGTCCTCTTCATCCCGTATACCAATGACAGGTCCTCTTCATCCCCTATAACAATGACAGGTCCTCTTCATCCCCTATAACAATGACAGGTCCTCTTCATCCCCTATAACAATGACAGGTCCTCTTCATCCCCTATAACAATGACAGGTCCTCTTCATCCCCTATAACAATGACAGGTCCTCTTCATCCCCTATAACAATGACAGGTCCTCTTCATCCCCTGTAACAATGACAGGTCCTCTTCATTCCGTATACCAAAGACAGGTCCTCTCCATCCCCTATAACAATGACAGGTCCTCTCCATCCCCTATAACAATGACAGGTCCTCTCCATCCCCTATAACAATGACAGGTCCTCTCCATCCCCTATAACAATGACAGGTCCTCTCCATCCCCTATAACAATGACAGGTCCTCTCCATCCCCTATAACAATGACAGGTCCTCTCCATCCCCTATAACAATGACAGGTCCTCTTCATCCCCTATAACAATGACAGGTCCTCTTCATCCCGTATACCAATGACAGGTCCTCTTCATCCCGTATACCAATGACAGGTCCTCTCCATCCCCTATAACAATGACAGGTCCTCTCCATCCCCTATAACAACGACAGGTCCTCTTCATCCCCTATAACAACGACAGGTCCTCTTCATCCCCTATAACAATGACAGGTCCTCTCCATCCCCTATAACAATGACAGGTCCTCTTCATCCCCTATAACAATGACGGGTCCTCTTCATCCCCTATAACAATGACGGGTCCTCTTCATCCCCTATAACAATGACGGGTCCTCTTCATCCCGTATACCAATGACGGGTCCTCTTCATCCCGTATACCAATGACGGGTCCTCTCCATCCCCTATAACAAGGACGGGTCCTCTCCATCCCCTATAACAAGGACGGGTCCTCTCCATCCCCTATAACAAGGACGGGTCCTCTCCATCCCCTATAACAAGGACGGGTCCTCTCCATCCCCTATAACAAGGACGGGTCCTCTCCATCCCCTATAACAAGGACGGGTCCTCTCCATCCCCTATAACAAGGACGGGTCCTCTCCATCCCCTATAACAAGGACGGGTCCTCTCCATCCCCTATAACAAGGACGGGTCCTCTCCATCCCCTATAACAAGGACGGGTCCTCTCCATCCCCTATAACAAGGACGGGTCCTCTCCATCCCCTATAACAAGGACGGGTCCTCTCCATCCCCTATAACAAGGACGGGTCCTCTCCATCCCCTATAACAAGGACGGGTCCTCTTCATCCCGTATACCAATGACAGGTCCTCTCCATCCCCTATAACAAGGACGGGTCCTCTTCATCCCCTATAACAATGACAGGTCCTCTCCATCCCGTATACCAATGACAGGTCCTCTCCATCCCGTATACCAATGACAGGTCCTCTCTGTGCTATGTGATCTCCATGGTAACCGGATCACATGTCCTCTCCATCCTTTGTTTACTTGGTGCCCAACACAGTAAATTTCCCTGGCAGTGACCAGCAATGTTTGGAGTGGGGGGGGGGGGGGTTAAGGGAACCAATAGCAGCGCTTGAGGCTATTGCTACTAGTGGTGGACAGTTTTTTAAAAATGCATATATTTTTTTATAAATAATTGTATTTATAGTCAACTCTTTTAATATGAATTTAAATGAATATAAATACATGTTTTGCCACTATCCACACCTTTTCAGCCAATAGGCTGCTTTCATACTGAGAAGTTTTTGAAGTTCTTTTGCGTTAAGAAAAGCTAAAGAAAAATGCATCCCTTTAAATCCTATGTAGGTCTTCACACTGGTATATTGCGTTTTCGTTGCGGTGTTAAAAATTCTCCTTGCCGCATTTTTGGTGTATATTTGATCAGTTAAAAAATGCAGCAAAAACGCACCTCCCTATTGAAATGCATTGAAAACACGGCAAAAACACCTGTGTTGCGTTTTTGATGTGGTTTTTGAGTCACATGACCTACAAAGAACGCACCATAAAAGTGGCATAATTGCGGTAAAATCGTGCTCGTTTTTCAGGAGCCATTATTGGCACCTTTTTTTTTTTTTTTATATTGGCAAAGCGCCAATTACCTTATTTTTGGCCAATTGTCAATAGCCGATATGTCGGAGCATCCCTAATTATTACAATAACTGACACCAATGTTGGGGGTTATTATGTCATCCACTGACACCAGTGTTTATAGCCCATCATCATTCATTCTGAATGGGTTGCCTAACTTGCAATGCACCTTAATGTTTGAATATGCGCTGCTACTGTGCTGCCTTCTGGAGGTGTTAGGGGCTGCGCTTGAGGCCCTCTATCATTTTCAGGTTGATAATTATTGCCTTAGAGCGATGTGACAGGTCCTCTTTATGCTGTTTGATAATTTGTATGACAGATCTGCCTTATCCTTTTGTGCACTTTGTATTATCGATGTGACAGATCATCCTCATCCTCTGTGTGACTGGTCTGCTTTATCCTTTGTGTTCTCAGTAATAATAATGACAGGTCCTCTTCATCATGTTTACCTTGCATTAAAGTAGTGTGGTTGGTCCTCTTCATTCTTTGTGATCTGTTTGATATGATGGATCTGGTTCATTCTTTGTGTGGTCAGTATTATTATTCTATCTGGTCCTCTTTATCCTGTATACATAGTAATAGTGACAGGTCCTCTTCATCCTGTATAGAATAGAATGATGACAGGTCCTCTTCATCCTGTATATTGGGTAATAATGATGGGTCCTCTTACCTTTCACTGCTTCCACCACAAACGCAGGGCCTGGGAGCATTACATTTCACTGCCAATGACCAACCAGTGCTGGGGGTTATTATTGCAGCCAATGACACCAGTGCTGTGGGTTTTTATTGCAGTGGGTTGTATTTGCATCCATTGGCACTGATGCTGGGGGTTATTATTGCAGTCGGTATCACCAGTGCTGGAGGTTATTATTGCAGTTGGTGACACCAGTGCTGGAGGTTATTATTGCAGTCGGTGACACCAGTGCTGGAGGTTATTATTGCAATCAGTGACACCAGTGCTGGAGGTTATTATTGCAGTCGGTGACACCAGTGCTGGAGGTTATTATTGCAGTCGGTGACACCAGTGCTGGAGGTTATTATTGCAGTCGGTGACACCAGTGCTGGAGGTTATTATTGCAGCCAATGACACCAGTGCTGGGGTTATTATTGCAGTGGGTTGTATTTGCATCCATTGGCGCTGATGCTGGGGGTTATTATTGCAGTCAGTGACACCAGTGCTGGAGGTTATTATTGCAGTTGGTGACACCAGTGCTGAAGGAAGGTTATTATTGCAGTGACACCAGTGCTGGGGGTTATTATTCCAGTCAGTGACACCAGAGCTGGGGGTTATTATTACAGTTGGTGACACCAGTGCTGTAGGTTATTATTACAGTTGGTGACACCAGTGCTGGGGGTTATTATTGCAGTCGGTGACACCAGTGCTGAAGGAAGGTTATTATTACAGTGACACCAGTGCTGGGGGTTATTATTGTAGTCTGTGACACCAGTGCTGGGGATTATTATTGCAATCGGTGACACCAGTGCTGGGGGTTATTATTGCAATCAGTGACACCAGTGCTGGGGGTTATTATTGCAGCCAATGACACCAGTGCTGGGGGTTATTATTGCAGTGGGTTGTATTTGCATCCATTGGCACTGATGCTGGGGGTTATTATTACAGTCGGTGACACCAATGCTGGGGGTTATTTACTGCCATTAGTGACACCAATGCTGTATACAATGTAGTATTGACAGGTCCTCCTAGTGATCTGTATAATAATAGATTGACAGTATTGTCACTCTTGAAGCCGGATGTCACAGCCACATCCTGCTCACATCTCCGGCACATGAAGACTACGGTGGGTGATGTAGGAACCTATATCTGTGCAGTGCTGGGTGTGTGTCTCTCAGGGTACAGTAGGTCTCCTCTACTCCCATAATGCCGCTCACTCACAATATATGTGACATGTCTGGAGTATCTGATGTCCGAGATTAAAACCTATAATAAGTAAAAGCAAGAAAATAAACATTCAACTGTACATTAATGGTCAGTTAAAGCGGAACTCCACCTAAAAGGGATAGATCCACTTTTAAGTCCTCCTCCCCTCTCCTCTGCTACATTAGGTATGCCTTTTTTTGGGGGGGGGGGGGGAGTGGTAGGTAGCTGGTTTTGACAGGTACTCGCTCCCACTTCCACTTGGATCGCCTCAGCGCTGATGAGGCGGCACTGATATGCTGCACTGATTGGCACTAATGGGGCACCACTGATGATCAGTGTAAATGTGCCCTCAGGATAACCAGTTATCGGCTTTCCTTTCCTCATGCTGATAACCGGCATTTGTTTATATGTTACCAGCTGAGATTGGACACAGCTCATCACATGGTAAAGGGCCACTGTGATTGGCCCTTTACCTCAGTCTGTAATCAGTTTTGTCTGAAGGACACACTAATCACAGAGCGCGCAGGGGGGGGGTGTGGGGTTCTGGGAGGACATCAATAGACGCCCTCCCAGAACTGGATGACCGCCATGTAGCCGCCTTTTGGCTAAAGCGAAAGTGGGAGGCGGATGCAGACGGCTGAGAAAAGCCCAGTGGCCAAGACGCACTTTCTAATTGGCATGGTGACCTGGGATTTGTCGAGCCCTGCAAGAAATATACATGAGATGGACCACTGTGTGCTTTGGGCATTGGTGCATAATGAAGAACAGATGGCGATATCCACCCTCTTATAAATGAGCCCTGGAAGTGTTAGGCTACATGTACCCAGGGGAAACCCAGGGGTTGCCACCTCATCCCTTTAAACCTGAACACATCTGAATTACACAGGTTCTGAGGCTAGTTTAATGCAGATAAGGCACCAAGTGAGTTTAACCACATGCCGACCGCGCTATAGTCAAAAGACGGCTACAGCGTGGTCGGCTTATCCTGGGAGGACGTCCGTAGCCCCTGGGGCGCGCACTCGGGAACATCCGTGACCGCCGGGTCCCGAGGACCCGGCGCATCACGGATCACGGTAAACGGCCGCTGATAGCGGGCGTTTACCACGTGATCGCTCCGTCAAATGACGGAGCGATCACATGTACACAAACCGGCGGCACGTCATGACGCCGGTTCCTCCCTCCCCTCTCTGTACCGATCGGTAAAGAGGGGAGAGAAGCGGAGAGGGGGGGAGACGGGACCAGCGCTGTGGGCTGGATGTGTAGTGCCCACAGCGCTGGTCAATACTCTGCCACCACTGTGCAATGCTCTGCCCACCACTGTGCAATGCTCTGCCACCAACCACTGTGCAATGCTCTGCCACCAACCACTGTGCAATGCTCTGCCACCAACCACTGTGCAATGCTCTGCCACCAACCACTGTGCAATGCTCTGCCACCAACCACTGTGCACCGCTCTGCAACCACTGCACCGCTCTGCAACCACTGTACAATGCTCTGCCACCACTGTGCAACACTGCAATACTCTGCAATAAATTTTAATAGAAACAAAGAATTTTTATTTAATTTTTTTACCGAATTTTCTGTATATTTTGATTTATAGCGCAAAAATTAAAAAACCCAGAGGTGATCAAATACCACCAAAAGAAAGCTCTATTTGTGTGAAAAAAAAGGACACAAAATTCATTTGGGTACAGTGTTGCATGACTGAGTAATTGTCATTCAAAGTGTGAGAGCACCGAAAGCTGAAAATTGGTCTGGTTAGGAAGGGGGTTTAAGTGCCCAGTGGGTAAGTGGTTAAAGGATCACTAAAGATAAAAAAAATTTTTTTTTTTAAATAACAAACATGTTATACTTACCTCCACTGTGCAGCTCGTTTTGCACAGAGTGGCCCCGAACATCGTCTTCTGAGGTCCCTCGGCGGCTGTCTCGGCTCCCCCCCCCCCCCCCGCAAGGACTCATCACCTTCATGCGAGCTCCCTCGCATGGTGACAAGTGCTTACGGGCGCGCTCCCGTGATACAGCCGGCGGCCGTAGCCGCTCACTGTATCACTTGGCCCCGCCGAGTCATTGGATGTGATTGACAGCAGCGCGAGCCAATGGCTGCGCTGCATCTAATCCATCCACTGTAACCAATCAACGGCCAGGCTGAGCGGTGAAGAGGATGTCGGGGGCGAGCGTGGGACTTTTGGGGGGGCGGTATTGTTTGATGTTTTTTCACCTTAATGCATAGAATGCATTAAAGTGGGGTGCCCCCTAAAAAATAAGTCAGCAGCTACAAATACTGCAGCTGCTGACTTTTAATAATCGGACACTTACCTGTCCCAGGGTCCAGCGATGTGGGGGAACGAAGCCCCCCCTTGTTCCCAGCTCCGCTCGCGGCACCGGAATTCTTACTGTGGGTACCCGGCTGTGGCTTCACAGCCGGGTACCCACTGCGCATGCGCTCGCGGCGCCACACGCCGTGATACGCTGCACAGTCGTCTGTGACCTGTCACATGTCCCAGATGACTGACTCCGCCGAGGGGAAGTGATGTCAGTGCTCGGGCACTGAAGGAGGCAGACTACGAGGGACCCCCTAGGAACATGCATTTAGAGGTGAGTAAAAAAAAAATGTTTTTTATTTTATTTTTTTATGAATTTAAACCACATGCTGACCGGGCCATTGCCGAAAGACGGCTACAGCGCGGTTGGCTTATTCTGTGTTTCCTCCCAGAAACTTTCTCCCGCGTGCACTCGGGAACATCCGTGACCGCCGGGTCTCGAACCCGGCGCATCATGGATCATGGTAAACCGCCGCTGATAGCGGCCGTTTACCACGTGATCGCTCCATCAAATGACGGAGCGATCACATGTACACAAACTGGCGTCACGTCATGACGCCGGTTCCTCCCTCCCCTCTCTGTACCGATCGGTACAGTGAGAGGGGAGAAGCGGAAAGGGATGAGATGGGACCAGAGCTGTGGGCTGGATGTGTAGTGCCCACAGCGCCGGTCAGTGACAGCTACACTGCCACCACTGTGCAATCCTCTGCCACCACTGTGCAATACTCTACCAACACTGCAATACTCTGCCAAAACTAGCCAATACTCTGCAATAATTTTTAAAAGAAACAAAGAATTTTTTATTTATTTTTTACCAAATTTTCAGTATTTTTTGATTTATAGCGCAAAAAATTAAAAACCCAGCAGTGATTAACCACTTCAGCCCCGGACCATTTGGCAGCCAAAGGACCAGAGGTCTTTTTTCAATTTCGCACTGCACTACTTTAACTGGTAATTGCGCGGTCATGCAATTTTGTAACCAAACGAAATTTGCGTCCTTTTCTTCCCACAAATAGAGCTTTCTTTTGATGGTATTTGATTGCCTCTGTGATTTTTATTTTTGCGATATAAACGGAAAAAGAGCGAAAATTTTGAAAAAAAAAGAGATTTTCTACTTTTTGTTATAAAAAAAAAATCTAATAAACTCAATTTTAGTCAAACATTTGGGCCAAAATGTATTCAGCCACATGTCTTTAGTAAAAAAAAATGCCAATAAGCGTATATTTATTGGTTTGCGCAAAAGTTATAGCGTCTACAAACTAGAGTACATTTTCTGGAATTTACACCGCTTTTAATTTATGACTGCCTATTTCATTTCTTGAGGTGCTAAAATGGCAGAGAAGTACAAAACCCCCCCAAATGACCCCATTTTGGAAAGTAGACACCCCAAGCTATTTGCTGAGAGGCATGTTGAGCCCATTGAATATTTTTTTTTTTAGTCCCAAGTGATTGAATAAAGACAAAAATAAAAAAGATTTTTTTTTTTTTTCAAAAAGTTGTCACTAAATGATATATTGCTCACACATGCCATAGTTATATGTGGAATTGCACCCCAAAATACATTTTGCTGCTTCTCCTGAGTATGGGGATACCACATGTGTGGGACTTTTTGGGAGCCTAGCCGCGTACGGGGCCCCGAAACCCAAGCACCGCCTTCAGGATTTCTAAGGGTGCAAATTTTTGATTTCACTCCTCACTACCTATCACCGTTTCGAAGGCCATAAAATGCCAAAATAGCACAAAACCCCCCCAAATGACCCCATTTTGGAAAGTAGACACCCCAAGCTATTTGTTGAGAGGCATGGTGAGTATTTTACAGCTCTCATTTGTTTTTGAAAATGAAGAAAGTAAAGAAAAAAAAAAAAATTTTTTTTTTTTTCAATTTTAAAAACTTTGTGACAAAAAGCGACATCTGCAAAATACTCACAATACCTCTCAGCAAATAGCTTGGGGTGTCTACTTTCCAAAATGGGGTCATTTTGGGGGGTTTTATGCCATCTGGGCATTCCATGGCCTCCGAAACTGTGATTGGCAGTGAGAAGTGAAATAAAAAAATTACACCCTTAGAAAGCCTGAAGGCGGTGATTGGTTTTTGGGGTTCCGTACGCAGCTAGGCTCCCAAAAAGTCCCACACATGTGGTATCCCCGTACTCAGGAGAAGCAACAGAATGTATTTTGGGGTGTATTTCTACATATGCCCATGACATGTTTGAGCAATATATCATTTAGTGACAACTTTTTGTAAAAAAAATATATATATTTTTTTTTTTTTTTCATTATTCAATCTCTTGGGACAAAAAAAAAAAAAATATTTAATGGGCTCAACATTGCTCTCATCAAATAGCTTGGGGTGTCTACTTTCCAAAATGGGGTCATTTGGGGGGGGTTTGAACTGTCCTGGCATTTTATGCACAACATTTAGAAGCCTATGTCACACGTCACCCACTCTTCTAACCACTTGTAGACAAAGCCCTTTCTGACACTTTTTGTTTACATGAAAACATATTTTTTTTTTTTGCAAGAAAATTACGTTGAACCCCCAAACACTATATATAATGTTAAAGCAAAGGCCCTACAGATTAAAATGGTGGGTGTTGCATTTTTTTTTTCCACACAGTATTTGCGCAGCGATTTTTCAAACGCATTTTTTGTGGAAAAAATACACTTTTTTTTATTTTAATGCACTAAAACACACTATATTGCTCAAATTTTTGATGAACTAAAAAATATGATCTTAGGCCGAGTACATGGATACCAAACACGACATGCTTTAAAATTGCGCACAAACACGCAGTGGCGACAAACTACATACATTTTTAAAAGCCTTTAAAAGCCTTTACATGATACCACATTAGATTCACGGAGGAGGTCTACTGCTAAAATTACTGCCCTCGATCTGACCTTCGCGGTGATACCTCACATGCATGGTGCAATTGCTGTTTACATATGACGCCAGACCAACGCTTGTGTACGCCTTTGCGCAAGAGAAGGGGGGGCAGGGGTGCTTTTTTTTTTTTTTTTTGTTTTTTTTTTTATTTATTTAGCTTTTTTATTTTATTTTTAAACTGTTCCTTCCATTTTTTTTCTTTGTTATGATTTTTATTGTTATCTCAGGGAATGTAAATATCCCCTATGATAGCAATAGGCAGTGACAGGTACTCTTTTTTTGAAAAAATTGGGGTCTATTAGACCCTAGATCTTTCCTCTGCCCTCAAAGCATCTGACCACACCAAGATTGGTGTGATAAAATGCTTTCCCAATTTCCCAATGGCGCGGTTTATATCCGGGAGGGGGGACATTCCCTCCCACTGCTTGTAAAAGCAGTCTAGAGGCTAATTACCCGCTAGAATTGCTTTTACATGAAAGCCGATCACTGGCTGAAAAGAATGATACCAAGATGATACCTAAACCTGCAGGCATCATTCTGGTATAACCATTCAAAGTCCAGCAACATACTGGACATATATTGTAATCTTTTTTTTTTCATGCAGCCTCTTGGCTGAACGAAAAAAACGAGATTGATTGGTGGGTATGCCCACCATTAGAATACCTCCCTTCATCCACCCACTTCTAATGATGGGCATACATGCACCATTTATATATGCCGATGCATGGGGGCATCCTCCCGCAAAAGTTATGCCGTGTACACACGGTCGGAATTTCGACCGTATGTACGTGGCATTAGGAGCCAATCGCTCCTCCCCCCCCCCTGCTGCCCCCATGCTTCGGCATATATGCTCTTTTTTTTAACTGTGGTGGTGAAATCACCTCCTACAGCGTTGGAGTCGCGGCTTTATGTATCGTGGGAGCAAACGCTGTTGCTGTCAAGATAAATAAATCCGCGTTGCAACTGAATGGCGCACCTGAAAACAAAAAAATGCTTAACACTAAAACACAGTAAACAAAATTACATACCTGAAAAGCAAGCATGATAAAACATGATAAAACATAATAAAACATTGCAGAATAGAATGGAGTAAAAAAAGAGCAACAATAGAGAGAGAATAGAGTGAGAGAGAGAACAATAAAACGACAACTATTTTATTTTTTTTTATTTTTTTGAGATTCACAGGTAAAAAAGCTCCTGACTGAAGCGACTGAATCAAAACGCTACCACAAAAAAAACTGTTAGCGATCGCAGGGATCAGGCCTGACTCTGCGAACGCTGCAGTTATGTGTGCTTAGTGTTTTGTAAGTGACAGTGATCGATCGATACTGCACTTGGGTGGGCTGGGCTGGGCGGAGGGGGAAAACGCAGGTGCTAGCAGGTATCTGGGCTGATCCCGCTAACAATGCGGTTTTTTTTGGAACCCTAAACTGCTGGGACGCTAGTATAGATCTGATCAGATCAGATATTGATCTGTTCAGATACTGTGCCACTAAGGGAGGTGTATGCTTTGCACGTGGGTGTTTGCGGTACTGGCACTAACCTGGGGCGACGCAGACCTTATTTGACCCTAAAACCTAATTGATATCACCCGCCGGGCGATCAGGGGGTTAAACCGTTATTGGGTAATAAATGGCGGGTGCCCTGACAGTATAAAAAACAAGCTAACTAACCAGCGTCACCCGTAACAGTAATACAAAAAAAAACTGGTTACCTAGCGACACTAATGCAGCGATCAGAAAAACGATCGCTTAGTGACACTGGCAAAAGGGGGTGAAAGGGTTAACTAGGGGCAATCAGGGGGTTAAACCTTTATTAGGTAATATATGGGGGTACCTGACGCTATATAAAAACCTGACGGGGAACCTAAATAACGAAATAACTAACTGGCTAACCAGCGTCACCAGTGACAGTTATACAGTGATCACTGGTGAAAGGGTTAACTCTAGGGGCAATCAGGGGGTTAAAACCTTTATTTAGGTTGTAATATGGGGGTACCTGACCTATAAACATGGCGGTTACCTAAAAAAAAAAAATGGTTACCTAGCGACACTAATGCAGCGATCAGAAAAACGATCGCTTAGTGACACTGGCAAAAGGGGGTGAAAGGGTTAACTAGGGGCAATCAGGGGGTTAAAACCTTTATTAGGTAATATATGGGGGTACCTGACGCTATATAAAAACCTGACGGGGAACCTAAATAACGAAATAACTAACTGGCTAACCAGCGTCACCAGTGACAGTTATACAGTGATCACTGGTGAAAGGGTTAACTCTAGGGGCAATCAGGGGGTTAAAACCTTTATTTAGGTTGTAATATGGGGGTACCTGACCTATAAAACTATTTATGAACCTATATAAACATGGCGGTTACCTAAAAAAAAAAAAAAATGGTTACCTAGCGACAGCAGTGACACTAATACAGCGATCAGAAAAACGATCGCTTAGTGACACTGGCAAAAGGGGGTGAAAGGGTTACCTGGGGGGCAATCAAGGGGTTAAACCTTTATTAGGGGGGGGGTAGGGGGCTACCTTGGACCTAAAACTAACTGCCCTGACAGTTATTACAGTCACACTGACACTAAATGCAGTGATCAGTAAAAAAAATGATCACTGCAATTAGTGACACTGTGACTGGGGGGGGAGGGGGTGATCTGGGGGGTGATCAGGGGGTGACAGGGGGGTGGAATATGTGCCTAACTGTACTGGTGTCAGTGTAGTGTTGTGCACTAACCTTAACATGTTCGCCGCTCGGCGTCTCCGGTCACATAGACCGGCGCACCGAGCGTGACATCACTTCCGCCTTCCTGTCTATACAATAGACAGGAAGGGGAAGCTTTTCATTGGCCAGGAGCGATCGCGAGGGGGTGGCCAGAAACCACTGGCCGTCCCCTCGTCCCGGATCGCTCCTGAAGCGATCCCGACCGTCCCCGCCGGCGGAGGGGGGTCCGATCGGACCCCCCAACCGCCGGAAGAATGTCACGTACAGGTACGTGATTCTGCCTGTACGTGCCATTCTGCCGACGTATATATACAGGGGGCGGTCGGGAAGTGGTTAAATACCACCAAAAAAAAAAAAGCTCTATTTGTGTGAAAAAAGGACACAAAATTCATTTGGGTTCAGTGTTGCATGACTGAGTTATTGTCATTCAAAGTGTGAGAGCACCGAAAGCTGAAAATTGGTCTGGTTAGGAAGGGGTTTAAGTGCCCAGTGGGTAAGTGGTTAAGCTAATTTTTTTTTTTGGTGGAAACCCCACTTTAAGGTGAAAAAACTTTTACCTTTTACAACCCCTTTTAATTACCACCTTAATCAGCCACAGAACCTGTGTAATCAATATGTGTTCAGGTTTAAAGGGATGAGGCGGCAACCCTAGGTTTGGCCCATCAGCGTTTTAACATTTTTTGGGGATTTGACGCTACCAGACCAAACCATCCATGCGCATGAGGCCTTAAAGTAGAAATACATTTCAATTGTTCGGGTTTACCGCTTGCCATGACGTGCAACTATACACCGCAGATTATGGTGCACCCTTGTCTCCTCCTGTCCTCCAGCCATGATTCTTCCTGGCATTGGTCAGCGCTTTGTCCACCACAATCTCTGCCGCCCTTTCTTCTAGGCCCCGCGGTGATCCTTTTTGGCCGTTGGATAGCCACTAATGACTTTGATTGTAAATCGGCCCCTAGCTCTGTTCTGGGCATGCTGGGATGTGCAGTCTGCACAGAAAGCAAGAAGTCCCCTAGTCGGGGAAGTGTTTTATTGCCAAGTAGAGTCTTTCTATGTCTCATCTAAAGAAAAACTCGTCCTGCAGGTTTTTTTTTTTTTTTTCTAGTTCCACTTTAAGTGACTTTGTAGTGTTTATTTAACAGCTCGGTGTCTGTGCTAATATTAGATGTCGCACTCCATGGTAAAGGCATGACTTAAAGCGGTTCTGCACTCTGAAAAAATTTTTTTTTTTAGGATGTAATATAAAGTGTGCTTACCTTTATTAGGGGACTCACCTGTTCCATCTTCCATCTCGATCGCCGCCGGTTTTCGTCCGATGAAGTTCCTCGTCTTCTTCTTTAGTGCTGGGGGCCATCTTGCCTGTGGGCATGTGAAACACCCACAGGAACTTTAGATGGCCCAGCATGCACTGCCGTTACTCGCGCGTGCGCAGTAACGGCTCATCTGCCGAGATCTCACGAGATTTCGGCAGATGCGGCCGAAATCTCGGGAGATTTCGGAAGATGTGGCCGAAATCTCGCGAGATTTCGGAAGATGCCCGCACTGACTCCTGGGATCAATGACACCAGATCCCAGGAGACAGTGCGGCGTGACGACGATCGACGCAAGACCCCGCCCGCCGCCGCAGAGGGAGAAGACCGGAAGTCTTCAATTACAAGGTAAGTAAAAAAAAAAAAAAAAAAAAAAAAAAAAAAAACATTTCATTTAGTACTCTTTGCCTGATTTGGAAGGCAAAGAGATTTACTAAATGAAATGAGTGCAGAACCGCTTTAAGAAGAAGGCTGTGATTGTTGTCTTTTAAAACATCCTTGTGTGCGCCGCTCCACCCGAATGTGATGCATCACATGTATTAAATGTGACCCAATTACAGTGACTCAGGAGGTGACACCGTGACGGAGTGCCAGGAAGAGGGACACATCGCCGTTATCGGTTGGAGGGATCATTCTACGTTTTTCTCTTGCTGGAGCCTCTGGTTGTTGTTCTATAAAATATCCTTGCGTGTCCCACCCCAATGTGATGCATAACAAAAGTATTAAATGTGACCTAATTACCATGATGACCGTGTTATATTACTCAGGGGGTGACACCATGCGGAGTGAGAGGAAGGGGATGCATTGCTGTTATCGGTTGGAGAGATCGTTATGGTTTTCTCCTGGCTAGATCAGCGCTGGAGCTCTAATCGTTGTTTTATAAAAAATATTCTTATGTGTGTCTCTCCACCCGAATATGATGCATCAGGAAAGTAGTAGATGTGACCGAATTACCGTGGTGGTGTTCTAGTACTCAGGAGGTGACACCATGCGGAGTGAGAGGACAAGGGACCCATTGCCATTATTGGTTGAAGGGATCTGCGGCTTTCTTCTGGCTTTATCAGTGCTGGTGGTTTAGGGCTCACCCACACCGGTGTAAAATAGGCTGCATTAAAGCGGTTGTATACCCCTGTATACACCTGTAAGGCAAAAGGCATAATGCATACTAGCTCAATATAAAATACATACCTTAGAACGAGGCGTCGGTAACTCACCTGGTCCACGCAGAGGGAGCTGAGGGAGCTGACATGTTGCCATGGCGTGTCTTCCGAGTATCGCAGCTCCATCGCTGTGAGTGGCTGGAGCCGCGGCGTCGTCACTCCCGCGCATTACACGCGGGAGACTTCTTTCCGGCAAAGTCCGGAGTCGGCCGAGAATCCCCGGTGCGCACGCGCTACTGAATTCAGTGGCTCATTGCGAGGGGAATATCTCCTAAACCGTACAGGTTTAGGAGATACAGGGGGTCCCCGAGTTACGAACTCGTTTAGGGACTGCCCGCCTGTTCTTATGTCGGAATTGTTCGTAAGTCGGCCGCGCATGCGCAGACGGACAATTACGGACATTTCCGATGTTCCGTCTAATGCCGTTTTGCGCATGTGCGGCAAATTACGGACATTTCCGAAGTTTGCCGGCATTTTCTGAGGCTCCGTATGGCCGCGCATGCGCAGAACGGCCGGAGGACGGCGGAAAATGGCGGAGGGTCCCCGCAGCGCCCGGTTCGTAAGTAGGGGATGTTCGTAGGTCGGGCGTTCGTAAGTCGGGGACCCCCTGTATTCTTTTTACCTACAGGTAAGCCTTATTATAGGCTTACCTGTAGGTAAAAGTAATAAAATTGACTATACTACCACTTTAATAATCTTACTGAAAGCATAGAAAAGTGATGGCAGAAATATACAGAAGTCCGATGTCGTCGGCACATGCAGATAGAGGGGATATCTCCTAAGCCAGGAATATTCAATTAGCGGACCTTCAGCTGTAGCAGAACTACAAGTCTGGTCTGGTCCGCTAATTGCATATCCCTGTCCTGAGCCGTTCAGGTTTAGGAGATATCCAGGATAGATACTGGTGAGCCTTATAGGCTTACCTGTAGCAAAAAGTGATTGTAAAGGGTTTACCACCACTTTAACAATAGGACACTTGCCTGTCCTGGAGTCCAGCGATGTCGGCACTGCAGCTGATGTTTCCATCAGCTGTCGGGTGATGCTGTCGCCATTGCGGGTGAGGGTAACTTGGCAGTGTAGCCTTACGGCGCCATGCCGGGAACCCTACTGCACATGCATGAGGCCCCGCTCCTCTCTCCTGGCCCGGCAACAGGGAGAGGAGGAGGAGGGAGTCCCGTGGTGATGTCACGGGCCGCGGCCCAGACTCCCGGAAGTGGGAACAGGATACCTGTCAAAGGTATCCTGCCCCCCCCCCCCCAGAAGGGTGCCAATTGTGGCACCGGAGGGGGAGAGGAGACAAATGAGAGGAAGTTACACTTTTGGGTGGAACTCCGCTTTAAGCTCCTAATGTCGCTCTATATATGTTTTATCCCCCAAACCTTTCACCATTTTTGTTGCCCGTCTCTGGACTCGTTCCATCTTATCAATGTATTTTTGCAAGTACTGGACACTGAACTCTGTATTCTAAATGAGGTCTCACTAAAGATCTATATCAGGGATCCTCAAACTACGGCCCTCCAGCTGTTGCAGAACTACACATCCCAGGAGGCATTGTAAAAAACATGACATTCAAAGACATGACTAGGCATGATGGGAATTGTAGTTCGTGAACAACTGGAGAGCCGTAGTTTGAAGACCCCTGATCTATATGGAGGAACCGGGACCTCCTTCCTCCTGCTGGTGATCCTCTAGTGATGAATCCTAGAATTCGATTTGCTTTTCCCGCTGCCTGGTCACACTGTTTGCTAATTTTATAATCATCTGAAATAGGGCCGAAACGACTAATCGATTATGAAAATAGTTGTCAACTATTTTCATAATCGTTTAATCAACCAGCCGATAAGTTGGTTTGCATACAGTATGCATTATGTGTTTACATATCAGGCAATACAGTTCAGTACACCATCCATACATGTCAGTAAGTGCCTGAGAACTTGTGAATGTGTGAGGAGCAATGCCTCATGGGACATGTAGTCCTGGGCAGGAAGTAAGTGGCTCTAAAGGCAAATTTTTTTTTAATCTTTTTTTTACCTTGCTATTGGTGCACTCTACTATACTTTGCGGCTTGCTATTGGGACTCTGAAGGCAGGAGGAGCCAGAAGTGTCAGTGGGGGACCCCAGAAGAGGAGAATCAGGGTTGCTCTGTGCAAAATCATTACACAGAGCAGGTAAGTAAAACATGTTTGTTGTGTTTAAAAAAAAAAAAAAAACTGTGCAGGTAAGATCAGCATCTGAACCCATCTTACCAGTATTGTGCATTATATTTAAAATGATCATATCCATGAAAAAAAACTTGGTACTTATACTTTTATTAGTATACTACTTTTAATATAAAAGATTTAGAACTCCCTTCCACCCTTCATATAGCTTCATGTCTGACTTCTAGTTAAAAATGCCCATATATCCTCTCAGTCTGATGATATATACCAGATTCAACCTCTAATAGTATATACAGTATATCTCTTCTGTCGGTTATTCTTAGAGTGGATTTGAGATTTTGCTCCCTAACCGTATAGTTTGGTTATTTATATTTACCACTACAGAGAATGACATTTTCCGACCCGACTTTGGGGCCCCGTATCTCGGGGCCACTTGGTGCTAGGAATATGGTGTAGTGGTAGTTCCACTGGGTTTGCACACTAAATTTGGGGTTCCTAGCACCAAGTGGCCCCGAGATACGGGGCCCCAAAGTCGGTCAACTGTGTCCATCTGCAGCAATATCATTTCGGGACCCTTTGGGTCCAGAGACCCCAAATTTTGGCTGCAGCTAGGGGGCATCTTGGAACCCTTAACTACCAAGTTTGTTTGGGGGACCTATGGCTGCAAATGGGCACAGTGAGGCTGCAAATGGGCATTGTTGACCCTCTTTTCCACTTACAGTAGCTGCACATTTCTCACCCTAGGCTTATACTCGAGTCAATAGGTCTTCCCAGTTTTTTGTGGTAAAATTAGGTGCCTCAGCTTATATTCATTTTGGCTGGCTTGTACTCAAGAGCGTGTGTGTGTGTGTGTGTATATATAATATATAATATATATATATATATATATATATATATATATATATATATATATATATATATATATATATATATATATATATATATATATATATATATATATATATAAATAAAAAATTTTTTTTTAACTTTACATATTAACTAAGTTGGACACCACATTTTTTTTTTTTTTTTTTTAGGTTATTATCCGATTAATCAATTATGAAAATAATCGTTAGACCCCTTTCACACGAACCGCCTAGGGTGTCAGCGGTAAAGCGGCGCTATTTTAAGCGCTGCTTTACCGTCGTTTTAGCGGTGCTATTCGGCCGCTAGCAGGGTGGTTTTAACCCCTTCCCCCCGCTAGTGGTCGAAAAAGGGTTAAATCCGCCCACAAAATGCCACTGGGGCGGAGTTTTGCCGGTGGTATCGCAGAGGTGGAGGAGCAGTGAGTTCAACGCTCCAAAGAAGCAGGACTTTTTCTGACGCCCTGCCAGAGCACCGCTCCAGTGTGAAAGCCCTCATGCTTCCACACTGGAGTGAATGGAGCCGCTGTTTTAGGGCGATTTGCAGGCGCTATTTTTACCGCTTCAGCCCCGGACCATTTGGCACACCATTTGGCAGCCAAAGGACCAGAGGTCTTTTTTCAATTTCGCACTGCACTACTTTAACTGGTAATTGCGCGGTCATGCAATTTTGTAACCAAACGAAATTTGCGTCCTTTTCTTCCCACAAATAGAGCTTTCTTTTGATGGTATTTGATTGCCTCTGTGATTTTTATTTTTTTTCGCGATATAAACGGAAAAGGAGCGAAAATTTTGAAAAAAAAAAGAGATTTTCTACTTTTTGTTATAAAAAAAATCTAATAAACTCAATTTTAGTCAAACATTTGGGCCAAAATGTATTCAGCCACATGTCTTTAGTAAAAAAAATGCCAATAAGCGTATATTTATTGGTTTGCGCAAAAGTTATAGCGTCTACAAACTAGAGTACATTTTCTGGAATTTACACGGCTTTTAATTTATGACTACCTATCTCATTTCTTGAGGTGCTAAAATGGCAGGGAAGTACAAAACCCCCCCAAATGACCCCATTTTGGAAAGTAGACACCCCAAGCTATTTGCTGAGAGGCATGTTGAGCCCATTGAATATTTTTTTTTTTTTTAGTCCCAAGGGATTGAATAAAGACAAAAAAAAAAAAAAAAAATTTTTTTTTTTCATAAAGTTGTCACTAAATGATATATTGCTCACACATGCCATGGTTATATGTGGAGATGCACCCCAAAATACATTTTGCTGCTTCTCCCGAGTATGGGGATACCACATGTGTGGGACTTTTTGGGAGCCTAGCCGCGCACGGGGCCCCGAAACCCAATCAACGCCTTCAGGGTTTCTAAGGGTGCAAATTTTTGATTTCACTCCTCACTACCTATCACAGTTTTGAAGGCCATAAAATGCCAAAATAGCACAAAACCCCCCCAAATGACCCCATTTTGGAAAGTAGACACCCCAAGCTATTTGCTGAGAGGCATGTTGAGTACATGGAATATTTTATATTTTGCCACAAGTTGAGGGAATATTACAAACTTTTTTTTTTTTGCCCAAAGTTGTCACTAAATGATATATTGCCCACACATGCCATGGGCATATGTGGAATTACACCCCAAAATACATTCTGCTGCTTCTCCTGAGTACGAGGATACCACATGTGTGGGACTTTTTGGGAGCCTATCCGCATACGGGACCCCGAAAACCAAGCACCGCCTTCAGGATTTCTAAGGGCATAAATTTTTGATTTCACTCCTCACTACCTATCACTACCTATCACAGTTTTGAAGGCCATAAAATGCCAAGATGGCACAAAACCCCCCCAAATGACCCCATTTTGGAAAGTAGACACCCCAAGCTATTTGCTGAGAGGCATGTTGAGCCCATTGAATATTTTTTTTTTTAGTCCCAAGTGATTGAATAAAGACAAAAAAAAAAAAAAAAAAAAAAATGTATTCAAAAAGTTGTCACTAAATGATATATTGCTCACACATGCCATGGTTATATGTGGAATTGCACCCCAAAATACATTTTGCCACTTCTCCTGAGTACGGGGATACCACATGTGTGGGACTTTTTGGGAGCCTAGCCGCGTACGGGGCCCCGAAACCCAAGCACCACCTTCAGCATTTCTAAGGGTGTAAATTTTTGATTTCACTCCTCACTACCTATCACAGTTTCGAAGGCCATAAAATGCCAAAATTGCACAAAACCCCCCCAAATGACCCCATTTTGGAAAGTAGACACCCCAAGCTATTTGCTGAGAGGCATGTTGAGTACATGGAATATTTTATATTTTGCCACAAGTTGCGGGAATATTACAAACTTTTTTTTTTTTGCCCAAAGTTGTCACTAAATGATATATTGCCCACACATGCCATGGGCATATGTGGAATTACACCCCAAAATACATTCTGCTGCTTCTCCTGAGTACGGGGATACCACATGTGTGGGACTTTTTGGGAGCCTATCCGCATACGGGACCCCGAAAACCAAGCACCGCTTTCAGGATTTCTAAGGGCATAAATTTTTGATTTCACTCCTCACTACCTATCACTACCTATCACAGTTTTGAAGACCATAAAATGCCAAGATGGCACAAAACCCCCCCAAATGACCCCATTTTGGAAAGTAGACACCCCAAGCTATTTGCTGAGAGGCATGTTGAGCCCGTTGAATATTTTTTTTTTTAGTCCCAAGTGATTGAATAAAGACAAAAAAAAAAAATAAAAAAAATTTATTCAAAAAGTTGTCACTAAATGATATATTGCTCACACATGCCATGGTTATATGTGGAATTGCACCCCAAAATACATTTTGCTGCTTCTCCTGAGTATGGGGATACCACATGTGTGGGACTTTTTGGGAGCCTAGCCGCGTACGGGGCCCCGAAACCCAAGCACCGCCTTCAGGATTTCTAAGGGTGCAAATTTTTGATTTCACTCCTCACTACCTATCACAGTTTCGAAGGCCATAAAATGCCAAAATAGCACAAAACCCCCCCAAATGACCCCATTTTGGAAAGTAGACACCCCAAGCTATTTGTTGAGAGGCATGGTGAGTATTTTACAGCTCTCATGTGTTTTTGAAAATGAAGAAAGAAAGTAAAGAAAAAAAAAATTTTTTTTTTTTTTTTTTTTCAATTTTCAAAACATTGTGACAAAAAGCGAGATCTGCAAAATACTCACCATACCTCTCAGCAAATAGCTTGGGGTGTCTACTTTCCAAAATGGGGTCATTTGGGGGTGGTTTGTGCCATCTGGGCATTCCATGGCCTCCGAAACTGTGATTGGCAGTGAGGAGTGAAATAAAAAAATTACACCCTTAGAAAGCCTGAAAGCGGTGCTTGGATTTTGGGGTCCCGTACGCGGCTAGGCTCCCAAAAAGTCCCACACATGTGGTATCCCCGTACTCAGGAGAAGCAACAGAATGTATTTTGGGGTGTATCTCCACATATGCCCATGGCATGTTTGAGCAATATATCATTTAGTGACAAGTTTTTGTAAAAAAAAAAATTATTATTTTTTTTTTTTTTCATTATTCAATCTCTTGGGACCAAAAAAAAAAATATTTAATGGGCTCAACATTGCTCTCAGCAAATAGCTTGGGGTGTCTACTTTCCAAAATGGGGTCATTTGGGGGGGGTTTGAACTGTCCTGGCATTTTATGCACAACATTTAGAAGCCTATGTCACACGTCACCCACTCTTCTAACCACTTGAAGATAAAGCCCTTTCTGACACTTTTTGTTTACATGAAAACATATTTTTTTTTTTGCAAGAAAATTACGTTGAACCCCCAAACACTATATATATTGTTAAAGCAAAGGCCCTACAGATTAAAATGGTGGGTGTTGCATTTTTTTTTTCCACACAGTATTTGCGCAGCGATTTTTCAAACGCATTTTTTGTGGAAAAAATACACTTTTTTTTATTTTAATGCACTTAAACACACTATATTGCTCAAATTTTTGATGAAATAAAAAAAATATGATCTTAGGCCGAGTACATGGATACCAAACACGACATGCTTTAAAATTGCGCACAAACACGCAGTGGCGACAAACTACATACATTTTTAAAAGCCTTTAAAAGCCTTTACAGGTTACCACATTAGATTCACGGAGGAGGTCTACTGCTAAAATTACTGCCCTCGATCTGACCTTCGCGGTGATACCTCACATGCATGGTGCAATTGCTGTTTACATATGACGCCAGACCAACGCTTGTGTTCGCCTTTGCGCAAAAGAAGGGGGGGCAGGGGTGCTTTTTTTTTTTTTTTTTTTTTTTTTTTTTTTTTATTTAGCTTTTTTATTTTATTTTTAAACTGTTCCTTCCATTTTTTTTTTCTTAGTTGTCATTTTTATTGTTATCGCAGGGAATGTAAATATCCCCTATGATAGCAATAGGCAGTGACAGGTACTCTTTTTTTGAAAAAATTGGGGTCTATTAGACCCTAGATCTTTCCTGTGCCCTCAAAGCATCTGACCACACCAAGATCGGTGTGATAAAATGCTTTCCCAATTTCCCAATGGCGCGGTGGGTATGCCCACCATTAGAATACCTCCCTTCATCCACCCACTTCTAATGATGGGCATACATGCACCATTTATATATGCCGAAGCATGGGGGCATCCTCCCGCAAAAAAAGTTATGCCACGTACACATGGTCGGACTTTTTTCGACCGTATGTACGTGGCATTAGGAGCAAAATCGCTCCTCCGCCCTCTGCTGCCCCCATGCTTCGGCATATATGCTCTTTTTTTTAACTGTGGTGGTGAAATCACCTCCTACAGCATTGGAGTCGCGGCTTTATGTATCGTGGGAGCAAACGCTGTTGCTGTCAAGATAAATAAATCCACGCTGCAACTGAATGGCGTACCTGCTAAGCAAATAATGGTTAACATTAAAACAAAGTAACATTACAGTATAACAGTAAGACCTTACCATACCATACCTGCAAAGCAAATACCAAAAAAAAAAAATAGTAAAAAATAAAACATTTTGTTAACGCAACCGGTGCCTAAAATATATATATGCCGAAGCATGGGGGCATCCTCCCGCAAAAAAGTTATGCCACGTACACATGGTCGGACTTTTTTCGACCGTATGTACGTGGCATTAGGAGCAAAATCGCTCCTCCGCCCTCTGCTGCCCCCATGCTTCGGCATATATGCTCTTTTTTTTAACTGTGGTGGTGAAATCACCTCCTACAGTGTTGGAGTCGCGGCTTTATGTATCGTGGGAGCAAACGCTGTTGCTGTCAAGATAAATAAATCCGCGCTGCAACTGAATGGCGCACCTGAAAACAAAAAAATGGTTAACAATAAAACATACCTGAAAAGCAAGCATGATAAAACATAATAAAACATTGCAGAATAGAATAGAGTAAAAAAGAGCAACAATAGAGAGAGAACAATAAAACGACAACTATTTTTGGTTTTTTTTTTTATATTTTTTTGGGGTTTTTTTTTTTTTTTGTATTTTTTTTTTTTTTTTTTTACACTTTTTTTTTAAACTATAACTATAATTTTAACTGTAACGGTCGGGTCTCAAAATGCGATGGCATTCTTGAGACCCTGTAACTATAATTTTAACTGCAACGGTCGGGTCTCAAAATGCGATGGCATTCTTGAGACCCTGTGAAAGTGTATCCTAGCCTGTGAAATGCTGTACCCTACGCTAATACCTAGTTCGTGGTAGCGTTCAAAGCATTCACCAACGCAGAGACCAGGATTGTCAGGACAGCGTGGACAATAATAACGGGTGTCACGCCTAAATCCGCGCTTGCTACAGACACGACATCTTCTTTGGGGGGCTCGTTGGGTAGGGGTACTCTGGAGGACATGAGGATAATGCCTCTCATGCAGCCGGCTTACTGCATTTGGTAGGGGATGGTGAGGTGTGGAATCGCCTGGATACAGGAGTTCCATGACAACCGCTCCCTGGAATTCAAGGAAGGGTAACGTCCCGCCTGAAGCTCCGTATAGCACATGAGCATTCAGCAAAGCCAATTGGAATAAATAAATAGACACTTTTTTGTACCAGCGTCTAGCCTTACGGACAACTAGGTACGGCGCCAACAACTGGTCGTTGAGGTCCACCCCCCCCATATTAAGGTTGTATTCGTGGATACAGAGGGGTTTCGTCACAACACCAGCCGCCGTACGAATTTGGACTGTCGTGTCTGCATGAAGGGAGGTAAGAACGAAAACATTCCTATTATCCCTCCACTTCACAGCGAGCAAGTTATTACACTTCAAGCAGGCTCTCTCCCCCAGCCTAAGACGGGAATCTACAAGCCGCTGGGGAAAGCCCCGGCGATTAGGTCGCACGGTGCCACATGCTCCAATCTGATGATCAAACAAGTGACTAAACAGTGGCACGCTCGTGTAATAATTGTCCACGTACAAGTGGTACCCCTTTCCGAATAAGGGTGACACCAAGTTCCACACTATCTTGCCAGCGCTCCCTATGTAATCTGGACAGTTCTCCGGCTCTACGTGACTATCTTTTCCCTCATAAACCGAAAAGCTCCACGTATAGCCTGTTGCCCTGTCACAGAGCTTGTAGAGCTTGACCCCGTATCTGGCACGCTTGCTGGGAAGGAACTGTTTGAAAGACAAGCGGCCAGAAAACTTAATCAGGGACTCGTCAACGCAGACAACTTGATTGGGCGTAAACAAGGCTGCAAAACATTGGTTGAAGTGGTTTATGAGGGGCCGAATTTTGTAGAGCCGATCAAATTCAGGGTCTCCACGAGGACGACAAAGTTCATTGTCACTGAAGTGCATGAACCGCAAGATCTGTTCGTATCGTGCCCTGGACATGGAGGCAGAGAACACGGGCATATGGTGGTGCGGTGAGGTGGACCAATAAGACCTCAGAGTCGGGAATTTGTGTATGCCCATGTTGAGGGAAAGGCCCAGAAAGGTCTTAAATTCGGAAACCGTAATTGGTTTCCAATCTCTGGCAAGGGAAGGCACTTGGGGATTAGCGGCGATGTGTTGACCAGCGTATATATTACTTTGGTCCACAATAGATCTATAGAGATCTTCCGTGAAAAACAGCGAATAAAAATCGGATGGCTTAAAATCAGCTGTTTCCACCTGAATACCGGGTTGGCCAGTGAATGGGGGAAGTACGGGTTCTGCAGAAGTGGTGGGCACCCAATCAGGATTGGCGAATTCTGCAGGAAGGACACTATGTGATCGACGGGCCTGCCTTTGTCTTCTTCTTGGTGGCAGCGGGACACTACTTGTGCTTGCCACCTCGCCAGCTTGAACTGCACTTATGGGACTCGCCACGTCACCAAGTGTTACTGCAGTGCTGGTTTGACTACGTCCAGGGTGTACTAGGCCGCTGGTGCTTGCCAGTTCACCAGAAGGAATAGCGGCGCTAGTACTTCTCTGCTCCATACGAGAGACCTGCGGTTCCTGCACCTCAACAACATCAGAAGATCGGGATCGGGTACGCCTGACCTTAGCAGGGACCACACCTTCGTCGCCAGAGCTAGCTGTCATGGAGCCGCTGTCGTCTACTGGATCGTATTCTGAGCCTGATTCTGACAGATGAGTGACCTCCTCTTCACTATCTGACATACTCAGAAACAAGTAGGCCTGTTCACTAGTGTACTTGCGATTTGCCATTTTGGGCTCTAAATTTAGTAGTACACTAGTGAGATTCACAGGAAAAAAAGCTCCTAGGCTGCTGGCGAATGAATCAAAACGCTACCAAAAAAACTGTTAGCGATCGCAGGGATCAGGCCTGACTCTGCGAACGCTGCAGTTATGTGTGCTTAGTGTTTTGGAAGTGACAGTGATCGATCGATACTGCACTTGGGTGGGCTGGGCTGGGCTGGGCGGAGGGGGAAAACGCAGGTGCTAGCAGGTATCTGGGCTGATCCCGCTAACAATGCGTTTTTTGGAACCCTAAACTGCTGGGACGCTAGTATAGATCTGATCAGATCAGATATTGATCTGTTCAGATACTATACCACTAAGGGAGGTGTATGCTTTGCGCGTGGGTGTTTGCGGTACTGGCACTAACCTGGGGCGACGCAGACCTTATTTGACCCTAACACCTAATTGATATCACCCGCCGGGCGATCAGGGGGTTAAACCGATAGTTGGGTAATAAATGGCGGGTGCCCTGACAGTATAAAAAAACAAGCTAACTAACCAGCGTCACCCGTAACAGTTATACGGTGATCACTGGTGAAAGGGTTAACTAGGGGCAATCAGGGGGTTAAAACCTTTATTAGGTAATATATGGGGGTACCTGACACTATATAAAAACCTGACGGGGAACCTAAATAACTAAATAACTAACTGGCTAACCAGCGTCACCAGTGACACTTATACTGTGATCACTGGTGAAAGAGTTAACTCTAGGGGCAATCAAGGGGTTAAAACCTTTATTTAGGTTGTAATATGGGGGTACCTGACCTATAAACCTATTTATGATCCTATATAAACCTGGCGGTTACCTAAAAAAAAAAACTGGCTACCTAGCGGCACCAGTGACACTAATAGAGCGATCAAAAAAAACGATCGCTTAGTGACACTGGCAAAAGGGGGTGAAAGGGTTACCTAGGGGGCAATCAAGGGGTTAAACCTTTATTGGGGGGGGGGGGTAGGGGGCTACCTTGGACCTAAAGGGGCCTAAAACTAACTGCCCTGACAGTTATTGCAGTCACACTGACACTAAATGCAGTGATCAGTAAAATAAATGATCACTGCAATCAGTGACACTGTGACAGGGGGGGCAGGGGGTGATCTGGGGGGTGATCAGGGGGTGACAGGGGGGTGAAATGTGTGCCTATGTGTGCCTGGTGTCAGTGTAGTGTTTGTGCACTTACTTGATGTCTTCTCCGCTCGGCGTCCCGGTCAGAAAGACCGACACGAGGAGCGTGACATCACTTCCCCTTGCCTGTGTTTACAATTACACAGGAAGGGGAAGGAAGCGGACGAATCCCATTGGCCAGAGCGATCGGGAGGGGGTGGCCAGAAACGACTGGCCGTTACCTCGTCCCGCATCGCTTCTGAAGCCATCCCGACCGTCCCCGCCGGCGGAGGGGGGTCCGATCGGACCCCCCAACCGCCGGAAGAATGTCACGTACAGGTACGTGATTCTGCCTGTACGTGCCATTCTGCCGACGTATATATACAGGGGGCGGTCGGGAAGTGGTTAAATAACAAACATGTTATACTTACCTCCACTGTGCTCGTTTTGCACAGAGTGGCCCCGAACCTGGGGCCCTCGGGCAGTGCCCGAGTGGCCAAATGGTCAGTCCGCCCCTGAACCCCATTTACAACCACACTCTGGTATCTATCCTATAGTCAACTGCATATCCACTGAACCACCCAAGGGTTAAGTCCTAGTTTGTACAACTTTTTATTAGATCATTATGTGAAACTGTATCAAATGCTTTGCTAAGATCTGCTATGTCCACATCACCACCCTGGTCCAAAACACTGGTGATATAGTCAAAAAATTCAATCAGATTAGTCTGACATGATCTGGGTACAGTTTTATTTGGATCCGGACGCAGCAATATTGTATGCACACAGCTTTTTCTCTGTAGAAAACAAGAACAACTTGCACATGTGGTCTAATTTTTTTGGTGGCAGTACAGGTTTGTGCCGACCTTTACATGTGTAACCTGTACATGGATTGCGCCGCTGCAGCAGTAGGCATCAGCAGTGGTGGCACAGGCAAAAATGTCCTCAGCCTTCTGTCGTTCAGGATGACTGACTGTACCCAGCCCACATCTCAACTCCTACAGACATAAGGACATTGAGGCGCACCACGGACCACTTTTCACAATTTGTGCACCTAGAGCTGTTTTCCGACGTCGGGATCTGAATGGCGCTCAGATATGTCTACACATCCTCATGCCGAGTATCAAACGGGGCTAAAATACGCCAATTTGCCATGTTGTGTTTGTGAAGTATGTAAGGTGATGACTGGTTCTCTTTCATATGTGACTTTGTTAACCTTAATACATATTAGAGGGCTAAACAATGGGGAGTGACCGCTGATTATGGTTTGGGTGGAACTTTGTAGTGACTATCAATTAGGCAGGTATGTAGTCCTTATGGTGCGTTGTGTTTTACCAGCATTGCTGGGTATTATGTGTACTGTGCTGTATATATACTGTGCTGGGATATCTGACAGCTGCAGAGCCTGCGAGTCGGCATTCCATTACCTTATTACCATCCATACTAAGCCAGGATGTCCTTTTTGCTTGGGCGTGCCTAAAGTTTATCTGAAACCCAAGAGAAAAAAAATCTCATATTACAGCTTTTTACATAATCTGCCAGTAAAACACTTTCTAATGCTTACTCACTGTTATATAACTATGGAGTAACAGCCTCTTCACTTTAGGGCAGGACTATAGGACACCCCCCCCCCTCTCCTCACCCCCATACCATAGGGGGGCGTGTTCTGTAGTCCACAGAGAGGACTGGGCAAGCTGATAAAATTGCTTTCAAAGCAGGAATGTGCTAATCAATACATGGGCTGCTACTGCAGACCTCTCCTTCTGGGAATGACAGTTGCCTGGCTCTCAGACTTATCCCCCTGGCTTCAGTATTTCCCGTATCACCGGACCGGAGTTCTGACATCACTGGCTGCTTGCTTGTTCTGGATTAGCATCTTATTTTTTACCACCAGTGGCAGCCCCCCAAAAATTCTCAGGACAGGTTCTCCCTAAGTATCTCTAGTGAGGTTATTTTTATATAGAGGACCAGATGGGGGGATCTTCTTTAACATCACCTGATCACCTGACCTGTCCTCAAATATTGTTCACCTGTATTTTGTTCTGATTGGATCTCTTCTGTACTCCTCGTCTCCTCCCCTTCTGTACTCCTCGTCTCCTCCCCTTCTGTCCTCCTCGTCTCCTCCCCTTCTGTCCTCCTCGTCTCCTCCCCTTCTGTCCTCCTCGTCTCCTCCCCTTCTGTCCTCCTCGTCTCCTCCCCTTCTGTCCTCCTCGTCTCCTCCCCTTCTGTCCTCCTCGTCTCCTCCCCTTCTGTCTCCTCGCTTCCTCTATACCCCTCGCCTCCTCTATCCCCCTCGCCTCCTCGCCTCCTCTATACCCCTCGCCTCCTCGCCTCCTCTATACCCCTCGCCTCCTCTATACGCCTCGCCTCCTCGCCTCCTCTATACCCCTCGTCTCCTCGCCTCCTCTATACCCCTCGTCTCCTCGCCTCCTCTATACCCCTCGTCTCCTCGCCTCCTCTATACCCCTCGTCTCCTCGCCTCCTCTATACTTCTAGTCCCCCTTCCCCACTATACTCCCAGTCCCCCTCTATACTCACAGTCCCGCCCCTTTATCTATGATTAGTAGATCATAGAGACAGGTACACTTATCATCCTGTAGTGATCAGCTCCCTCTCCTGCTATGTGTCGCACTGCTTTGTGCCCATGGGAAAAAACCTGTTGCTCCCGTCACATTGTGGACATTGGAAAGTGCTGTCTGCTACATTGTACATGATGTGACATTAAAGTGGTTGTAAACCCTTACAGACCACTTTGACCTACAGGTAAGCCTAGATTAAGTCTTAACTGTTGGTCCAAGAAATATCTCCTTAACCTACAGTTAAGGAGATATTTTACAAAAAAAGCGGCGCAGGCACACTGGGCACGCCGCAAGTGAAGGCGAACATGACGTCACTGACGGCCCCCGTGCGCATGTCGCTGCCATGTATCCCGGAGTGACTTCCGGGTCTCGCGGCTCCAGCGCCATGATTGGCCGGTGCCGCGAGACCCGGAAGTCACTCCGGTATCCGGTATACATGGCAGCGGCGGAGATGAAGAACAAGGACCGCTTCGGGGGCTTCGATCTCAGGTAAGTTATTCATAATGAGCTAGTATTCTATGCATACTAGCTCATTATGCCTTTGCCTTGCAGGGTGCATTTTTTATTTTAGTCTGGGTTAACTTCCTCTTTAAGGAGCCTTTGTAAACAGCCAACCTTTGTCATGTGTCCTTTTTATGATTTCTTGATAGAGAAGTTGCCATTGCTAATAGTAGATTGTGTCTTCTCTCCTCTGCAGGAGATGATATGTGCGGGTACCTTATATCCAGTGGCCGATTCCTCGGGGAGAATGTATGGCAGCCGTACAGCTGTATGATGCACAATTACAAGTCCAGGTATGACCAATCAGAGCCTGACATGTTAGCAGGAGGAATGAGAGGACAGGCTTGACTAATGTCCGTGGACCTGGGCATCAGTTGCAGCATTGATGTGGCTTTCCGGGTCCTCCCGTGCGATCGGGAAGCTGGATTACCAATCTGGCGGCAGATAGCTGAGGTCAATGTGCGAACATTAGAGCGAGCGCAATAATTCTAGCACTAGACCTCCTCCTAACGCTAAACAGGTAACCTGTACATTTTTTTTTTTTTTTTTAAAGCATAGCCTATGTGCTAGAAAATTATTTAGAACCCCAAACCATTATATATATATATATATATATATATTTTATATATATATATATATAAGTAAGCAGAGACCAAGCATGTCACACTTCAAAAATTGCGCATGCCCATGCAACGGCGACAAACATACATTTTACTATCCATAGGCGAAGCTTTAAAAGCCTTTACAAATTACCACTTAAGATATACAGTACAGAGGAGATCTAGTGCTAGAATTGCTGCCCATGATCTGATGTTTGCGGTGATGCCTTACATGTGTGGGACAATTGCTGTTTGCGTGCGTGCAGGACCAATGCATGCATGCCTCCTTTCCTTTCTCCTCCCTCCTTTCCTTTCTCCTCCCTCCTTCCCTTTCTCCTCCCTTTCTCCTTCCTTCCTTCCTTCCTTCCTTCCTTCCTTCCTTCCTTCCTCCCCTCCCTTCCTTCCCTTCCCCTCCCTCCCTTCCTCCCTTCCTTCCTTCCTTCCTTCCTTCCTTCCTTCCTTCCTTCCTTCCTTCCTTCCTTCCTTCCTTCCTTCCTTCCTTCCTTCCTTCCTTCCTTCCTTCCTTCCTTCCTTCCCTCCCTTCCTTCCCTCCCTTCCTTTCCTTTCTCCTCCCTCCTTTCCTTTCTCCTCCCCTTCCTTCCTTCCTTCCTTCCTTCCTTCCTCCTTTCCTTTCTCCTTCCTCCCTCCCTCCTTCCTTCCTTTCTTTCTTTCCTTCCTTTCCTTTCCTTTCCTTTCCTTTTCCTTTTCCTTTTTCCTTTTCCTTTTCCTTTCCTTTCCTTTCCTTTCCTTCTTTCCTTTTCTCCTCCCTCCCTCATTTCCTTTCTCCTTCTTCCCTCCCTCCCTCATTTCCTTTCTCCTTCTTCCCTCCCTCCCTCATTTCCTTTCTCCTTCTTCCCTCCCTCCCTCCTTTCCTTTCTCCTCCTTTCCCTCCCTCCTTTCTCCTCCCTCCTTTCCTTCCTTCTTGCATTTGAGCAGAAAAACCCTCAAACATGTGAGAAAACACTCAAATCAAGCATTTCTATGCTCCAGAAATTTTTGGAGCTACAGACATTTGACCAAATTCTTCTGTTTTTTGTAGCGATGGAAAAAGCTGCCTGGCCGATCGGCGTATAGCATTTGTAGGAGATTCCAGAATCCGTCAATTCTTCTACGCTTTTATCAAGATTCTCAATCCACACATAAAAGAAGAAGGGAACAAGGTATGTCGAGCTGCCAACATTTATTGTACGACCTCTCTCCTCGCCACGCAGCAGCCATGCTGGTAGTCATAATGTCAGAAGGGCCACTGGGAGCAGTCCAAGTAGAGCGTAGACAAGGCTTCTTTATAGTTAAAGGGGTTGTAAAGGTTCCTGTTTTTTCACCTTCATGCATCCTATGAAAAAACACATGATACAAATGTTATAAATTGAGTTGCAGTTCAGTAAATAAAATAAGTATTTGATCCCCAAGCAAAACATGACTAATGCCGCATACACACGATCGGACTTGGTCCGGCGGACAATCCGACGGACTTTGCAGCTGAGGTCCGCCGGACTTTCAAATGAACGGACATGGCCACACACGATCACTCCAAAAGTCTGCCGGATTCGAACGTGATGACGTAGAATAAGGAAGTTCATAGCCAGTAGCCAATAGCTGCCCTAGCGTCGGTTTTAGTCCGTCGGACTAGCACACGGACGATCAGACTTTTCGACTGGACTCGAGTCCGGCGGACAAATTTGAAGCCAGTTTTATTTCTAGGTCCGCTGGACTTTTGGGGAAAAAAGTCCGCTGGAGCCCACACACGATCGAATTGTCTGACGGACTCTGGTCCGCCGGAAAGTCCGATCATGTGTACGCCGCACTACAGAACGTGTTCCATAGGAAACCATGTTAAATGGACTGTAGTGAAAATCTGCAAAATGCAAAAAGCACTAAAACTGCAGGTAGGTGTGAATCCAGCCTAAAACTGCATAGGTGTGAATCCAGCCTAAGGGTTTACAACCAATTAACCACATGCCGACCGGCGCACGACGATATACGTCGACAGAATGGCACGTACAGGCAGGAGGGCGTATATATACGTCCCTCCTTTCGCCTGTCCGTGCCATCGGGAGCGTGCCGGGAGCGGCGCGCTCCCGCGCCGGTCGGGACCCCCGTGAGTCCGGCCGCGGTCCCCGCGGACTCGATCGCCGCGGGGACTCCCGCGATCGTCTCACGGAGCGGCTGAACGGGGAGATGCCGAGATAAACAGCATCTCCCTGTTCTGCCTAGCAACTAGTGACGCCGATCTCTGCTCCCTGTGATTGGAGCAGAGATCAGCATTCACTAGCTGACAGCCACGCCCCCCCACAGTAAAAAACACACCCCTAGGCCTACTTAACCCCTACACTGCCACCTTGTGGTTAACCCCTAAACTGCTAGTGTCATTTATACAGAAATCAATGCATTTAAATGCATTAATTGCTGTAAAAATGACAATGGTCCCAAAAATGTGTCAAAAAATGTCCGATGTGTCCGCCATAATGTCGCAGTCACAAAAAAAATCGCAGATCTCCGCCATTAATAATAAAAAAAAAATTATTAATAAAAATGCTATAAAACTATCCCCTATCTTGTAAACGCTATAACTTCTGCGCAAACCGATCAATAATCGCTTATTGCGATTTTTTTTTACCAAAAATATGTAGAAGAATACGTATCGGCCTAAACTGAGGAAAAAAAATGTTTTTTTATATATTTTTTGGGGATATTTATTATAGCAAAAAATAAAAAATAATGCATTTTTTTCAAAATTGTCGCTCTATTTTTGTTTATAGCGCAAAAAATAAAAACCGCAGGGGCGATCAAATACCACCAAAAGAAAGCTCTATTTGTGGGAAAAAAAGGACGTCAATTTTGTTTGGGAGCCACGTCGCACGACCGCGCAATTGTCAGTTAAAGCGACGCAGTGCCGAATCGCAAAAAGGGCCTGGTCCTTTGGCTGCAAATTGGTCCGGTCTGAAAGTGGCTAAGGGTTTCTTAGCTGTTGCTTGGCAACTTGAAGTTTCGGCTCCCTCCATACATTTTCTATAGGATTTAAGTCTGGAGACTGGCTAGGCCACTCATGACCTTAATGTGCTTCTTCTTGAGCCACTCATTTGTTGCCTTGGTGGTATGTTTTGGGTCATTGTCATTCTGGAAGACCTTCTGGAAGGTTCTCATCCAAGATTTTACAATACGTGGCCCTGTCCATTGGCCCCTCAATGCGGCAAAGTCGGTACCTTTTATCAGAGAAACAGCCCCAACGCATCATGTTTCCACCTCCCATGCTTGACTGTAGGGTCATAGTCAGCATTTTTTCTTCCTCTAAACACGGTGAGTCGAGTTAATGGCAAAAAAAAGCTAAATTTTTGTCTCATCTGACCACAGCACTTTCTTCTAATCCTTATCTAAATCATTCAGATGTTCATTGGCAAACTTAAGATGAGCCTGTACATGTGCTTTCTTGAGGAGGGGGAACTTGCGGGTGCTGCAGGATTTTAATCCTGCGGCACAGTGGTGTAGTGGTTAGCACTCTCACCTAGCAGTAACAAGGGTCACTGGTTCAAATCCCAACCATGACACTACCTGCCTGGAGTTTGCATGTTCTCCCTGTGCCTGCGTGGGTTTCCTCCCGGGTACTCTGGTTTCCTCCGACAATCCAAAGACATGCAGGTAGGTTAATTGGCTTCTGTCTAAAATTGGCCTTGGATATGAATGGGGACCTTGGATTGTGGGCTCCTTGAGGGTAGGGACATGTGATGTGAGTGTGCAATGTACAGGAATAGGGACAATTGTAGACACTCACTCAGGTTGAACTGGATGGACTGGTGTCTTTATTCAACCTTACTAACTATGAATCCATGGTGGCATATAGTGTTACCAATGGTTTGGTGACTGTGGTCCCAACTGCCTTGAGATCATTCACAAGCTCCTCCCGTGTAGTTCTGGGCTGATCCCTCACTTTTCTCATGATCATCCTCACCCCATGGGGCAAAATCTTGCATGGAGCTCCAGACCGAGGGCGATTGATGGGCATTTTGTATTTCTATCATTTGCGAATAATTACTCCAACATTTTGTCTCCTTCTCACCAAGCTTCTTGCTGATGGTCTTGTAGCCCATTCCAGCCTTGTGCAGGTCTACAATGTTGGCCCTGACGTCCTTTGACAGCTCTTTGGTCTTGCCCATGATGGTGAGGGGTGAATGGAAGAAAAAGATTCTGTGGACAGGTGCCTTTAATACACATATTGAGTTGTCATTAGGACCTTCTTCAATTGACAGGACTAATCTGTGTACCACATGAGCGCCTACTGTAGCCAGTCTGTGGGAGCCAGAATTATTGTTGGTTGGTAGGGGATCAAATACTTATTTTACTCACTGAACTGCAACTTAATTTATAACATTTGTATTATGCGTTTTTTCTGGATTTTTGGTTTTATCATACACCAATAATGATAAATTATAGACCCTTCATTTCTTTGTAAGTGGGCAACTTTACCAAAATCTGCAGGAGATCAATAATAATCCCCCCCCCCCCCCCCGTATAATCTGAATATCCACTCCCAAATTGTTTGAATAGTGCTGCCTTGTGAGACTTTCTTCATTACATCCTTGCATTGCTTACTAGCAGGGCCGGTGCTACCAATAGGCAAACTAGGCAGCCACCTAGGGCGCACTGCTGCCTAGGGGTGCCCGGCAACTGGTTTCCCTCCGCGTCTGCATGCTCTGCAGGCTGCAGAATGCAACCAACTAAGTCTGACCGGTAGTGTAATTAGAGGCGCAGCACTGCAGCCAGCGCTAGAGGAAGCAGAGCCGATGCTTTCTGTATAGCGCCGCCTTCTGTCAGTGTAAAGGGGGTGGAGCCAATGGTGGCGTAAAAATTAGGGTTTTGCCTAGGGTGTCAAAAACCCTTGCACCACCCCTGCTTACTAGTATTCTCTCACTGCCATAGCCGTAGTGCCAGCTGTAAAGCCGTCCTACCACCTGGGAGAAATCTGTTCTAACAACATACACAAAATACGTGTCACATAACAATCATGATGTCAGGATGACATAACAAAAATGAAAAGCTTTGCAGTCCAGACAGAAGGTCAGTAATCAGCCTGAGCTCAAACAGGAAACAAAACCGCCTCCATGGGGGGTCCTTACAACCTGACACTGGGCATGACATGTCTCCTGTGACCGGGAGAGAACACGTGAATAACAGAACACACACCATCCCTGAGAAAACAGGGTGACGCTACTCTGACATCTCTTGTGACATGGGAGAAAGTACAAGTATATACCAAAAAACGCCATCCCTGAGAGAACAAGCTGACACATATCCTGTGACAGGGAGAGAATACAAGTGAATAATACACACACCCTGATAGAAAAGGCTGTGCTATTTTTACAATGTAAGGGTGGAGATTTGGATTTGTGCAAATGCACATTTGTAGGAACACTGGGGTTGATTTACTAAAACTGGAGAGTGCAAACTCTGGTGCAGCTTTGCATAGTAGCCAGCAAATCGGCAATCGGCTTCCAAATTTAGCTGGAAGCTGATTGGTTTCTATGCAGAGCTGCACCTTTACCCTTTAAATTACCCTTTTTAAATTTAAGTAGCTTTTACAGGTCTCGGGCAAATTTAAAGCAGTTGTATACCCACAGGACAAAAATAAAACAAAAAACTGTAAGGCAAGGGCATAATGAGCTAGTATGCAGCGCATACTAGCTCATTATCAAACTCTTACCTTAGAACGAGGCGTCGGTATGTCACCCGGTCTATGCCAAGGGAGCTGACATTTTGCCCTCGGCATGTCTTCCGGGTTTGCAGCTCTGGCGCTATGAGTGGCCGGAGCCGCGATGACATCACTCCCGCGCGTGCACGTGGGAGTTTTCTTCCTGGCAAGGTCCGGCAGCGTCTTCATTCGGGCATTCACGGCGCATGCGCCGCTGACATCAGTGGCTCCATGCAAAGTGAATATCTCCTAAACTGTACAGGTTTAGGAGATATTCATTTTACCTACAGGTAACCCTTATTAAAGGCTTACTTGTAGGTAAACGTTAATAATTTGGGTATACTACCACTTAAAAGGGTAATTTTCGTGGGAAAACAATATTGCAGATAGAAAAAATAATAATATAACATATACAATTGTTATATTCTCTCTGATTGGCTCCCTGATTTTCCCAGAAGTCTGCACTAAGATACAAGTCAGATTTTGGGAATCCCCTGCAGCAGAAATGTTCTTTTTGGTAAGATACTCTCAAAGGGAAATCATGGGATGCACACTCGCCACTTTTCTCACTAGAGCCCTGCAAGTGCAGCAGCTGATTGATAATTATAAAACCACTCCTATACAGGAACACAGACAAATTTCTTCAGAATAACAAAAGGTAGGAATCTGCAACAAAGTTTGTTAAAATCCCTGTAATGTACATAGATCACCCAGAGGGAAATGTTTTTTTTATTTACAAAAGTGGAGTTACTCTTTAACCTGTTTTAGTGAAATTAATTAGAGTGGAACCAACATCGTAATTTGAAGATTTGATGTTGGTGCCTAAGAACAACCTTTTGTGTGTAATTCCCTCTATACATATCAGTGCTCTTCCTGGTTTGTGACTGTGCCTACTTTATAATGTGAATAGAAAAGTAGATGTTAATCTATTCTCATTTACGGTATTTTTATTTTTTGGCAGCATGAGAACATTCCTTTCAGAGAGAAGAGTAAAAATATACAAGTGGTGAGTGTTTTTAGATTTCATAGATTAGATTAGAAAATGATCTACTGTATATCGTTCGTTCTTTCTTCTCTTTTCTCGATCACCCCCCATATTTCTTAAGTCCCTCTTTCTTTCTTTCTTTCTTTCTTTCTTTCTTATCTTTCTTTCTTTCTTTCTTCTTTCTTTTTCTTTCTTCCTCTTCTCTCCTCTCCCTTCACTCTCCTCCCTCTCCCTTCACTCTCCTCCCTCTCCCTTCACTCTCCTCCCTCTCTCTTCACTCTCCCTTCACTCTCTTCACTCTCCTCACTCTCCCTTCACTCTCCCTTCACTCTCCCTTCACTCTCCCTTCACTCTCCCTTCACTCTCCCCTCACTCTCCCTTCACTCTCCCCTCACTCTCCCCTCACTCGCCCCTCACTCTCCCCTCACTCTCCCTCACTCTCCCTCACACTCTCCCTCACTCTCTCCCTTCACTCTCCCTTCACTCTCCCTTCACTCTCCCTTCACTCTCCCTTCACTCTCCCTTCACTCTCCCCACTCTCCCTTCACTCTCCCTTCACTCTCCCTTCCCTCTCCCTTCAATCTCCTCCCTCTCCCCACTCTCCCTTGACTCTCCTCACTCTCCCTTCACTCTCCTCACTCTCCCTTGACTCTCCTCACTCTCCCTTGACTCTCCTCACTCTCCCTTGACTCTCCTCACTCTCCCTTGACTCTCCTCACTCTCCCTTGACTCTCCTCACTCTCCCTCTCCCTCTCACTCTCCCACTCTCCTCCTCACTCTCCTCCCTTCACTCTCTCCTTCACTCTCTCCTTCACTCTCTCCTTCACTCTCTCCTTCACTCTCCCTTCACTCTCCCCCCTCTCCCTTCACTCTCCTCTCTCCTCACTCTCCCTTCACTCTCCCTCCCTCTCTCCTCACTCTCCTTCACTCTCCCTCCCTCTCTCTCCTCACTCTCCCTTCACTCTCCTCACTCTCCTCACTCTCCTCACTCTCCCTTCACTCTCCTCACTCTCCCTTCACTCTCCTCTCTCCCTCCTCTCCTCACTCTCCTCTCCTCACTCTCCTCACTCTCCCTTGACTCTCCTCACTCTCCCTTCACTCTCCTCACTCTCTCCCTCCTCACTCTCCTCCCTCTCCCTTCACTCTCCCTTCACTCTCCTCCCTCTCCCTTCACTCTCCTCCCTCTCCCCCCTCTCCCTTCACTCTCCTCACTCTCCTCCCTCTCCCTTCACTCTCCTCACTCTCCCCCCTCTCCCTTCACTCTCCTCACTCTCCCCCCTCTCCCTTCACTCTCCTCACTCTCCCCCTCTCCCTTCACTCTCCTCACTCTCCCTTCACTCTCCTCACTCTCCCTTCACTCTCCTCACTCTCCCTTCACTCTCCTCACTCTCCCTTCACTCTCCTCACTCTCCCTTCACTCTCCTCACTCTCCCTTGACTCTCCTCACTCTCCCTTGACTCTCCTCACTCTCCCTTCACTCTCCCTTCACTCTCCTCACTCTCCCTTCACTCTCCTCCCTCTCCCCCCTCTCCCTTCACTCTCCTCACTCTCCCCCCTCTCCCTTCACTCTCCTCACTCTCTCCTCACTCTCTTCACTCTCCCTTCACTCTCTTCACTCTCCCTTCACTCTCCCTTCACTCTCCTCACTCTCCCTTCACTCTCCCTTCACTCTCCCCCCTCTCCCTTCACTCTCCTCACTCTCCTCCCTCTCCCTCCTCCCTCTCCCTTCACTCTCCTCCCTCTCCCTTCACTCTCCTCCCTCTCCCTTCACTCTCCTCCCTCTCCCTTCACTCTCCTCCCTCTCCCCCTCTCACTCCCTCCCTCCTCACCCTCTCACTCCCTCCCTCTCCTCACTTCCTTCCTCCCTCCCTCTCCTCACTTTCTCACTCCCTCCCTCTCTACCTCTCCTCTCCTCCCTCCCTTTCTCCCCCCCCCCCCCTTCTCCTCACTCCTTCCCTCTCCTTCCTCTCCTCACTCCTTCCTTCCCTCCCTCCCTCCCTCCTCTCTCTCTCTCTCTCTCTCTCTCTTCTCTCTCAATCTCTCTCTCTCTCTCTCTCTCTCTCTCTCTCTCTCTCCTCCTCTCCCCCCTTCCTTCCTTACTCCCTCCCTCTCCTTCCTCTCCTCACTCCTTCCCTCCCTCTCCTTCCTCTCCTCCCTCCCTCCCTCCCTCCCTCTCCCCTCTCCTCACTCCTCCTCTCTCTCTCCCTCTCTCTCTCTCTCTCTCTCTCTCTCTCTCTCTCTCTCTCTCTCTCTCTCTCTCTCTCTCTCTCTCCTCACTTCCTCTCACTCCCTCCCTCTCTACCTCTCCTCCCCCTCCCCCCGTCCCTCCCCCCCTCCCTCCCTCTCTCCCTCCCTCCCTCCTCTCTCTCTACTCTCCTCTCCTCCCTCTCTCTCTCTCTTTCCCCCCCCCCCCTTCTCCTCTCTCCCTCTCTCTCCTTTCCTCTCCTCCTCCCTCCCTCCCTCCCTCTCTCCTTCCTCTCCTCCTCTCTCCTCCTTCCCTCCCTCCCTCTCTCCTTTCTCCCCCCCCCCTTCTCCTCACTCCCTCCCTCTCCTTCCTCTCCTCACTCCTTCCCTCCCTCCCTCTCCTTTCCCCTCCCCCCCCCCCCCCTCAGCTGCTTATGATTGGTGTCCTGGCTGGAAAGCTCCAGTGGGTTTGTATCCAAACTTGCCTGAGCTCATCCCTACTGGTGGTCTGGGAACCCCTGTTTGTGATGCAGGAAAGATATTCCAAAACACACCCAATGAAGGCTCTTTTTTGGTATGTTGCATACAGAAAACCGGATGTAAAGTAAAACTGGGAACCGTCTGAAATTTGTTCCATGTATGATCATCCTAAGTGTACCAGCCTACTGATGGGTGACTATTGAGAAAGAAGAGTATTATTATTATTATACAGGATTTATATAGATCTTCTAATTTGCATCTTCCCACCTCCAGCCCACTTATTAGACAGTAAAGGAACAGCTGTGCACTCATGGGGTCATCCCTATGCCCTCACCTCCTAAAAGCAAGCTTCCATTGTTGAACTGACCGTTTGGCAATGCATTATTACCTGCCTGGCTCACATTGCTGACCCTCCCATTCTGATTATTAGGTCACATTTCAGAAACTGTGATTTATATAATGAATGCATAGCTGGATTAAAGGGCGTTTTCATTTAATTGCCTGGAATTCCAAATGTGAATTCTAAAGTGTGATAAATTGATAAAAAAAAGGCTCCTTAATTGTGAGGTCATGATAGTCATATTAAAGGTTTAGATCACCCTTTTTTTTTTTTTCTAAATTCCTGCTTCCCTATGTACCAGTATAGCTTTAACCACTTGACCTCCGGAACATTTACCCCCCCCCCCCCCCCTTCATGACCAGGCCATTTTTTTCAATACGGCACTGCGTTACTTTAACTGACAATTGCGCGGTCCCCAATTGTCCCCAAATACAATTTATGTCCTTATTTTCCCACAAATAGAGCTTTCTTTTGGTGGTATTTGATCATCTCTGCGTTTTTTTTTTTTTTGCGCTATAAACAAAAAAAGACAGACCATTTAAAAAAAAAAATAATATATTTTTTTTACTTTCTGCTATTCTGTAAACTTAGTCCATTATGTATTCTACATATTTTACATATCTTTGGTAAAAAAAAAATCCCAATGGGAGTACATTGATTGGTTTGTGCAAAAGTTATGTTTCTGAAATGTTATTTTTATTTTTTTTTATTTTATTTTTTTTACTAGTAATGGCGGTGGCCAAATCGGACATTAACTGACACTTTTGGGAACCAGTGATACTAATATAGTGATCAGTGTTAAAAACATGCACTGTACTAATGACACTGGCTGGGAAGGGGTTAACATCAGGGGGGATCAAAGGATTAACTGTGTGCCTAGCCTGTGCTTGTGTACTGTGTAGGAGATGCTTTTACTAGGGAAAGGCACGGATCCATGTTCTTGCTTTGCAGGAACACAGGCTTAATGCTATTCCTACTGACAGAACAGTGATCTGCCTTGTTTACAGAGGCAGATCGCCGTTCTGGCTCTCTGCCTAATGATTGGCGGGGGACGGCAGACATTGATTCAGCAGAACCCGCAGATCAGCTCCCGCTGTGTACAATCACAGCAGGAGCGGGTCTCCGGCAGGGTGAATGTGCGTCCCAGACCTGGACGTACAGGATCACGTACTTCTGTTTCAGAAAAGAAAAAGCTTTCTTTGTATTTTAGCACAAGGCCTTACCTCAGCCTCCAGCTTGTTCCATAGATTACTTCTTGGTTTGTAGATTTAGGAAAACTGTTAAGACACGGGAAGTAATTCACCAACAGCTGACGTCATTAGCACACACCCTGCACCTGTCCTCCCCCTCCAGGAGATTACTCCCACCCACCTCTGTACTCACAAGCAGGCAGTAGTTTTGAAAACAGAAATGTGTCCCTGGAAGTCTGTAAATCTCACCATGTACTATTTACAAGGCCTTGCCCTTAAATACATAGAAAGCTTTTTCTTTTCTGCAACAAAAGTACTAACAGAAGTAGTAATAGTATATTGCAGTGGTCTCCAAACTGCGACCCTGGGGATTGAAGAGGCCCAAGTAATTCCAAGTAATTTTCTAGCAAAAAAATATTAATTTTAACTTAAACAAGTGTCAGAAAAACATTTGGACTTGAAGTGGTTAAACTTCCTGCATTTACACACAGACATTTGATCTAAGAAGGAAGTTAGTTAATGTTTCATGTTGTTAAAAACTTGGCAGACCAGATATTTTCTTTTGACAGCTGAGAAAGCAGATAAAGTCTCTCCACTTGTTATATGACAGAATCAGCAAACTCTGCATTGGAGATCGTCAGGGAGGTTGAATCGAGATCATGATTTTTTTAACGATTTAGGCCCCTTTCACACTTATATGACTGCAAAGTAGCATGACAAGTCGTTCCCCATGATTTCCAATGACAGCCATTCATATTTAGTACGACTTCAAAGTAGTCCCTGCACTACTTTGGTCCGATTTTGATGCCACTTACACAGGAATTCCTTGAAATCGCAGCCGCGAATTGCAGCAAAAATCGTGATTAAAGTCGCGCGACTTTGAAGTTGCACAAGTGTGAATGGGGGCTTAATTGTGCAGCTCTACTCCTAGCTGCCCCATCCAGCTGCAGCACTTATCAGCCTCTCATTTAGTTTGACAGGCTGGTGGCAATGGGGCTGGATGGGGCACTGTTGTCCTCAGCTGCTAGCTTAAAGCCAGACCCCAATGCCCCAGGACCAAATGCCCATGAGGCCTTAAAGTGGAGCTCCACCCTAAAGGGGAAGCTCAGCTGGTCTGCCTCCCCTCCCCTCCTCTGCCACATTTGGCACCTTTTTTTTGGGGGGGGGGGGGGGGGGGGGGGGGGTCAGGGCAGGCACCTGCCCCCCTTCACCTGCACCTGGCCCATTCACGTAGCGCAGCAAGAAACCAACTGTGACGCCGCAAAGCTTCACTGCAAGTTTCCCTAAGGCCCCTTTCACACCTAAGTGTTTTTCAGGTGCTACAGCGCTAAAAATAGCGCCTGTAATGCGCCTGAAAAAAGCGGGTCCTTTAACTCCAGTGTGAACGCCGTAGGGCTTTCACACTGGAGCGGTGCGCTAGCAGGACGGTAAAAAAAAGTCCTCCTAGCAGCATATTTGGAGCGGTGAAGGAGCGGTGTATTCACCGATCCTATACCGCTCCTACCCATTGAAATCAATGGGACACCACGGGGATACTGCGTTAATACCGTCGGAAAAGTGCTGCTGGCGGCCGCATACCACGGCTAAAACGACGGTAAAGCAGCGCTAAATATAGCGCTGCTTTACCACCGCCGCCCCCACCGCCCCAGTGTGAAACCGGCCTTAGTTGAAATGGCAGCGCCAGCACCCGATAGCCGATTTGGGCAAGGTCACCACCTATACATATACTAATATATATATTAGTATGTGTGTATGTGTGTGTGTGTGTGTGTGTGTGTGTGTGTGTATATATGTGTATGTGTGTGTAATATATATATATATATATATATATATATATATATATATATATTATTATATTTTTTATTTTTTTTACACTTTCTGCTATAAAACATTCCCAATAATTTAAAAAAATCTGATTTCTTCATCAATTTAGGTCAATATGTATTCTTCTACATATTTTTGGTATAAGCAAAAAAAGACAATTTTGAAGAAAAATATATATATTTTTTTACTTTCCGCTATAAAACATTCCCAAATAAATAAAAATTAAAAAATCTAATCAATTTAGGCCAATGTATTCTGCTACATATTTTTTTGTAAAAAATATCCCAATAAGCGTATATATTGATTGGTTTGTGCAAAAGTTATAGGGTCTACAAAATAGGGAATAGATTTATGGCATTTTTAATATTTTTTTTTTTTTTTTTTTACTGGTAATGGCGGTGATCAGCGATTTCTAGCGGGATTGTGGCGGAGAGATCGGACACTTTTTTTTTTGGGGACCAGTGACCTTTTATACAGCGATCAGTGCTATAAAAATGCACTGATTACTGTATAAATGACACTGGCAGGGAAGGGGGCTAACACTAGGGGGCAATCAAGGGGTTAAACGTGTTCCCTGGGAGGTGTTTCTAACTGTGGGGGGAGGGGACTAACTGGGAGTAGAGTGAGAGAGAGAGATCGCTGTTCCTGATCACTAGGAACAGACTATCACTCTGAACTGTCACAGTTGCTTGTTCGCTCAGCTGAACTGTCAGGCTATCAAATGGCTGGTGTCAGAACGCATCACATGTGCAGCATCATGGCAGCTGCAGATCGAACAGAAGTTAAGATGGCAGCTTCCTTGGCTGTAAAGAATAGGCAGGTTTAGTTCTGCTTTAAGAATGTTTTTATATCCTAGATGGTTGTTATAAAGATTCTAATAATCTCCTTTTCATTGTAGGATTTCCTGTGGTATCCGGAGGTGAACACGTCAATGAAGCAGTATTTCCTGTCTCTGAGCGAGGTGTGTATTGCAGCCATTCCAGAAAGTCTGCCCCCAGCCATTCTCAAGAAAAGGCACAAAAGCAAGAATGTGTGATATATTTCAGCTTACCAGTTCTTACATGTGGTGGCTGCATTAGTTTTCTTTTTCTGCCCAGCTTTATGTTCACCTGGTGATTCTGCCAGTAACACACTTCCTGTCCGAGGTTGACAACATTCACTCATCATACTGTGTCAAGATGGCAAAAACTGAATAGGACAATGGGGACTACACCCCTATGCTCCTGCTGTGATTGGACACAGTGGGAGCCAATCAGGTCTGGCGGCGCGATGGCCAACGGGAACTCGCTGATCATTCGGAGGAAAGCAGAACGGCTGTTCTGTCAGGGAGTAAAAGAGAGATCTTGTGTTTCAGCTAAACTGAAACCCGGATCTCTCTTTTCCTTCAGTGCATTCACTCCCCCCACACAGTTAGAAAGCATTCCCTAGGCACACACTTAACCCCTTGATCGCCCCTGTTGTTAACCCCTTCCCTGTCAGTGTCATTTATACAGTGACAGAGCATTTTTTTTTATTTTTTATCACTGATCACTATACAGGGGGTCCCCGACTGACGAACGCCCGACCTACGAACATCCCCTACTTACGAACAGGGCGCTGCGGGGACCCTCCGCCATTTTCCGCCGTCCTCTGGCTGTTCTGTGCATGCGGGGCCAGACGGAGCCTCGGAAAATGACGGCAAACTTCGGAAATGTCCGTAATTTGCCGCGCATGCGCAGAACGGCATTAGACGGAACATCGGAAATGTCCGTAATTGTCCGTAATTGTCGGTCTGCGCATGCGCGGCCGACTTACGAACAATTCCGACATAAGAACAGGCGGCCAGTCCCTAACGAGTTCGTAACTCGTGGACCCCCTGTATTGGTGTCACTTGGTGTCAGATTTGTCCGCCACAATGTCGCAGTTCTGTAAAAATTGCTGATCGCCGCCATTACTAGTAAAAACAATAATTAAAATAAAAAAGTCCATAAATCTATCCCATAGATTGTAGACGCTATAACTTTTGGGCAAACCAATCAATATACACTTATTGGTATTTTTTTAACCAAAAATATGTAGCAGAATATATATTGGCCTAAATTGATGAAGAAATTAGATTAAAAAAAAATAATAATAAAAAAAGATTATTAGGTATGTTTTATAGAAGAAAGTAAAAAATTTCGTTTTTTTGTTTTTCAAAATTGGCGGTCTTTTTTTGTTTATAGTGTAAAAAATAAAACGCAGAGGGGATCAAATACCACCAAAAGAAAGCTCTATTTGTGGGGAAAAAAAGGACATCAAATTTATCTGGGTACAATGTCGCAACGCAGTGCTGTTTCGCAAAAAATGGCCTGGTCAGTAAGGGGGGGATACTTCCGGAGCTGAAATGGTTAAATGGTGCTCCAGTTTTAGTAAATCTCCCCCTGTGAGTCAGTTAACTTGGCTCCAACTCTGACTGATTTGCATACAGAACATATTTAATTATTTTAATAAATACGGAAAATGAAGTCCTCCCTGCCAAGTAGATCATCCACCCTTCTCTTCTCCTGCTGCTGTTGGCTGTTTTTTTTTTTTTTTTTTTTTTTGTGCTGCCTGGGTCCTCTTAGGGAGATTCTCCTTCACTTCCTGCCCTGGAGACATCACAGGAAATTGGAGTAAATCTGTACAAAATGAGTGGAAAACGCCTCTTAAACCAGTGATGGTCAACAAGCTGCACGTAAAATTCAGTAAATATTCAATATCATAGACTGCAAACACACAACAGGGTATAGTCAAATACTATGGGCATGATACAAGAGATTGGGTCAGATACTGCAAATGTGATACCAGAGATGGTTAGAGACTGCGGACATGGTACAAGAGATGGTCAGTGACTGCGGACATGGTACAGGAGATGGTCAGTGACTGCGGACATGGTACAAGAGATGGTCAGAGACTGCGGATGTGATGCAAGAGATGGTCAGAGACTGCGGATGTGATACAAGAGATGGTCAGAGACTGCGGACATGGTACAAGAGATGGTCAGTGACTGCGGACATGGTACAGGAGATGGTCAGTGACTGCGGACATGGTACAAGAGATGGTCAGAGACTGCGGACATGATACAAGAGATGGTCAGAGACTGCGGACGTGATACAAGAGATGGTCAGAGACTGCGGACATGATACAAGAGATGGTCAGTGACTGCGGACATGGTACAAGAGATGGTCAGTGACTGCGAACATGGTACAGGAGATGGTCAGTGACTGCAGACATGGTACAGGAGATGGTCAGTGACTGCGGACATGGTACAAGAGATGGTCAGAGACTGCGGACATGGTACAAGAGATGGTCAGAGACTGCGGATGTGATACAAGAGATGGTCAGAGACTGCGGATGTGATACAAGAGATGGTCAGAGACTGCGGACATGGTACAAGAGATGGTTAGAGACTGCGGACATGGTACAAGAGATGGTCAGTGACTGCGGACATGATACAAGAGATGGTTAGAGACTGCGGACATGGTACAGGAGATGGTCAGTGACTGCGGACATGGTACAGGAGATGGTCAGTGACTGCAGATATGGTACAGGAGATGGTCAGTGACTGCAGATATGGTACAAGAGATGGTCAGTGACTGCGGACATGGTACAAGAGATGGTCAGTGACTGCAGACATGATACAAGAGATGGTCAGTGACTGCAGACATGATACAAGAGATGGTCAGTGACTGCGGACATGGTACAGGAGATGGTCCGAGAATGCAGAAGTGATACAAGAGATGGTCAGTGACTGCAGACATGGTACAGGAGATGGTCCGAGAATGCAGAAGTGATACAAGAGATGGTCAGTGACTGCAGACATGGTACAGGAGATGGTCCGAGAATGCAGAAGTGATACAAGAGATGGTCAGGGACTGCGGACTTGGTATATGAGCTGGTCAGAGACTGCAGAATATGATACAAGAGATGGGGTCAGCGACTGCAGAATATGATACAAGAGATGGGGTCAGAGACTGTGGACATTCTGCAGGAGACTGTTGAACTTTGAACATGCTATATGAGTTGTTGGAAACTGGGGACATGCTTCGAGAGACAGTCATAGACTGGAGAAATATTACACAAGCCTGCTAGAAATCACTGTGATAATAGGGCAATGGGGAAACGCAGATTAGTGTTTGCAGGGCCCCCGAGGGCCACACAGAAAGTGCCAAAAGGGCACATGCGACCAACAGGTTGGTCTCCACAGTCTTGTGACAGGGGAAAAAAAAATTCCCATCACTTTCCCTTCTAGTGACAGTGGCCACCAGGGCAAACGGAGAGTAGGAATGTTCATAGTGGGAAAGAAATTGGCAATAAAAACCTGACTGGGGTTCAAACACTTTCATACTGAAAAAGGTTTTTGGCTTCACATGGGTGTACTAAAACATATACGTGCAAAGTGCCATGTTTGCCCACACAAGATGGACAGGCGTTCATGCATCCCTGTGCAGGCAGTCCCGTTCATGTCAGTTGGGATACACTGGCTGCGCAGACACAGCTGCTGCTCCCAGTGTGACACCCATGTTGGGTACGGGTTTGTGTGACACCCATGTGTGTACGGGTTTGTGTGTCACCCATGTGAGTACGGGTTTGTGTGACACCCATGTGGGTACGGGTTTGTGTGTCACCCATGTGGGTACGGGTTTGTGTGTCACCCATGTGGGTACGGGTTTGTGTGTCACCCATGTGAGTACGGGTTTGTGTGACACCCATGTGGGTACGGGTTTGTGTGTCACCCATGTGGGTACGGGTTTGTGTGTCACCCATGTGGGTACGGGTTTGTGTGTCACCCATGTGTGTACGGGTTTGTGTGACACCCATGTGGGTACGGGTTTGTGTGTCACCCATGTGGGTACGGGTTTGTGTGACACCCATGTGGGTACGGGTTTGTGTGACACCCATGTGGTTACGTGTTTGTGTGACACCCATGTGGGTACGGGTTTGTGTGACACCCATGTGTGTACGGGTTTGTGTGACACCCATGTGGTTACGTGTTTGTGTGACACCCATGTTGGTACGGGTTTGTGTGACACCCATGTGGGTACGGGTTTGTGTGACACCCATGTGGGTACGTGTTTGTGTGACACCCATGTGGGTACGGGTTTGTGTGACACCCATGTGGGTACGGGTTTGTGTGACACCCATGTGAGTACGTGTTTGTGTGACATCCATGTGGGTACGGGTTTGTGTGACACCCATGTGGGTACGGGTTTGTGTGACACCCATGTGGGTACGGTTTGTGTGACACCCATGTGGGTACGGTTTGTGTGACACCCATGTGGGTACGTGTTTGTGTGACACCCATGTGAGTACGTGTTTGTGTGACACCCATGTGAGTACGTGTTTGTGTGACACCCATGTGGGTACGGGTTTGTGTGACACCCATGTTGGGTACGGGTTTGTGTGACACCCATGTGGGTACGGGTTTGTGTGACACCCATGTGGGTACGGGTTTGTGTGACACCAATGTGTGTGCGGGTTTGTGTGACACCCATGTGGGTACGGGTTTGTGTGACACCCATGTGGGTACGGGTTTGTGTGACACCCATGTGGGTACGGGTTTGTGTGACACCCATGTGGGTACGGGTTTGTGTGACACCCATGTGGTTACGTGTTTGTGTGACACCCATGTGGTTACGTGTTTGTGTGACACCCATGTGGGTACGTGTTTGTGTGACACCCATGTGGGTACGTGTTTGTGTGACACCCATGTGGGTACGTGTTTGTGTGACACCCATGTGGGTACGTGTTTGTGTGACACCCATGTGGGTATGTGTTTGTGTGACACCCATGTGAGTACGTGTTTGTGTGACACCCATGTGGGTACGGTTTGTGGGACACCCATGTGGGTACGGTTTGTGTGACACTCATGTGGGTATGGGTTTATGTCCCCAGGCTGCATTCAGGGACACGCATCCACAAATGTCAAGTTGGCGGCAGTGACTGTGAGTGGGACGCCAGCACACACATGCAGGGAACACCTGGGCATCCTGTGCATTCAAACGCAGCCCTTCATACAGGCGTTACGTCAAAAGAGCCCCATTTTGTCCTTCAAATAACGAGTTCAGTGATTTTCTTCGGCTTCTTGTGTCATGAATGCCGTAGCCAAAGTCTTGGAAAGCGTCACGCCAGCTTTCATAGCCCTTTAAAAGATTTTTATTTGGCAGCAGCCAACGCATTTCAGGGGCTCAGCACTCCCCCTTCATCAGGGCTACAAAAATAGACAATAGCCCTATATAATAGCTAATAATATAGCCCTTTTTAGTTCTGATGAAGGGGGTGTGCTGAGCCTCCGAAACACGTTGGCAAATAAAAATCTTTTAAAGGACTATACAAGACTTCATTAAACTCTTTTATGGGTCCAGCAAGACCCCACAGTTGCTGGGGAGCAGCCTCTAGGACCACAAACCACCCATTGTGTTCTAACACATCTCCGTAGGGTTCAGCGCTCCTACATAACAAAGAATGAATGCCGGTCCTGGGAGAGTCAGGAGGTTCAGCAGTTGATTGTTTTATGTCTTTTTACTTGCAGAGTTCAGCAAAGCCGGATGTGATCGTAGCCGGAGCCGCCACGGTAAGCCGTCTTTGATATCTCAATTATCCAAACTTCTGAAGCAAGACCAGAACATGTTATTAAGCCTGCCCTTCCATTAAAGGATATCCGGGTTTATTGTGAATAGATGTGAGGAGTCTGGCTTTCATCTCTGTAGTCCTGAGTGGTGCTCAGATCCGGTCATCACGGTCCATTGAAGCTGAGATTGTAATGGACTGTTAGCAATAGATTTAACCCTTTGTCTTCAACTGCTGACACTTAACACTTCCTTATCGGGCCATAGTCAAAAGACGTCCTCAGTTTGAAGTGGAGTATCGGGGTTATGTGTGCAGCAATATGCTATAACCCCGGTATTGTGTTTTTTTTTTTTTTTTTTTTTTTTTTTTTTAGCCGGTGATTCTCTAACTATAAAAGTGACCAGAGCAGCTCATTAGCCACTGGATCACTTTTAGAAGGGGAGGAGGGGTGGAACCACCACCCCCCCCCCCCCTGCTTCTTTTTGGTGGTTCCCAGGCTTACCTCGATGATCGGTAGCCCCGGGTAATTAATCCGGCGATTGTGGCGGCTGGTCAGAGATGAGCCTCCACTCTTCTCTATTGTCCAGGTCAGGATCTCCAAACTACGGCCCTCCAGCTGTTGAGGAACTACAGGTCCCACGAGGCATTGTAATACTCCGACATTCACAGACATGACTAGGCATGATGGGAATTGTAGTTCCTGAACAACTGGAGGGCCGTAGTTTGCAGACCTCTGTGAGGACCAGAGCAACATCATGACGTTACTTCCGGTGCGGCTTAATGTAAACAAAGCCTTTAAGACCCCTTTCACACTGTGGCGGTTTTCAGGCGCTTAAGCAATGGAAATAGCCTCTGCCATTCATTCCAGTGTGACTTTTTACACTGGGGGCGGTGCGCTTGCAGGAAGTTTTAGAATAGTCCTGCAATCAGCATCTTTAGGGCGGTTTGGGGGCGCTGTATTTAGCGCTCCAAAAACGCCCTACCCATTGGAATGAATGGACAGCGCTTCCGAAACGCCTGAAAAGCAACACAGGAGTTTTTAACACCTTCTTTGGCAGTGCCTTAGCGCTAACACGGCCATGGCCTCAGTGTGACGGGTCTAAAGCATTATATATTTTTTTATATTTTTTTCATTTAACGCTTTCCATTGTAGAGGGGGGATGTGGGGTCTTATTGACCCCAGATCTCTCCATCAAGGGGACCTGTCACTGCTTATTTCTTTCACAAGGGATGTTTACTTTGCTTGTGATAGGAATAAAAGTGACCACATTTTTTTTTTTTTTAAAGGGACAGTGTAAAAAAAAAAAAGAATTCAAAAGCAATTACTGTATATACTCGAGTATAAGCTGAGTTTTTCAGCACATTTTTTTTGTGCTGAAATGCCCCCCCCCCCCTCGGCTTATACTGGACTCAAGCACTTTTCTGCAGCAGAGAATGACATTTTCCGACCCGACTTTGGGGCCCCGTATCTCGGGGCCAATTGGTGCTAGGAACCCCAAATTTGGTGTGCAAACCCAGTGGAACTAGCACTACAACATATCCAAATTTGTTCCTAGCACCAAGTGGCACCGAGATACAGGGCCCCAAAATCGGTCAACTGTGTCCATCTGCAGCAATGTCATTTCGGGACCCTTTGGGTCCAGAGACCCCAAAATTTGGCTGCAGCTAGGGGGCATCTAGGAACCCTTAACTACCAAGTTTGAAGTTCGGGGACCTATGGCTGCAAATGGGCACAGTGAGGCTGCAAATGGGCATCGTTGACCCTCTTTTCCACTTACAGTAGCTGCGCATTTCTCACCCTAGGCTTATACTCGAGTCAATAAGTTTTCCCATTTTTTTTTGTCGTAAAATTAGGTGCCTCGGCTTATATTAGGGTCGGCTTATACTCGAGTATATACGGTAATAGCAAAAAATATATATATATATTTTTTAATGTCCCCTGTCCTCCGGTACTCACCCGCAGTGGTGAATGCATACGTAGGTCATGCCCACTTGTGTAAACGGTGTTCAAACCACACATGTGAGGTATCGACACGAACGTCCGAGTCAGAGCAATAATTCTAGCACTAGACTTACTCTGTAACTCCACTTAACTGGTGACCTGACAAGTGCTGCCTATGAAGATTAAGTACCGTAGCTGGGCGCCATTTCACGAGCATGCACAATTTTAATGCATGACATGTTGGGTTTCTATTACCTCGGTGTAACAGCATCTTTTATATTTTACAAAGAAATTGGGTTCTGCATTTTTTGGGTTTACTTTTAAATTATTAACGTGTAGTTTTGCCCAAAAAATTGTGTTTGAAAAATCGCTGCACAAATACGATGTGACATAAAAAATTGCAATGACCGCTGTTTTATTCTCTAGGGCCTCTGCTAAAAAAAAAATATATTTTTTGAGTAATTTTCTAGCAAAAGAAACCCACAGATTTTTACATGTATGAGAATTGTTCCAGTAATATATACTTTTGCCTAAGTCCTAACGTGTCTGTGTTCATATTTCAGTGGTCCATAAAAATCAATAATGGCAGTGCGGAGTCTCTTGCCCAGTACAAGGTGAACCTGACGGATATAGAACCGGTCCTAGGAAAACTGTCAGACAGCAGCGATGTTTATTGGGTCTTACAAGGTACGGTAACGCTTATGTCTTTTCAGTACAATTAGCTATGAGATTGTGTTATCTGTGTGATCGTTGTTTAAAGACTCTGCTGCCAGAACATTCATTTCACCAACAACCTTCCCATCTTGGATGAGATGTCAGCAGACTCTCAAAGCTGTGAGTGACTATGTAGGTGTTCCCCTTCACTTATTTCCAGTCTAGGGCTCATTCACATGGCCGGGAAGCAGTAAAACCTGGTGTTTGAGCCAGGGCTTTAGCGCCTCCTGAAAGCCCACCACAATCGGATAGCTTTTCAGGTGCTTGATAGGCAGTAAAGAGGCAATATGTTGCTTCCTCACCGCCTATTTTATCCCTATAATTTCCATACTACCAAACCAGCATTGTGTGCATTGCACATGGTTGCTGTGCGACCCCCATAGAACTACATTAGCCGTGTTCAGTGGCAACACTGCCTGCCGAAAGCAATGTGTTGTTTAAAGTGGAGTTGCACACTAAGAAAAATAAAAATAAAAAAAATTTGTTTATTGATTTTTTTTTTTTAACTCACCTCTAAATGGCTGTTTCTAGGGGGTCCCTCGTAGTCCCTCGTAGTCTGCCAAGGGCCTCTTCCCGACAACCCTGGCCGTTGGTTGTCGGGGTCTGCGGGGCGGGGGCTTATCGGAATCTGGGAGCCCCCTTTAATGACATCACTTACCCTCGGCACAGGAAGGGCTCAGCTCTGCCCCCTCCCTCCTGTCAATCATCTGGGACACATGACAGGTCCCAGATGATTGCGTGGCCACTCACGGCGCTTGCGCATGCGCAGTGGGTGCCCGGCTGTGAAGCCACAGCCCGACGCCCAAAGTTACAATGCCGGCGCCGCCGAACGGAGGGGGAGACGAGCGGGGCTTCGATCCCCTGCATCATTGGACTCTGGGACAGGTAAGTGTCCAATTATTAAAAGTCAGTCAGCAGCTGCAGTATTTAGCTGCTGACTTTAAATATTTTTTTCTTTTAATAACAACACCACTTTAAGTTTTGCCGTGACGTGTGTACAGTCGTGAGCGACTGTACGTTAAGCCTTGAGCCTGAGTTTTTAATTTTAATTTTTTCCGCTCAACTCAGTGGGCTGAAAAAACGAAGGAGCTCGCTGTTCTAACATTGCATACTTAGTACAGCGATCTCCCCGCTGAGCTATTGTGTTCTGACAGAGGAACCACCCCCCCACCCGGTCAGTGGTCGCAGTCATTGGCTGCCAGCGCTGATCAGATGCTGATTGTCCGCAGGTTTTACAGCATGCCGTAAGACAGAAGCCAGAAATTAGACTGGCTTCTTTCAGACAGGCTGCTTTATACACAGGCCGAATGTTTACCCTAAAACACACACGTTAAAGGCTATATCTCAGATCCAACAGACAGGGGTAGGGAACTGAGGTCACACACTGCACAGCATAGAGCAGGGAGCTGAGTGTAATCTGAGACCTGAGTGGAGGGAATAGGGGAAACATGCACAGCTGAGGCTGTCCAACACAGGCTGTGTGCTGAAGAAACTCCCCTCCCCCCTCCCCCTGGATCCCTTGGCATAAAATGTCAGAAGTAACTCATTCAGAGGAGAGAGCAGAGAGTTATCACACTTAGTGCTTTGGATAGAGGCTTTGCTCACTTTTCATATTAGAGGTTTCCAACCACTTTAAATAGTTGATATATTGCTGACATTCTTTTGCAACTCCATGCCATAACGTGTTTTTATTTTTTTTCCAGATCCAGTTTATGAACAGTTACTAAGTGAAAGTCGTAAAACCATTACCAATGCGAGAATTGATGCCTATAATGAAGCTGCAGCTGCAATATTAAATGGTACCAATAGGAGATCAAGATCCAAAATCAAAATCTTCAGTGTCTCCCGACTGATCTCGGAGGAGACTATAGAGCATTCGTTGGATGGATTGCATGTCCCCGAGAGCAGCAGAGATATAGTGAGTACCAGACCATACACAGCACAAGGATAGTCATCTACAGTGCCTTGAGAAAGTATTCATACCCCTTGAAATGTTCCCCATTCTGTCATGTTACAACCAAAACGTAAATGTATTTTTTTGGGATTTTATGTGCTAGAAAGGACCCAAAGTGGCACATGGCCTTGAATCATCGGCTGGGACCGGCTGATATACTGCAGCTGTGTACAGTCACAGCTGAGTCGGTGGGGGGGACCGGCAGCGGCATACCAGTACGGGCTGCCTGTCTACAGTACATTGAGAGCAGGCGGTCCTTAAAGGGGTTGTAAACCTTTGTGTTTTTTCACCTTAGTGCATCCTATGCATTAAGGTGAAAACACACCTGGCAATGACCCCCCCGTTTTACTTACCTGAGCCCTGGAACTTGACCCGGCGGGGACGCGCTGCCTCTCTGCCCGGGGTTCTCAGCTCTTGATTGGATAGATTGATGGCAGCACAGCCATTGGCTCCCGCTGCTGTCAATCAAATCCAATGACGCAGGAGGGCGGGGCCAAGTCATACATACAATGCTGGACTCCAGGAGCGCACCCGCAAGGTAACCCCCTCGGGAGAACGCTTCTCCAAATAGGTTGTCTGATGTGGGGAGGAGCCGCAAGAGCCACTGGGGGACCCCAGAAGAGCAGGTTCGGGGCCACTCTGTGCAAAACGAGCTGCACAGTGGAGGGAAGTATGATATGTTTGCTATTTAAAAAAAAAATTAAAAATACGAACCCTTACAATCACTTTAGGTAGTTATTCACTGGCGCTGCTTCATTTCGCGGTATTGTAAGCCTTTAGGTTTGGATATATCAGACTTTGTTTTCCAGGGGCCACTCGTGTCATCACAGCACAGATTTATTACATTACGTTTATAATTACTTATGCTATGATTCTTTGTTCCAGGGTGCCATGGTCCTCATGAACGCCTACTGCAACAGGATAATCAAGCCCATCGATGGCTCCTGCTGCCAGCCCACTCCTCCCCTCACCATCATCCAGAAGTTGGCGGTTTGTTTCTTCACGCTGTCTATCGCGGCTTACGTGGCGATCACCGTGATCCAGCGGAGCAAGCACCGGAAGAGCAGGATGTGTACAGACATAGAGAGCGGGGAGGAGAAGAAGCCAGCCACCGCCACCCCTGCCGCCTCCACCCTGGAAGTCGCCCTCTTCTCCGTCTGCAAACTGGGCCTGATCATGGGTTACTTCTATTTCTGTGACCGAGCAAACCTGTACATGAAGGAGAACAAGTTTTATACCCACTCTTCCTTCTTCATCCCCATCATCTATATCCTCGTGCTGGGAGTCTTCTACAACGAAAGTACAAAAGAGGTATTTGTGTGCTAGTGCTGTCAGGACATGGGTTGATGTGACTGGGGAGAGGGGTCCCTGCGCAAACTGGAGCCCCTCCAAAGGGCAGATCCTGCTATGTAATAACTGTTATACCTGACATAAGAGGGTTTAATCCCCATTGATTGTTTAGTTTATACCAGTTAAAGGAGTTGTAAAGTCTTGAGGTTTTTCACCTTAATGTATTAAGGTGAAAAACCTTCTGTGCCCCAGAGCCCCTCTTTTCCTTACCTGAACCCAATCGTTACAGTGACGAGAACGAGCCCAGCAGCTCCAGTGGCTGTTTCGGGTCCTCTTTGAATAGATTGATGGCAGCAGGAGCCATTGGCTCCCGCTGCTGTCAATCAAATCCAGTGACCCAGGGGCGGGGCCAAGTCCTGCTGTCTGTGTCAATGGACGCAGCAGCAGGACTCTGGAGCAGAATGGGGACACTCGATGAGGAGGAGGAGCCAGGAGCGTCGCCAGGGGACCCCAGAAAAGGAGGATCAGGGCCGCTCTGTGCAAAACCACTGTACAGGGCAGGTAAGTATAACATGTTTGTTATTTAGGCATCTAAAGAGGAGTTTCCATAATAAAATATTAAAAAAAAAAAATGAAAAGTCAGCATCTACAAATACTGCAGCTGCTGACTTTTAATAATCGGACACTTACCTGTTCCAGGGTCCAGCGATGCGGGGGATCGAAGCCCCGCTTGTCCCCCCTCCTCCGCTCAGCGGCGCTGGCATTGCAAGTGTGGGCACCCACTGCGCATGCGCGAGCGGCGCTGCACGCCGTGATTGGCCGCGCAGTCATCTGGGACCTGTCACGTGTCCTATGACTGATAGGAGGGAGGGGGCAGAGCTGAGCCCTTCCTGCGCCGAGGGGAAGTGATGTCACCGGCCCAGGCACTGAAGGAGGCAGACTACGAGGGACCCCCCCCGCTCCAGGCAGTCCTTGCCAGCCCTCAAAATGCACTCGCAAAATGCTGTGTGTGTGTGTATGTGTGTGTATGTGTGTGTGTGTATATATATATATATATATATATATATATATATATATACACACACACAAATTATCTACCAATATACAAAACTAACAATATAACAATGTATACTGTGATCAGTTGTACCACACAATAAATTTTAAATATAGTCCACCTAGTGAAAAAAATTTAATATTTATAATAAAAAATATTGTCCACGAGTGAAAGGAAAAATTATGAATATTTACATTCAAGAAAGTCCAGGTATCGGTGAATAACCACTACAATACTGGGCACTTTCGCCCCCTTCCTTCCCAGACCAATTTTCAGCTTTCAGCGCTCTCGCACTTTCAATGACAATTGCGCGGTCATGCAATGCTGTACCCAAATGACATTTTTATCATTTTGTTCGCACAAATAGAGCTTTAGTTTGGTGGTATTTATTCAAGACTCCGTTTTTTATTTTTTGCCATATAAGCAAAAAAATAGCGGAAATTTTGAAAAAAAACTATTTTCTCCTTTCTTTTTTAAAAGAAATCCAATAAAATCTAATTTTGTCATAAATTTAAGCCAAAATGTATTCTGCTACATGTTTTTAGTAAAAAAAATTCCGTTAAGTGTATAATAATTGGTTTGCGTGATCACGGACATATGTACGCAAATGATCATGTACAGATGTGTGCAGGTGATCACGGACATATGTGTGCAGATAATCATTGGCACATGTGATTTTACTGGGACATATGTGAGGGACGTGTTTTTATTATTTGGGGACATGTGTGTTTTGGGGACATGTGTGTTTACACTGTGGGGACCCTACACTGGTAATCAGTGAGTAAAAAGCTATAAAAAAACAGCTCATACTCACTGATCACCAGCCGGCTGCAGCGATCCGCTCTCCTCTCATTACCGATGACTTCCGTGTGAGGAGAGGAGAGCGATTGCCTAGCAACCGGCTGTTTGCTTACATCACATGACGGCTGTGATTGGACACGGCCGTCATGTGATCAGGAGGGCCAATCACAGAGCCCTCCTGCCAATCCAAGATGTGCCGTGTCCGGGTGACACGAGCGCATCGGGATCGCGCTGCTGCGCGGGCACGCGTTCAGGAACGTCCGATCAGAAGTAGACGGCTCCCCCCCGGCCGTATATATATATATATATATATATATACATATATATATATATATATATATATATATATATATATATATATATATATATATATATATATAAATATATATATATATATATATATATAATATATATATATATATATATATATATATATACAGTGGCCGGGTGGGAAGTAAATAATATCAGATGGACATCTCAAAAACCTCGATAAGGCAAATTACATCACTGTGAAGAGAGAAACCTCTATGAAAAGAAGCTTGTGGAAGAAACCGCCACCAATTGTATGAAGGCTTACCGGAAGTAGTGGACTTAAAGGGGCTTCTACCTCTTAAGTCAAACAGGCTGTATGGAAGACCATCAGGAATCCTGGTCAGATCCTTAAATAATGTTGATCAACATCAAATCCACAACGTACAGGCACATGGGGCTCAAATGGAAGGAGGAAATGCCAGTGGATATCCTCACACGTTGAAACCAAAAATCAAAGAAAAGTTCCACATAATGTGATATCATTTAAAAATTACATTTATTTAAAAAGAGTAACAGTGGAACACTCACGTTTAGGAAGTGCATACAAAGCTCATAAAAGGGCATGAAGAGGCACAGTAATGTTGGCAGAGGTCGACGCGTTTCGTCTGATTAGACGTCATCTGGGGGTATGTGTGCGCCCTAAACCTGGAGGTAGGCTGCAACGTATAGATATGTTGCTTTGCCTAGAGCGGCCGCTCGCCCACAGTACATGGCGGTCGGACGGCAAGTGGTTAAGGGTAGATTCACATAAGGTGCACTAGGACTGTGTTGGGCACAGTCCTTCTGCACGACAAGGCACAGTGCCTTTTCTTCTACCTGGCCGGGTCCCAGCACTGCGTTGCAGTACGAACCTTCAGCCACAGAGCTGCAGGAATTATCAGTGCACTACAAGTGTGATGTCATAGATCCATTGAGGACAACAGTCCGTCTGCTGTAATGACAGATTGGACTTGTAGTGTTTTCATTCACAGATCTCTGGAAATGAATGATGAGGCCATGCTGGATATGGTCAGAATCGGGGGAGGGGGTAGCTTTTAACCCTTTAGAGCCATTACCTGCCGGCCTTTTGAGGGGATTAGAATGCTGGAAGGCGGGGCTTATAGTATGATTAACTGTCGCATCGGTCACATGATCGTAAAACTCCTGATCGCAAGCCGCGAGTGGGAGCTTTCCGCTAGCCACCGGTAACTGTGCTGGTAGCGCACACTCTCCACACAGCTCTGTCTGCGCTATACACAAATATGCGACTGAGAAGCCGCATTATTGGGTGCGCTCGGTGTGAAGAGGTTAAAGTTGTGCAGGGAGTGTTGTCATATTTGTCATATTTGTCCCGGAACAGAGACGTCTGATTTAGTTGAAGTTCTATTTTTAACAGGAACTTTACGCAGATTTCTAGTCACTGGGGAGTCACTGACGTCAATAGTTTAGCTCCTTTATTGAAGGTATGCGCCAATCAAGATCAGACAGCGCACGTCGTCGCAGCACTCCTCCAAGTTCATTGCTCTGCTTTTATGTTCTAATAGCACGCCGAGTTCTTAGATTTCAAGTGCTCTTGTAAGAAAAGCACGGCTATCTAGCAAATCATTTACTTTTATAATCTATTTAGTAAATGTAAATTCTGAATACATAACATTTAGTGTGCTAAAGCACCATGTATGAAGATCAATTGCCATTATTCAGCAGCACGGAGATGCAATAATCCTGTATTGCACCTCAGTGCTGCTGTTCTGCTGCAGTCTCTTCACAGCCGCTTCATGTCGCCATGTACTCCAGCGATGGCTGCGTGGCATTTCTTAGGGCAGGTTTCCTGATGGTGACAACAGTGGAGCATGCCTGTATAATGTGTGTGGTGATTGGGTTTACGTATACTGACCATACCTTAAAGTGGAACTATGGGCAGAGTAAAAAATAAAACCCATATATCATGCGTTCTGTCACTAGCAGCAACACAGCAGCCGCTTCTTTCTGCCTATGAAGAATTGTGGCAGACCGCACCCCAATATTGCATTTTTCTGCCACGCAGCACCCCTGACACTGTACCCCAACACCCAAGAAACGGCACCTTTCTGCCCCCCATTTCTCATAGTACTACACCTCTGATTGTAAACCTCCATGCTTCCTAGCAACTCTGACATTGCACCCCAACAATCCAGATTCTGCACCTTTCTGCCACCCAGCACCACTAACACTGCTCCCCCCAGCACCCCTGACACTGCACCCCAACTGTGAACCGCCCTACTTCTTAGCAACTCTGACATTGCACCCCAACAATCCAGATTCTGCACCTTTTTGCCTCCCAACACCCCTGACACTGCACCCTGACTGTGAACCTCCCTGCTTCCTAGCACCACAACACCCCAGACACTGCACGTTTCTGCTCCCCAGTACTCATAGCACTGCACCTCTGACTGTGAACCTCCCTGCTTCCTAGCAACCCAGACACTGCACCCCAGCAATCCAGATTCTGCACCTTTCTGCCACCCAGCACCACTAACACTGCTCCCCCAGCCCCTCTGACACTGCACCCCAACTGTGGACCTGCCTGCTTCCTAACAACCCAGACACTGCACCATTCTGCCCCCCAGTACTGATAGCACTGCACCTCCAACTGTGAATCTCCATGCTTCCTAGCAACCCTGGCACTGCACCCCAACAATCCTGATTTTGCACCTCTCTGCCCCCCAGCACTACTAACACTGCACCCCCCCCCCCGGCACCCCCCCCCTGGCACCCCTGACACACCACACAAGCGCCCTTTCAGCCTTTTGGTATACTGCATCTCAATAAACCTGTGTCTCCCCAAGTAAACAGACATAGTCACTATCTTAGCTCCATCGCTCGACCACCCCCTCCTGAGCACAGCCACTTGGTTTTATTCCTGGACAGCAAAAGGAAATGACAAACAGGAAGTCCTGGCCCCAACAGCCAATCGCTTCCTCCATGCAAAATGACATCACAGGAAATTACACTAAGGCCCCTTTCACACTGGGGCGGTGCGGGGCGGCGACGGTAAAGCAGCGCTATATTTAGCGCTGCTTTACCATCGTTTTACCCGCGGTATGCGGCCGCTAGCGGGGTGGTTTTAACCCCCGCTAGCGGCCGCAAAAGGGTTAAAAACCTCCGCAAAGCGCCGCTGCAGCGGCGGTTTGCGGGCGGTATCCCCGCGGTTTCCCATTGATTTCAATGGGAAGGAGCGGTATAGGAGCGGTAAATACACCGCTCCAAAGATGCTGCTAGCAGGACTTTTGTTGCGGTCCTGCTAGCGCACCGCTCCAGTGTGAAAGCCCGCCGGCTTTCACACTGGAGTGAATGGGGCCGGTTTTTTCAGGCGGTGTACAGGCGCTATTTTTAGCGCTGTACCGCCTGAAAACCGCCCAGTGTGAAAGGGGCCTAAAGGGGAGGGCATCCACAGGAGTAGGAGGGAGAAGTGCAAGTCTCATCCCCTTGAGGCATGTACACTGCTCTCTGCCCAGCCATGCCCACCATCTTAGTCAGCATGGAGCCCACTCAATACTGCTCAGCGTAACCAGTATCTAGTAAGATCAGTCTACTTGTTCTTACAGGCTTGAGAAGATCTGCGGGGACATTGCTACTGGTGTTGTCAATATTTGGTACGAGAGCACCAACAAGTCGGATATCAATGTCTTCTTATAAAAGAAGATATGTATCCAAAAGGGATAACATAGCCACAACGGAGCTATAATATGTTTCTCTTGTGCGGATTCTGCTTCTCTAATTTGCATAGAGATTTGAAGCCAAGAAGCCGAGCGCATTGCGCTTGATACTTACAAACCGGCAAATGCCCACACAGACACACACACACAGAGAACACGTCTCCAAGCCCATCAGAAGGTTTTCATACTGAGGGTTTTACCGCTGGTCCCGATTCAACCCAAGTGCGCTCTGCTAGAGCCCTTTTTGGTTAGATCAGACACACAGAGACAGATGACAATCTATGAAACACACATAATAAAATTTCCACAACACTAGCAACCCTGACGCTGCACCCCAACAACCCTGACGCTGCACCCCAACAACCCTGACGCTGCACCCCAACAACCCTGACGCTGCACCCCAACAACCCTGACGCTGCACCCCAACAACCCTGACGCTGCACCCCAACAACCCTCACACTGCACCCCAACAATCCTGATTCTGCACCTTTCTGCCACCCACAACCACTGCACCCCTCCCCCCAGTATCCCTGACACTGCACCCCAATAACCCTGACACTGCACCCCAACAATCCTGATTCTGCACCTTTCTGCCACCCACAACCACTGCACCCCTCCCCCCAGTATCCCCGACACTGCACCCCAACAACGCTGACACTGCACCCCAACAACGCTGACACTGCACCCCAACAACGCTGATTCTGCAGGATTGCAGGAACACAGCTACAGCAGTGTAATCACTTCCGGGTACAGGGTCAGCACTACCCTGTACCCGGAAGTGATTACCCTGCTGTAGCTGTGTTCCTGTGTGTGCTGAATTTCATCCCTGACGACCCTGAACGTGAGTTCCACTGCTTTGATCGGCCCAAGGGGGGACACACAGACATCCCAGCCACCTACATCAGGCACCAGACAGCTCTCCCCTCCGGGACAGCGCGGATGATGTTATTATAAGACATGCCCAAATCTATCGCTTGTTTGTGAGTGTTTTTTCACCTATTTATTTTCTAAATTAACGCTTAGAAGGCACTGCTTTTTGTCTTTTTATATGTTCCAGATCACCTTCTATCTGTCAGCTGGCAGCCTTCTTTGACATGAGCATTTGTTTTTAGTTGATTATGGACTAATGGTCATGGACTAATGCATTATGCCCTTGTTCAGAATAGCCCTGATTCACAGTCACCTTTTTAATTTTGTACCCTTAACCTGAGTGCGCTGAATTTACCCATTTTTTTTTTTGTACTATCACTAACTATGACTGTTGTCGCGTTGCAGACGAAGCTCCTGAACAGAGAGCAGACCGATGAGTGGAAGGGTTGGATGCAGCTTGTGATCCTCATCTACCACATCTCTGGAGCCAGCTCTGTAAGTATGGTCAGGTGTGACTTCATCAGGAGCACTAGGGGCCACCAGCAATACCTTAAAGCGGAACTGAGGGGGAAAAAAACGTGGGGCTGTGCCTGCACTGTATGGGTGAACTGCTATTTTTGTCTAGGAGTAGTAAGCACAGAGCTTATACTCACCCGATCCTCCTGAAAATGGCGCTCCCCTACGTCCAGCGATGGATCGTTCCGGTTGTCCTCACTCCCAGAGAAGGTCTATGGGCTTGATGACCTCAGGAACAGTCCACCACACAAGACTGCTAGACCGCGGGGGTGCAGGAGCAGCAGGGAGCGTTCTTGCACTGGAAGGATCGGCTGAGTATATCTCGGCTTTTCTTTCCCCTAGACAAAAATGAACAGCCCATGCTATGCAGGACAAACCCACTTCATGGGGGAAATTATTTTTTCCTGGAGTTCCGCTTTAAAGCGATATTAAACCCAAAAACAAAGATTTTATCTATTGCAGCTTACCAATCAATAGATGTGGTGGCTGCATTCGTTTGCTTTTTTAAGGTCTTTTTTCTATTTTTCACCTGGTGATCCAGCCAGTAACACACCTCATGTATTAGAGTGCCCCCACTCTGGATGAAGGAGCACAGGGGGCACAGCAGACGGCATCATTGTTAGTCTGGGAGGGAGGGGGGAGTTAGATGTACTAGCAGATTTATGGAGGCTCAGCATCATATGTGGGTGTTACTTAGGATGTTCTGATTCTCTCATTATTTGTCCTCTACATCTACATAATATGTCCCTGTACCTTCTTTCCTCCCAGTTTTTACCAGTGTACATGCACGTCCGGGTCCTGGTCGCTGCTTATTTGTTTCAGACGGGCTATGGGCACTTCTCCTTCTTCTGGCTGAAGGGGGACTATGGACTCTATCGGGTTGCTCAGGTATGTGACCAGATTAAAGAAGAACTCTGATTTTAAAATAAAGAGCATTAGAATTCTGTATGCCTCAGGTCTTTAACCTGTAGCCGACCGCCCACTGTCTATTGACGGCGGAGCGGTGCGGCTCTTGTGGCGGGACGCCATCTACATTTTGGCCACTAGGGGGCGCGCGCCTGCCACGTCGCTGGGGACCCCATGCGCGTGCCCGGCGGCCGCGATGTCCGCCGGGCACCCGCGATTGCCCAGTAACTGAGCAGGACGTGGATCTGTGTATGTAAACGCACAGATCCACGTCCTGTTACTGGAGAGGAGGCCGATGGTGTGTCCCTTGTACATAGGGACACCGATCGGTCCCCTCCCCCAGTCAGTCCCCCCCCCCCCCACAGTTAGAATCACTAAGATAGGGAACATATTAACCCCTGCAGCGCCCCCTAGTGTTAACCCCTTCCCTGCCAGTCACATTTATACAGTAATCAATGCATTTTTATAGCACGGATTGCTGTATAAATGTGAATGGTCCCAAAAATGTGTCAAAAGTGTCCGATATGTCGCAGTCACAATAAAAATTGCAAATCGCCGCCATTACTAGTAAAAAAAAAAAAAAATAATAATAAAAATGCTATAAATCTATCCCCTATTTTGTAGACGCTATAACTTTTGCGCAAACCAATCAATATACGCTTTATTGCGATTTTTTTTTTATTTTTTTTTCACCAAAAATATGTAGAAGAATACGTATCGGCCTAAACTGAGGAAAAAATTTGTTTAAAAAAAAAAAAAAAAAAATTGGATATTTATTATAATAAAAAGTAAAAAATATTATGTTTTTTCAAACTTGTCGCTCTTCTTTTGTTTATAGCCCAAGAAATAAAAACCGCAGAGGTGATCAAATACCACCAAAATAAAGCTCTATCTGTGGGGAAATTTTTTTATTTGGGTACAGCGTTGCATGACCGCGCAATTGTCATTCAAAATGCGACAGCGCTGAAAGCTGAAAAATGGCCTGGGCAGGAAGGAGGTGTTCGTGCCTGGTAGGCAAGTAGTTAACCACTTACCGTCCGTAGGACGTCCATGGATGTTCTTGGCCTGCAGTGGTTATACTGGGAGGATGCCTGAACCTGCAGACATCATCCTGATAGGAACGTTTTCAGCTGGCGATTCCCTGAAGCTGAACAGCCACTCGATCACTTCTGCGGATGGCGGAAGGTCCACCCCACCCCTCCCGCTGCCTCCACCTTTCCCGGGCTCTGCTCGCAGAACCCAGAGGCGACTGCACAGAACAGAGAGGGATGAACTGACGTTGTTCTTCTCTTTCTGTGACCCCAGAAATAGGAATCGACAAGTGTGTCGTCACTGATGGTTCCGCCTCTCTGCTAATGGCCAGGGAAGCAGCCAATCAGACCGATCTGTGTTTGATCGTCTGCATTGGAGGCCAGAGGAGAGATTTGGGGTCTAATAAACCCCCAGGTCTCTCCTGGGGACCTGTCATGGCCCATCCTGTCACAAGGGATGTTGTTTAATCCTTGTAGTAGCAATAAAGTTAATACAAAAAATATAGAAAAATAATAAAAAATAGACAGTGTAAAAAAATACAAAAAAAAAAAAGAAAGTTTAGAATAAAATAAATAAATAAAAATGTTTTAAAAGTAAAGCTCCCCGTCCCCTCATGCTTACGCAGAAATGCAAATGCATTACTCCCACACGCATATGTAAACGGTGACCACACCACGCATGTGAGGTATTGTTGTGAGAGCAATAATTCTGACCTCCTGTGTATCTCTAAACTGGTCGCCTATGGAGAATTTAAAGTACCCTAGTTTGCCACCATTCAACGGGCGGACGCAATTTTGAAGCGCAACGTGTTAGGCATCTGTGTTCCTGGGGTAACATCTTTTATATTTTACCAAAAAATTAGGTATGATCTTGTGTTTGTGTGCAATACAATTCATTAATATAAAGTGTATTTTTTCCCCAAAAATTGCATTTGAAGAAAAACGCTGCGCAAATATCATGTGACATAAAGAATTGCAACACCCATCATTTTATTCTACAGGGTGTCTGCAAAAAAATATATATATACATACTATATATCTATATATATCTAAATATATTTGTGTGTGTGTGTGTGTGTATATATGTGTGTGTGTGTGTGTATATGTTTGGTGGGGGTTCTAAGTCATTTTCTATATTAAAAAAAAAAAAAAGTTGTTTACATGTAGGAGTAAGTGTCAGAATTGGCCTGGATGGGGTTTTGTGGGATATATTTTTATGGTCTTGAATTGGAATGTTTCTGAAAAAAAGAAAAAATAAAAAAGAATTGGGCCGGATGGGAAGTGGTAAATCCCCCACTTCAGGCAAAGAGTAAACAAAGTAGATTTCTATAGAGTGTTTTCTATAAATCTTCCGGGCACAGAAGGTTCGGGGTGATGATGTTGGGGATGTTCTTTTGTCTCCTCGGAGTCCAGTGTTTGCAGTGATGGTTGTTTTTCCGATTTGTCTCCTCGCAGGTCCTGTTCCGCCTCAACTTCCTGGTGGTGGTCCTCTGTATAGTGATGGATCGGCCGTATCAGTTCTACTATTTTGTTCCTCTGGTCACCTTCTGGTTCATGGTGATTTATGCCTCTATGGCACTGTGGCCACAGATCACTCAGAAGAAGGCAAATGGTAATTATTTAAATCCGAACATCATTCTAAATTAAATTCTACATCATGTCTATTAGGCCCATTTCACACTGGGCGTTTTTCAGGCGCTACAGCGCTAAAAATAGCGCCTGTACAGCGGGGAGGGGGGAGCTCAGTCACTGCCAGGAGGGGGGGAGCTGAGCCACAGAGTGGCTGCCGGGAGGGGGGGAGCTGAGCCACAGAGTGGCTGCCGGGAGGGGGGGAGCTGAGCCACAGAGTGGCTGCCGGGAGGGGGGGGAGCTGAGCCACAGAGTGGCTGCCGGGAGGGGGGGAGCTGAGCCACAGAGTGGCTGCCGGGAGGGGGGGGAGCTGAGCCACAGAGTGGCTGCCGGGAGGGGGGGGAGCTGAGCCACTGAGTGACTGCCGGGAGGGGGAGCTAAGCTGCTGAGTCTTTGCCAGGAGGGGGTGACCTGAGCTACTGGGTCATTGCTGGAAAGTGAGAGCAGGGTGAGCTGAGCTGTGGCATTGGTACCAGCAGAGGGGAGCTGAGCTGCCAAGTCACTGGCCGGAGGGGAGAGCTGAGCTGCCGAGTCACTACCGGGAGGGGGGAGCTGATCTGCCAAGTCACTGCCCGGAGGGGGGAGCTGAGCTGCTGAGTCACTATCGGGAGGGGGGAGCTGAGCTGCTGAGCCTTTGCCAGGATGGGGGGGGCGCTGAGTAACTGCTGGGAGGGGGAGCTGATCTGCTGAGTCTTTGCCAGGAGGGAGGTACTGAGCTGTTACGTCTTTGCCAGGATGAGGGAGCTGAGTCACTATCGGGAGGGGGGAGCTGAGCTGCTGAGCCTTTGCCAGGATGGGGGGGGGGGGGGGGGGGGCGCTGAGCTGCTGAGTCACTGCTGGGAGGGGGGAGCTGAGCTGTTGAACCACTGTTGGGAGGGGGAAACTCGGCTACAAAGTCATTGCTTGAAGGAGGTAAAAAATCTAAGAAGACGGGCTGATTCACGTTTTCCTTATTACAAAAACATCAGTTTTGGATTAAGTAATGTGTCATTTTTTTTTTTTTTAAGCTAGATAATGTTCCTATTACAATTTTTTTTCTCTTTACAGCAAACTACCTGTGGCATGTCGGCCTCATGTTAAAGCTCGGTTTCTTGCTGCTATGTATATATCTTCTGTCGTGCTCTCAGGTATGAGGATCTGCTGACATCTAATTAGAGGACTTGAACCCTCACAATGTATCACTAAACCCCCCCACCCCCTCCCCCACTTCTCTAACATGTAATGTATAGGATTCTACCAGGTGCCTTCAATGGATTTTCTTTTCTTGTATCTGTTCAATAAGTGCACCAAAAATACTTATTGATCCTGTCCGAAATCCAGTGCTCTCTATAGGGTTCTAGGGTGACAATACTTCTCCCCCATTGATACACTATATTACCAAAAGTATTGGGACACCTGCCTTTACATGCAAACTGGAGATTAACATTCTTACAAATGCTCATTCCTGGGTGGTTCTCTCTGTCCAAGTGTACAGCTAGGAGAGGAGAGCAATTTTTTTAAAGTGTATGTAAACACAAGAATAAAAATGTAATATATTGCGGGTTACCATACCTTAGATCATGGGTGCTCAACCTGTGGCCCTCCAGCTGTTGTGGGACTACAAATCCCATCATGCCTCTGACTTTGGGAGTCGAGCTTGAAACTTTAAGCATTTCAATGCCTCATGGGACTTGTAGTTCCCGCAACAGCTGGAGGGCCACAGGTTGAGCACCCATGCCTTAGATGGTGGCTGCATTAGTTTTCCTTCTTCAAGCTTTTTTATTTATTTTTATTTATTTTTTTACCCTGTGATCCTGCCAGTAACACACACCTGCTGGCCTAGGGTGACAACACTTACTCACTGTAATTTACACCATATTACTAAAAGTATTGGGACACCTGCCTTTACACGCACATGAATTTTAATGGCATCCCAGTCTTAGTCCATAGGGTTCCATATTGACCTGGCCCACCCTTTGCAGCTATAACAGCTTCAACTCTTCTGGGAAGGCCGTCCACAAGGTTTAGGAGTGTGTCTATGGGAATGTTTGACCATTCTTCCAGAAGTACATTTGTGAGCTCAGGCACTGATGTTGGACAAGAATGCCTGGCTCAAAGTCTCTGCTCTAATTCCAAAGATGTTCTATCGGGTTGAGGTCAGGACTCTGTGCAGGCCAGTCAAGTTCCTCCACCCCCAAACTCGCTCATCCATGTCTTTTATGGACCTTGCTTTGTGCACTGGAAAAATGTGAATGGACACACAGAGCAGCGGCTCGGGAGCGAGCCTGCTTGGGTGCCCCCATTGCAAGCTGCTTTCTATAGGGGCATTAGGCAGGATTGAGGGGCCTGGAGGCCGGCGGCGGACCCGAGAAGGAGCAGGATCTGGGCTACTCTTTGCAATGAAATGTTTTATTTGCCCCCTTATTTAACCACTAACCGCACGCTCACAGTACATTTACTGCAGGCAGGCGGGCGGGGCGGGTGGCAGCTACAGGCTAAGTGACATACTAGTACATCGCTTAGCACACACACAGTAGCACTGCCCCTGGGGCATGCATCGGCGTGTTCCCATGACCACTGTGTCCGGTCACATAATATTATGTAAGCAAACTGTCATGAATGGCTTTAATTTATGAACAACTTGCTTACTATTGTGATGCTGTGATTGGCTCACAGCTATCACTTGGTACAATTCACAGCAACCTTGTATCATGTGATAGCTAATTGGAGGCTAGCTGTCATGAATGAAAGCCATTCATGACTATTAAAAGGATTGCTTATAACAGTGATCATCACTGTTATAAGCAATTGCAATGTAAAAAAAAAAAGACCCCGGATCTCTCGTTTATCTTTAACAGCAAACAAAAATGTAATATTGTCTTTAAGAAAAAAATAATAATTTTAAGCCCGAGAGACGCCAGACGTCGCTCCGGTTCCCCAAGGCTTAGAGCCGCGTGGGGGTGATCTCGCCCTCACTCGGGTTCCTGCCTAGCCACAGATCGGACCAGATCGCTTCCGGGTTTACCGATGGCAGCCACAGGAGGGGGGGGGGGGCAACTCTCACGCCTCTTATGAAAGTTATCCTGCAGCACATGCGTCACTGGGACCACTTTTATCAGAAAGCCGGCCGCCTGCTATAGATAAAGATACTGAGGTCAGAACCCCGGTATTTACCGGCAAAGTCATTAGGTATCTTTACAGTTAGGCGGTCGGCAAGTGGTTATTGCATGTAATAATATATCTGTTGAGGGTATTCAATGACTACATTTGGCAAGCATTGCGACTTCCAAAATCAATTTTAAAACTGTAAAAAACAAGCAAAATATCAATAACTGAAGATAAATAATGAGCTCAGAGTTTCTCATCAGAAATCATAAAATAATTTATTATATTAGTGTGTATTTTTTTGTGTTTTTTCAGGGTTCTTTCGAAAATATATTCTCCCTCTGGCCAGTTTCCAAACTGTTTGAGCTGAACGGTAGAGTCTACGAATGGTGGTTTAGGTGGTCATTAGATCGATATGTAAGTCTATCCTCATTTTCTTGCATATCTTTTTGCTAATGTTTCTTTCATCTGTTTTAAAACTGAATTCCAGGAACTCTGCAACTTTTCAAAAAGTAGAGGCACACTATGCATTAAGTCCAATTAGGTGCATGTCACCTCCGGGACTTATATCTATTACTTGTATGTAGGGATGAGCTCAGGTGTGTTTGCATGGTCCACGTGCAGAGCCCGCCAGGAAGTCGGCTAATCACAGGCAGTGAGACATTGCCCGATCTCTGCAGCCGTGCATCAGGACAATGTCTCACTGGCTGTGATTAGCGCAGCGCTGCACCGACTTCCTGGCGGGCTCTGCACGTGGACCATGCGAACACGCCTGAGCTCATCCCTACTTGTATGCGACAGGTTTATTGCACTCCCAGACGATACACAGGACACAAGACTGTGAGAGAGGAGCTATGCCTGCCCCTCCACTCTGCTGCCTATTCACAGAAACCTGTTTATTTTGTGAATTAGTTCACATAATACAAAGGCTTCTGTGAATGGGCAGAAGGAGGGGAGGGGTGAGCATAGCAGTTCCAGCAACTCTGATCTTGAAAGGAACTGAGACCAACAGTGAGCAGTGTCGGAGCTCCTGAAGTTATCTTACTGGAGCACAATACACCTGTCAGATTTAAATAAATCCAGGAGACGGCAGACAGCTAGACTTAACTCATGGTATGCCTGTAGTTTTTTACAACATTGCTCAGTGCTGAGAGATAAAAAGAAACATTGTATCATTGGATTCTTTTAGATGAAGAACTTCGGTCTCCAGTTTAACCACTGAAAGACTAAGCCTTTTTCTGACACTTGTATTTTTTGCTAGAAAATTACTTGGAACCTCCAAACATTATTTATATATATATATATATATATATATATATATATATATATATAATATATACCGTATATAAATCTATTTTAGCAGAGACCAAAATGGAGATCGTTGCAATATTTTATGTAACATTAAATTTGCGCAGTGGTCTTTCAAATGCAATTTTTTGGGGGAAAAAATACACTTCAATGAATTAAAACAAACTAAACAGTAAAGTTAGCCCAATTTTTTTTTAATATTATGTGAAAGATGATGTTAGGCCGAGAATTGTGAGAGAATCGTAATCTTTATTCTAAGCAAAAAAATTGTGATTCTCATTTTATCCAGAATCGTGCGGCTCTGATATACAGTCCTTGTTATTCCAATTGTAATAAAAATGTAAAAACCCTGTTTAGATTATTTACTGGATAGGCTGGACTTTTATTTGAATCCTAATACTTTATATACATTAGTAAAAAATGATGATCAGCGCAACTTGTATATAAAACTGTAATCATACAGGAAACAAATTCCCTGTATAAATACTATGCAAATGTGCTGTGCAAACAAAAGATAATTTTGCTGACTTTTTACGTCCAACTTCTGTAATGCTGTGCAAAATCATATGCTTATATATATATATATATATATATATATATATATATATATAGCTAATGGTAAATGGGTAATGAAGGTTCAGTCCCACATCATTAGATGATAATAGCCATACAATGATTAATTAGTTCATTAGGTCTGGAAAGATGAAACAGTGCAAACGTACAAAAAGTGCTTATGTGCAACAAAGTTTCCAATAAAATCTTCAAGTGACTTCCAATGTGCAATCTTCATGTGCCCCACTCAGTGCTCTCTAAACTCTTACCTCAAAGTGGGTAAAAAAAACGCCACTGAGATCACTATAGTGAGGGGCCTTCCTGGGTTCAGTAACAATGGATGATGTCTCTCAGAGTGATGTGTTTCAAATGATGGCTTCCGATTGGTCCATTCGGCCGTTCACCCACAGCAAGTGTAAACAGGGAATAGAAAGGAATATCCCATAGTGAAGTATGTAAAACTGGCTTGTTTATTAAATGGTCAAATGGGTACGTACAACAGAAAATGATAAAAACAGCAGATCTGTAATGTGTACAGTGTTACAGGCGCCTCTTGCGTCACTTCCGGTTATTTTGTAGTCCGGTCACTCCCTATGCATTACGTTGCGTGCCGTGACGTAATGCATAGGGAGTGACCGGACGACAAAATAACCGGAAGTGACGTAAGAGGCGCCTGTAACGCCGTACACATTTGCATAGTATTTATACAGGGAATTTGTTTCCTGTATGATTACAGTTTCATCATTTTTTACTTATTTCAATTTTAGTGCACTGTATACACTGTAGGTCAAGCAGCAATTTATTTGATACACTATATTCAGACATTGTTCACTTTGATAGCACGAGGAACCCCCCCTGTTTCCATTCACATTATATACATTGCATTTCACCTTTTCAGTGTAACAAAATGACTTGTAACACGACTCCACACTGAATTTTTTTTTTTTACATTTTTTTTTCCTCCCCAAATTTTCCATTGTTTTCTTTTTTTTTTTTTCATGGTTTTAAAATTTTCAGAAGTTTTACATCTCTTTTTTCCCCATAAAGTAGGTATGATGGTCAGGGGTACCATAAGTTGGTCATATAGTGCATGTGTTGGGTATCAGTAACATGAGAGTTGTTCCAAATGATTGATGATCTCGTACTATTCTACATGTTTGTCTATATTCCCCTTAGTATAAGTAGTGGCATTACTTATGTACCACTTATTTTCATTCCCAGGCTGTGTTTTATGGCATGCTATTCGCCTTCGCCTACCTGGCTTTACAAAAGCAGCAAGTCCTCCATGAAGGAAAGGGGGATCCTCTCTTCTCAACCAGAGTGTCCAACATCTTACTCTTCGTGTCCGTGGTCTCCTTTCTGGTAAGTATTAATCACTTGACCTCCGTGCAATGCTGTCTTTTTTTTTTTTTCCCCCACAAATAGAGCTTTTGGTGGTATTTGATCTAGGGCTGAAACAACTAATCGATTAATCGACAACTAATCGATTATGAAAATAGTAATCGATTAATTTCATAATCGATTAATCGGCCAGTAACATAATGGGGTTAAAAAATAATAAAATGAGCCCTTATAGTACAAAAAGAGCAAATAATTGCTACTGTAAATATTACTTTCACAGTTCTACAGTAAACAAATTAACCCCTACAGTAGTGATTATCTGCTTTTTATTTATTTATTTTTATTTTTTTGTACTATAAAGGGCTAATTTTAGTTTTTTTAACCCCCCATTATGTTACTAAACGTCTCAGGCCTGGTTCACACCTATGTGTTTTTTTTGGTGCTTTTTTCCGAAACACACTACAGTTCATTTAACATGGTTTCCTATGGGACACGTTCACATCTTTGCTTTTTTTCAGCCGCTGCTGTTTGGAAAGGGTCAGGGACTTTTTTTTTTTAACGCATAACTGTGCTTTTTTGGTTCAATAAAAAAAAAAAAAAAAAAAAAGGGAGAAAGGATCCCCTGTGGGTTGGACTTTTAAGGCATAAGAGCTTTTTAACCCCAGATTGAAAACTAAATTGTATAAATTGAAAAAGCGTTTATTGCAGAAGATAATGTATAAAAAAGGGTTGACATGTATGACAATATATAAAAACACCTGAAAATGTTCAAACCGTACTCAATTTACAAAGTACAAAATGTGAATGCGTTTTGTGACCGTTATCTCACACTGACGCGTTTCGAAGATTAGTAGTTTCCTCCTTCAGAGGTGAGAGTATAACAACATTCCTATTGTATATAGAAAATATCAAGATAAGGTAATATGTCAACAATGTAGACCTTTATACATGTAATAGCAATTGCAAAATCAAAAAGATTTGTATGAATATAAATAGAGTAAGACAGAAGCTCACAATGAAAACATACCATATAGAGAAACATTCCAGTAAAATTAAAAGAAACGGCCGGGAGGAGGAGCTTCTTCACCTTGTATCCTCTTGGATGGTAGAGTTTGGCAGAAAGTATATAGATGCCCATCAACTAAGGGGAGCTGAGCATCCAAAAAGGAATGAGAGATGCCCAAAAATTGCTCCAATTGTTGGAATTAATCTATCTATCCTAATGGGACAATGGTTAGAGGACGCCTGTAGGGCACACTGGGGTCGGATATTAATATGAGAGCCCTATGGAATAAAACAGTTATAGACATATATAAGTATATTGAATATCAAGGCAACAGAAAATTCCTTTTACACTGTGGGTCATGCATTTATGGCCTCTGTTGGGTACCTGTTGATGTATCTTGATTTGCTGCACCACAAATTTTAGTGCCTTCCAGCTGGGCAGTTGGTATTTCAACCAATGGCTCTGGGGAGAGATGGTCAAAAAGTGTCTGAGATGGTAGGTCATATACGCCAAAGGTGACCCTCCCTAGGAGTTTTGTGTGCCTGTATCTTGATATACGTCTAAGGTATTAAGTGAAGGTTTTTTCGTATTAAGTATGCCATATATTTATAGGCATATCACACATTATTACACCCTGCAGGTGTGAATGGAAAAATGGAGGTTAAATTATATGTAAAATGCGCCAAAAAGGGAAGAGGTTGGTGCAAATAGACATAGTATGACTAGGGGGTATGACCTGTAGCCATAATGCACAGGAATCCCCATGCATGAGATTTCTATTATTCTAGAGATTATTCTTTTTCTTAATTCCCACCGGTTTATAATTTATTGCACAGCAATCTATGTTAATGAGTATTGTGTTATATTATTTATTAGCGAGTTATAAACGTATGAAACAGGCAGAAAATTATAAAAAGGGGGTAAGGGGAAAAAAAGGAAAAAATGGAGAGCTTTATGCTGTTGTGTTCTTTTAAGAAGAAAAGGCAGTTCTCAATCAGTGGTCCGTGTTTTTCAAATAGTGATAGCCATAATGTCAAATACAGGGATTGGGAATGGAGAGGAGGTACCATGAATGAAGAGGATAAACTTCCATGCAGAGTATTAAGATGAAGTGAGTTGTATAAAGATAATTTTTACCTTGTAACGGTATCTT
>CM053030.1:501075586-501113086 GCA_028564925.1 Lithobates sylvaticus
CATGCGGTTCCAATCCCAGGAAAATAGGAGGGCGGGGGATACTTTGACCACTTGAGTAGCAGCCTGTATTATACCCCTTCAGTTTTCAGTGCTGTGATTGTTTAATTGTAAATGACCTGATCATGCAACACTGCACCCAAATTAATTTTATATAATTCTTGAGAGCCATAGAGCTTTAATGTGTTGGCAATAACCACTGTTATTACTTATTTAAAAAAAAAAAAAAAAAAAGTCACCAAGAGAAAGGGGGCCATGGAGAATACTGACAGCAATAAATCAAGACAGGGGTTCTAACCCTTCCCCATCTAAAATGGAAAAAAAAATGCATAAAATTTCATCTACACATACTGTATAGTGTCCTATCAACAATTACTACTACCGTATGAGCCTTTACAGCCATGGCCAAAAGTTTTGAGAAAGATACAAATATTAATTTTCACAAAGTCTGCTGCTTCAGTGTTTTTAGATCTTTTTGTCACATGTTACTATGGTATACTGAAGTAGAATTACAAGCATTTCATAAGTGTCAAAGACTTTTATTGACAATTACATTAAGTTTACGGAAAGAGTCAATATTTGCAGTATTGACCCTTCTTTTTTCAAGACCTCTGCAATTTGCCCCGGCATGCTGTCAATCAACTTCTGGGTCAAATCCTGACTGATTGCAGCTCATTCTTGCATAATCAATGCTTGGAGTTAATTTTCATGGCAAAGAGGGACTTTGCAATTACTGTATTTATTGGCGTATAACATGCACCATTTTCCCCTTAAAATCAGGGGAAAATCGTGGGTGCGTGTTATACGCCGATCCCCTGAGCGGAGGAGCGAGCCGTCGAGATACACATAGCCGAGTATACTCGGCTAGGCTCAGCTCCACTCACAGTCACGCCCAGTCCCGCCCTATGATGGACATAACACAGGTCCAATGGTGGGACTGGACTTGACTGTGAGCGGAGCCGAGCCTAGCCGAGTATACTCGGCTATGTGTATCTCGGCGGCACTCGGCTCCGCTCACAGTCACGTCCAGTCCCACCATTGGACCTGTGTTATGTCCATCATAGGGCGTGACTGGGAGAGGAGCCGAGTGCCGCCGAGATACACATAGCCGAGTATACTCGGCTAGGCTCGGCTCCGCTCACAGTCACGCCCAGTCCCGCCCTATGATGGACATAACACAGGTCCAATGGTGGGACTGGACGTGACTGTGAGCGGAGCCGAGCCTAGCCGAGTATACTCGGCTATGTGTATCTCGGCGGCACTCGGCTCCGCTCACAGTCACGTCCAGTCCCACCATTGGACCTGTGTTATGTCCATCATAGGGCGTGACTGGGAGAGCCGCCGAGAGCGCCTCTCCTCTCCTAAACTTGGGGTGCGTGTTATACGCCAATAAATACAGTAATCGCAATTCATCTGATCACTCTTCATAACATTCTGGAGTATCATACTGTACATGCAATTTGCCATCATAAAAACGGAGGCAGCAGACTTTGTGAAAATGAATATTTGTGTCATTCTCAAAACTTTTGGCCATGGCTGTAGTCGGGTCAGCCCAGTATTGCCTATACTGTGTACAACTCTGTACTGCCAGTACACTGCTTACTGTGCTAATTGCCCCCTGTACTGTAAAAGTGGACTTATTATATATTCAAATGTCAGTATAAAGCTATATTTAACAGTTTTGCTGTTCTATAAATAATGAATGAAGAATGGAAGGGCCAAAATATTTGCCTTTCCTGAAGATAATGCCGATCAAAGCTCCTCCCAGTGCTGCTCACATTGTCAGTAAATCTTGAGCTGCATGCAGAAGGTTTTTTGCATAGAATGCATTAGGGAAAACAACTTCAGCCTTTAAAACCACTTGTAAATTGCCATACAACAACCAAAGCAACACATTTGCCCTCTATATAGAAAATGCATACACTACCATTAAAGTCGAAGTTCCAGTCTAAATAAAAACTAGTTCTTAATCATTTGAGCCTTTTTTTGGTTTCCTGTGGGACTTTCATCCTACCCTGCCGCAGCGAGGTACATCATCTCCTCATTTGCATCGGCTCCTCCTCCTCCCCCCTGCTGCCTTCTTGGACCTTTGTGTGTGTGTCCCAGAAGCCTGGAGACTTCACTGCCGGTTTCCCTTAATTGCAATTCCAGCGCCTGCACCCAAAGCCGGGGGACCAACATCGCAGGATCCCTAGACAGGTAAGTGTCCTTCTATTAACCACTTGCCGCTGGCTGGCTGTCATGTGACGGCCAGGCACTGTGGCTCTCGTTCTGGGAGGGCGTCATATGACACCCTCACCTTCTCTGCCCACCAGGGGGCGCACACGCACCACCGGCGGCAATCGCGCGTGCCCGCCGTGTCACTGGGGACTTGATGCGCGTGCCCGCGATGTCCGCCGGGCACCCGCGATTGACCGGTAACACGGCAGGACCGTGGATCTGTGTGTGTAAACACACAGCTCCACGTCCTGTCAGAGGAGAGGAGACCAATGGTGTGTTCCCAGTACAGAGGAACACCGATCGGTCTCCTCCCCTTGTGAATCCCCTCCCCCTACAGTTAGAAACACGCCCAGGGAACATATTAACCCCTCGATCACCCCCTAGTGTTAACCACTTCCCTGCCAGTCACATTTATACATCAATCAATGCATTTTATATCTGGGATCGCTGTATAAATGCGATTGGTCCCAAAAATTTGTCAAGTGTCCGATAGGTCCGCCGCAATATCGCAGTCACAATAAAAATCGCAGATCGCCGCCATTACTAGTAAAAAAGTAATAATAATAAAAATGCTATAAATATATTCCCTATTTTGTAGACGCTATAACTTTTGTGCAAACCAATCAATATACGTTTATTGCGATTTTTTTTTTTTTTTTTTTTTTTAACCAAAAATATGTAGAAGAATACATATCGGCCTAAACTGAGGAAAAACATTGTTTAAATAATTGGATATTTATTATAGCAAAAAGTAAAAAATATTGTGTTTTTTTTTTTTTTTCAAACTAGTCAGTCTTCTTTTGTTTATAGCACAAAAAATAAAAACCACAGAGATGATCAAATACCACCAAAAGAAAGCTCTATTTGTGTGAAGAAAATGATAACAAATTTGTTTGGGTCCCGTGTAGCATGACCGCGCAATTGTCATTCAAATTGGGACAGCGCTGAAAGCTGAAAAATGGCCTTGGCAGGAAGTGGGTAAAAATGCCCTGTATTGAGGTGGTTAAAAGTCGACTGCTACAGTATTTGTAGCTGCTGACTTTTACATTTTTTTTTTTTTTTTTTTTTTTTTTTTTTTAGAGGCTGGAACTCCGTTCTAATGTGCAAAAAGTCTAAACACTTTTGCACGTTGGTACGTCCCCATATGCCAACAGTCTGTGCAGGTTCTCATGTATACCCAGTTACAGCCATTGATTTTTATGGGCAGCTGTACACCGCACCTATGGTTCCCTGGGTGAGGATCTACACCCAAAGGTTACCCTATATACTCGAGTATAAGCAGGGTTTTTCAAGACATTTTTTTGTGCTGAAAGTGCTTATACTTGAGTCAAGCACTTTTCTGCAGCAGAGAATGACATTTTCCGACCCGACTTTGGGGCCCCGTAGCTTAAGGCCACTTGGTGCTAGGAACCAAGCACCAAGTAGCCCCGAGATAGGGGGCCCCAAAATCGGTCAACTGTGTCCATCTGCAGCAATGTTATTTCGGGACACTTTGGATTCAGAGACCCCAAATTTTGGCTGCAGTTAGGGGGAATCAAGGAACCCTTAACTACCAAGTTTGAAGTTCGGGGGACCTATGGCTGCAAATGGGCACAGTGAGGCTGCAAATGGGCATTGTTGACCCCCTTTTCCACTTACAGTAGCTGCACATTTCTCACCCTAGGCCTATACTCGAGTCAATAAGTTTTCCAGTTTTTGTGGTAAAATTAGGTGCCTTGGCTTATATTCGGGTCGGCTTATACTCAAGTATATACGGAATGTTGTTTGGTCGAAGTCACCTGTAATCTTTATGCCCGACTGTTGCTTTAGTATGACATATTCCAGCCAGATATGCTGCCAGCATGAAGAAAAGTTATTGTTTTGTTGAATGTCCGCACACTGTGCCATCTCTTAGTGGTAGGTGACATTGCAGAGAGGATCTCCTCCCAGAACAGAAATCCTGAGCCCTTCAGTGTCCCATCTTCACTGAGATCCCACCAGAGTCCCGTGTCCTACACTATGGGGGATATAGGATTAGCTTTACAATGTGCTACATAATAAGTCAAATATTTCTGTCTTGTATTTTTCCTGCAGATTTTAGCCTTTGTCCTCATTAGGAACATTCCTGGATACGCTCGCTCTGTATACAGCTCCTTCTTTGCCTGGTTTGGTAAAATATCCTTAGAGGTAAGTACTGGTGCGTGTTTGGTAAAGGCACTAGCGGATATCGTACAACGGTCTTTTCACATCTTATCACTGAACACAAGACCCCCGGCCCTCATGTGACCAGCCTGCGACCCCTGGGCCACATACGGTCCTTTGGTATGTGATGTGCGGCCCTCAGACCCCAGCAGTCTGTAGTGGGACCATTGATTGGGGTAATGGCATTGATCTCTACTAGCCTCATGTAACATGTTCCCAGTTTCATATTGTCTTCTCCAGCCAACAATGTATCTGCCATCTCTGACAGTCCTCTCTAGCATTACATACAGTACACACATAACATCTCTGTGACATACATGTGTGTGTATATACGCCCACGTGCACCTACCCACACACACATAGGTACAACACTATATTACCAAAAGTATTGGGACGCTTGCCTTTACATGAACTTTAATGGCATCCCAGTCTTAAGCCCCGTACACACGGTCGGAAAATCCGACGTGAAAAGTTCGATCAGACTATGTTGTCGGAAAATCCGACCATGTATGGGCTCTATCGGACTTTTTCCGACGGAATAAAATTGAGAGCAGGATCTCAAATTTTCCGACAACAAAATCCGATCTGACTTTTTCCGATCGCGTGTAGAGAATTCTGACGGACAAAGTGCCACGCATGCTCAGGTCAAATTAAGAGACCAAAGCTATTGGCTACTAACGTGAATGTAGTCCTCTCGTAACGAATGAATGTCCTCACGCTCGGATTGATCAGATTTTCCGATAACTTTGTCCGACCGTGTGTATGCAACACCAGTTTCGGACAAAGTCTGTCGGAGAAAATCCGACGGATTTTGTGGTCGGATTTTCCGACCGTGTGTGCGGGGGCTTAGTCCGTAGGGTTTAATATTGAGTTGGCCCGCCCTTTGCAGCTAAAACAGCTTAAGTTCTTCTGGGAAGGCTGTCCACGAGGTTTAGGAGTGTGTCTATGGGAATGTTTGACCATTCTTCTAGAAGCGCATTTGTGAGGTCAGGCACTGATGAGAACGAGAAGGCCTGGCTCACAGTCTCCGCTCTAATTCATCCCAAAGGTGTTCTATCGGGTTGATTGGGTAACCTAATTTCAAAGTGTGTAATTTATAAATCCAAAATGTTTCCCCCTTGCACAGTCTAAGGAGTTTCTCATTATCGGTGAGATGAGTAGGCGTAAATTCAATGGCAAAGTATAGCTAGTGAACTGACCACACTGTTCTCTCATGCTTAGTGTGGTCAATTTTTTTATGGGAAAGCAGAAAGACTGTCAGGAACACCAGGGATTTCACACAAAGGAAACAATACAAAGAGAACCGGAAACCTTCTTATTCAAGTACATGGTACAGCAGGCACATATCAGGTATATGAAATGTTTGGTTTACATTAGGGGTCTCCAAACTTTCTAAGCAAAGGGCCAGATTCCTTCAGGCTTTATAGTGTCCGATCATTGGTGTCAGTAGGGGGAACGATGCTCCATCGTTGGTGTCGGTAGGGGGAACGATGCTCCATCGTTGGTGTCAGTAGGGGGAATAGTGCTCCATCGTTGGTGTCAGTAGGGGGAACGATGCTCCATCGTTGGTGTCAGTAGGGGGAATAGTGCTCCATCGTTGGTGTCAGTAGGGGGAATGGTGCTCCGTCGTTGGTGTCAGTAGGGGGAACGATGCTCCATCGTTGGTGTCGGTAGGGGGAACGATGCTCCATCGTTGGTGTCAGTAGGGGGAACGATGCTCCGTCGTTGGTGTCAGTAGGGGGAACGATGCTCCGTCGTTGGTGTCAGTAGGGGGAACGATGCTCCATCGTTGGTGTCGGTAGGGGGAACGATGCTCCATCGTTGGTGTCGGTAGGGGGAACGATGCTCCATCGTTGGTGTCAGTAGGGGGAATAGTGCTCCATCGTTGGTGTCAGTAGGGGGAACGATGCTCCATCGTTGGTGTCGGTAGGGGGAACGATGCTCCATCGTTGGTGTCAGTAGGGGGAATAGTGCTCCATCGTTGGTGTCAGTAGGGGGAATGGTGCTCCGTCGTTGGTGTCAGTAGGGGGAACGATGCTCCATCGTTGGTGTCGGTAGGGGGAACGATGCTCCATTGTTGGTGTCAGTAGGGGGAACGATGCTCCATCGTTGGTGTCAGTAGGGGGAAGAGTGCTCCATCGTTGGTGTCAGTAGGGGGAATGGTGCTCCGTCGTTGGTGTCAGTAGGGGGAACGATGCTCCATCGTTGGTGTCGGTAGGGGGAACGATGCTCCATCGTTGGTGTCAGTAGGGGGAATAGTGCTCCATCGTTGGTGTCAGTAGGGGGAACGTTGCTCCATCGTTGGTGTCGGTAGGGGGAACGATGCTCCATCGTTGGTGTCAGTAGGGGGAACGATGCTCCATCGTTGGTGTCAGTAGGGGGAATAGTGCTCCATCGTTGGTGTCAGTAGGGGGAATGGTGCTCCGTCGTTGGTGTCGGTAGGGGGAACGATGCTCCATCGTTGGTGTCAGTAGGGGGAATAGTGCTCCATCGTTGGTGTCAGTAGGGGGAATGGTGCTCCGTCGTTGGTGTCAGTAGGGGGAACGATGCTCCATAGTTGGTGTCAGTAGGGGGAATAGTGCTCCATCATTGGTGTCAGTAGGGGGAACGATGCTCCATCGTTGGTGTCGGTAGGGGGAACGATGCTCCATCGTTGGTGTCAGTAGGGGGAATAGTGCTCCATCGTTGGTGTCAGTAGGGGGAATGGTGCTCCGTCGTTGGTGTCAGTAGGGGGAACGATGCTCCATCGTTGGTGTCAGTAGGGGGAATAGTGCTCCATCATTGGTGTCAGTAGGGGGAATGGTGCTCCGTCGGTGTCGGTAGGGGGAACGATGCTCCATCGTTGGTGTCGGTAGGGGGAACGATGCTCCATCGTTGGTGTCGGTAGGGGGAACGATGCTGCATCGTTGGTGTCAGTAGGGGGAATAGTGCTCCATCGTTGGTGTCGGTAGGGGGAACGATGCTCCATCGTTGGTGTCAGTAGGGGGAACGGTGCTCCATCGTTGGTGTCAGTAGGGGGAATAGTGCTCCATCGTTGGTGTCAGTAGGGGGAATAGTGCTCCATCATTGGTGTCAGTAGGGGGAATGGTGCTCCGTCGTTGGTGTCAGTAGGGGGAACGGTGCTCCGTCGTTGGTGTCAGTAGGGGGAATGGTGCTCCATCATTGGTGTCAGTAGGGGGGGGGGGGCGGTACTCCATCTTTGGTGTCAGTAGAGGGAATGGTGCTCCATCATTGGTGTCAGTAGGGGGAATGGTGATCCATCCTTGGTGTCAGTAGGGGGAATGGTGCTCCATCCTTGGTATCAGTAGGGGGAATGGTGCTCCATCCTTGGTGTCAGTAGGGGGAATGGTGCTCCATCGTTGGTGTCAGTAGGGGGAATAGTGCTCCATCATTGGTGTCAGTAGGGGGAATGGTGCTCCGTCGTTGGTGTCAGTAGGGGGAATGGTGCTCCGTCGTTGGTGTCAGTAGGGGGAATGGTGCTCCATGGTTGGTGTCAGTAGGGGGGGGGGGCGGTACTCCATCTTTGGTGTCAGTAGAGGGAATGGTGCTCCATCATTGGTGTCAGTAGGGGGAATGGTGTTCCATCCTTGGTGTCAGTAGGGGGAATGGTGCTCCATCCTTGGTATCAGTAGGGGGAATGGTGCTCCATCCTTGGTGTCAGTAGGGGGAATGGTGCTCCATCCTTGGTGTCAGTAGGGGGAATGGTGCTCCATCCTTGGTGTCAGTAGGGGGAATGGTGTTCCATCATTGGTGTCAGTAGGGGGAATGGTGCTCCATCATTGGAGTCAGTAGGGCGAATGGTGCTCCATCCTAGGTGTCGGTAGGGGGAATGGTGCTCTATCCTAGGTGTCAGTAGGGGGAATGGTGCTCCATCCTAGGTGTCAGTAGGGGGAATGGTGCTTCATCATTGGTGTCAGTAGGGGAAATGGTGCTTCATCCTTGGTGTCAGTTGGTGGAATAGTGCCCCAAGGGAAAGATAAAGGCAGGCAGAGGGCCACATCCAGCCCCTAGGCCACAGTTTGAAGACCACTGGCTTACATATTCTTTAACAGACAGGGAGTGGTTAGAGAGGAAGACAAGGCTTTAGCTGTTGACTTTTGCTGAAAAGTCAACATTTGCATATTGGTATCAGATCCTCCATGTTCTCCAGACTAACGCAAAGTTTATTTTTATATTGCTAAAAGACCAACCATTTAGTGAAGTGTTCTTCCTTGCAGCTCTTCATCTGTCAATACCACATTTGGCTGGCGGCGGACACCAAAGGCATCCTGGTCCTCATTCCGGGCAGCCCGGTGCTCAACATCATCATCAGCACCTTCATCTTCGTGTGCGCGGCCCACGAAATCTCCCACATAACCAACGACCTGGCCCAGGTCTGCATACCGAAGGAAAGCTCGGCCCTATTCAAGAGGTTACTGTGCATCACCACCTTCTTTTTCTTACTCCTGTTTTTATCGTCATTACAACATTAACAAGACTTCACAGACCGTCTCTCCGCAGCCCCCCTCCTCCGAGCCGGCGGGCCCAACAGGCACTTTTTACGGCTTGTTTTGTAAATAGATAAACTATAGCGGGCCAAACCGGAGCAGAATCTGCCCCCAGCCGCGCCCACGAGCAGCACTGTACAGGACGATCGTTTCTTTTCTAAAAGCCACTTCCGCTCACACGTCAAGGTAAAGCCGCACGCGGAGGTCTTGGAGGGGGGGGGGGATTAAAAAAAAAGAAAAGATACCTCCAATTTTTTTTTTGTCACGGTAATCAGAGGTCAATCTTGTGAAGCACCACTGACCACTCAAGCTGTGAACAGTTGATCTTTATGTAAGAACGTTGAACGGATACGAGTACACCAGTGTTTTAACGATAAAAATATACGGGACCTTTAAGGAAGTATGCGGTGTGCATTAAGTGCAATCCTTTACGGGAATAAGGTTTTTAATTTGTGTAATTAAACATAATTGAAGTTCATAATTTATTTCTTAGGAAAAAGAAATATCCATAGTCGTATTTATTGTTTTGTTATGATGCCCTTGTCTGTTTAAAGGAGAGCTCCACTACGCATGGATTGGTGAGGTGGGGGGGAGGAGCCTCTCCGATCTGTGCACTCCTATGTCCTTTACTATATGTGTTCCAATCGCCTCCAATATAATTACAATTACAAGATTGAAAAGGACCTTAAAATGGAACTAAACCCTCCTATTGTTTTCAGCCAAGGAGGCTGCCATCTTGGCTTCTGTTTGATCTTCAGCTGCTATGATGCTGCACATGTGATCAGTTATGACACCAGCCATTGGATGGTTTGAAACTACAACCAAATGTGACTGTTACATTTCCGGAACTTGCTGGAATGCAACTGTTTTTTGAAACTGTTAAATCGATGGGTTTAGTTCTGCTTTAGGGCCCTTTCACACTTGTGCGACTTTAAAGTCGCGCGATTTTACTGCGATTTTTGCTGCGATTTCAAGGAATGCCTGTGTAAGTGGCATCAAAATCGGACCAAAGTAGTGCAGGGGCTACTTTGAAGTCGTACCAATATGAATGGCTGTCATTGGAAATCATGGGGAACGACTTGTCATGCTACTTTGCAGTCCCAAATCCTGGGACAAATCGCGAAAGGGGAAAGGGGCCCTAAAGCGGAAATAAACTAATCGATTTAACAGTTTAAAAAAAAATCGTTGCATACCTGCCATGCCAGGAAATTTATGCTGGCCATACACTATACAAAAAATCGTCCAAAATTTCGGTCATTTAGACAGTTCGTTCGCTTTTGGGCCAGTTAATGGGCACAAAATCGATAATCGTTGGGACGTTTTTGAGCCTTAAAAACAAAGTGTTTGGAAATTTTCTGCCGAACGAATGATAAAGTGAAAGGTTAAGGTGTTTCCCGTCCGAACTGTCTGCACTGGGTATATGTAAAAAAACAAACAAAAAATGCATTAATTTATGTCCACTGAACGAGTTATCGGTCATTACATGATGGTCGTTTGCGCTCACGGCCGAATGTTCGTTTTTTTTTTTTTTTAAATGGGTTCTGCCAATTTTCCGTGTAGTGTATGGGCAGCATAAGGCTGGGTTCACGTATATGCAGATTCGATGCGTTTTGAACCGCATCCAAATCATGCGACGTGAACCCGGCAGCCATCTCTATGTCGCATATCTGTGGGCCGGTATCAGTGCGTTTTTTTTTATAGCGAGTCCTGTGCGTTTTTCAGTCCGGTTCGGGTGCGATTTTCAAGTAAAAATTCGCACCTGAATCGCAATTGAACCAGTGAACAAAACCGCACCGGTCTCCTTTTTAAAAAATCGCGCTGAAACCGCGGCTGAGCCGAGCCTTACTGTCACATTTGATTGTGTTCTCCACCAAACTGTCACACCATCCAATGGCTGGTGTCATAACTGATCACATGTTCAGCATTATGGCAGTTGAAGATGAAACCGAGGCCAAGATGGCGGCTTCCTTGGCGGAGAAGGATAAGGGGGGTTTAGTTCCACTTTAAAGTGAAATAAAAGCCAAAGTTTAACTACTCCTTAAACTGCCCCCCCCCCCTCCTCCTACCTATTCTATATAAAAAAAGTTATATGTACTTACCTATTTTTAATCCGCTCTGGTTCAGTTGCGCGATCCTGCAGCTCCGGCTCAGGAAGCTTTAGACAACAACTAGGAATTCTGGGAGCTGTGACGTCACTCATAAGCTCTTAGCTGTTGTCAAAGCTCCCTCCTCTCCCCTGCAGCAGCCACTTACTGACAGAGGAGCCGAAACTGCAAGACCATGTGACCAGACAGGATTACAAATAGGTAAATACATAGATCTTCTTTTTTTTTTTTTTTATGCAGGTTAGATATATAAGTATACTACTTGGTGTCATAAATGTACACAATCTGTCTCCCAGTATGCAGCTCAGACCAGTTTAATTTTTAATTGGAGTGAGGTCTAGTCTGAGCTTTTTCTACAGTCTTCAACCCCAGTGGGGAGATCTCCCACTATCCCTGGGGGTCTGCTGAATTTCTTCATATATTCTTAGACTGTCCACTAGGGGGCCTCTCACACCAGCATTATGGGCTCCTCTTACTAGGTTTCAGTTTTAAAGGGCCAGTAGTCTAATTGGGAAATCAATCAATACGTTACATTTACAGATATATGTGATCAGAAACACTGATGTAAGAAAATAATCTGTGAGAGATATTTTTTTTATCGCTAATCGCTGTCCTGCATCCCTTGGAAGGACACCGCGGACACCCCGGTGAGCCGCCTTTTACTAATTTTGTTAAAGCGATGCCAAATATTTCATGTTTTTGTACAGCTGTCAGAATCTTTTTACTGATGTATTTGTAAATGGAAATATTAGATCATTTGTGTAAATTTGTAGTTTTACAGTTACTGGACCTTCAAAGTGAACCCGTGCTTTACTCATGCAGGGAGAAGTAACAGGTTCACCTAAAAATGGGGGGCGGAAAAAAAGTATTTGGTGCATCTCTGCAATCTATGCACATTTCACCATGATTCGTGTCTCTAAAAAGTACAGAAAAATGATCTGCCAGAAATCCAGTGAGCTCCTTACTTCCTGTAGTGCGCTGACAATGCTGCCTCCGCTGCACTGAAATTCCCGGCAGTGTCAGAATTCCTCCCTGCTGGACTACAGAGCACCACCCCCTCTCCCCTTCTTCATAAATAAGGTGTTCTATAGTTCTACAGAGGAGAACTCAGGCAGGACTGACAACACGGCTTGGGATTTTAGTCAGTGTTTTCAGCTCACTACGGGATGTTAGGAACTCACTAGATTTCTGGTAATTTTTCTATGCTTGCAGCACTTATAAGGAGACGTAACATGAGGAAATGTGCATGTACTGCCCAGACATACACTTTATCTGCTGACCCGACCAGCTGCACATACCTCGCCTTCCATTCCCTAACCTTGATGCTCTCTTCTGCCACCGCATAACATTAAATACCCGTTACTCCTGGGTATAGGGAAGCTTGTGATTTACTCCACTTGACAGCACTGGTGCTTGGTGATTGACCAGTGCTATCACATGGGGGTTGGGGAAAGGCTCTTTGCTCTCACTTGGGGGTCTGGTGAGTTTTCAGCCCTGGTGATTGACCAGTGCTATCACATGGGGGTTGGGGAAAGGCTCTTTGCTCTGACTTGGGAATCTGGTGAGTTTTCAGCCCTGCTGATTGATCCAGTGCTGTCATGTGGATGGGTATTTTCATCCCTTGTGATTAGCCCAATTCTATCATATGGGAAATGGGAGCCAGTCTTCAGCCCTCATGATTGGCACAACATTGCCATGTGTGGGTTTGGAGAGAGTCCTCAGGCTTGATTGGCTCAGTGCTGTCACATGGGGCTTGAGAGAGAATCTTCTGCCCTTGTGATTGGCCTAGTGCTGTCATATAGTGGTTGGGAGAGAGTCTTCGGTCCTCTGGATTGGCCCACTGCTGCCGTGTGTGCGTTAGGGGGAGTTTCTTCAGGCTTTATGATTGTCCCGTTGGTGTCTTATGTTGGTTGGTGAGAGTCTTCAGCCTTCTGATTGCTCCAGTGCTGTCATATGGGTGTTGGGAGAAAGTCTTCAGCCCTCGTAATTGACCCAGTACAATTATAATAGGGCTGGTAGGGAGTCTTCACCTTTGTTATTGTCCCATTATTGCTGTCATGTGGAGGTTGTGGGAAGTCTTCAGTCCTCATAATTGGCCCAGTGCTGTCATATGGGGCTGGGAGAGAGTCTTCAGCCTTGGTGATAGTCCCAGTGCTTTCATATGGGGGCAGGGAGAGAGTCCTCAGCCTTCTGATTGGCCCATTGCGGTCATATTGGCGATGGTATTCTTCAGCCTCCGTGATTGACCCAGTGCGGTCATATGCAGGTTGTGGGAAGTCTTCACTCCTCATAATTGGCCTAGTGCTGTCCATTTGGGGGTTGGGGGAGAGTCTTCAGCCTTCTGATTAGCCCGGTGCTGTCATATTGGGGCTGATAGAGAGTCTTTAGCCTTTATGATTGACCGAGTGCTGTCATATGGAACTTGTGGGAAGTCTTCATTCTTTAATTGACCTGGTGCTGCCATATTGGGGCTGGTAGAATTTATTTGGCCTTCGTGATTGACCCAGTGCTGTCATATGGAGATTGGGGAAAGTCATTACCCCTTATAATTGTCCCAGTGCTGTCATATGGGGGCTGGGAGAGATTATTTTTGCCTTCGTAATTGGCCCAGTGCTGTCATATGTGGTCTATAACCCTCGTGATTAGCCTAGTGCTGTCATATGGGGTCTATAACCCTCGTGATTAGCCTAGTGCTGTCATATGGGGTCTATAACCCTCGTGATTAGCCTAGTGCTGTCATATGGGGTCTATAACCCTCGTGATTAGCCTAGTGCTGTCATATGGGGTCTATAACCCTCGTGATTAGCCTAGTGCTGTCATATGGGGTCTATAACCCCCGTGATTAGCCTAGTGCTGTCATATGGGGGTTGGGGGAGAGTCTTCAGCCTTCTGATTAGCCCGGTGCTGTCATATGGAAGTTGTGGGAAGTCTTCAGTCTTTAGCTGACCTGTTATATGGGGGCTGGGAGAGAGTAGTTTTGCCTTTGTAATTGGCCCAGTGCTGTCATATGGGGGTCTATAACCCTTGTGATAAGCCTAGTGCTGTCATATATATGGGAATTGGGAAGAGAGTCTTCAGCCTTGTGTAAGTCACAACCTAGAGCTAACCTAGGACTTCTCTTCTCTCTCATTGGGGGAAAGAATTTATCCTCCTGGTAAGGGGTGCAGTTTAAAAGAACCTGTTGCTTTATCTTTCATAGGCAAAGGACAGGTCCACTTTAAAGCGAACCTGTAAGGAAAGAAACATAGACGCTTCCATTGTTGACTTGTTTGTTAAAGTGTGTGTTCCAGAGACGTCAGTCCTTTTCCTGCATGCTACCTAATGAATGACTGACCTGGAACAAGCCCACAAACTGGAGTTCAAAAAAGTAGCTGGCTGCGTTCGTGTCTTGACGCCGGTGTGACCGCAGCCCTGGAACTGGCACTTCCAAAAACAAGTCAGCTCCCATCTTTATCTCCTGACGGATTCCTTGTAATGTGGGCAGTTTATGAAAAGATTCCTTTGAAGATCCTGTGATTATATTCAAAAACCCGTTCTGGTTTTCGGCCCTTGTATGGATTTGGACTGATGTGTGTTTAGATGTATGGCTATGAGTGAGTGTGTGTGTGTGTGTGTGTGTGTGTGTGTACATTTATCAGTCTTTGTATAGCCTGGAAAGTCGTATATGAAAAATGTTGGAAATGTAAATAGGTTTTAAGTCATTTTTTTATTTATAAAATCTGCTTTATTTTGCATTCTTTTTTCATGGAGTCTGTTCATCCCCAGTGGTAATGGGTGGTCAGCCTGGCCATACATGTTAGAATCTAATTGTACAATATCTATGAAGTGTAAATGCTTACCTATATAATCCATTCTTTTTGTATCCAGTCAGGAAGGATATTGCCACTGCTTAGTTGTTGGTAGATCCAAAGGTGATACAATCAGATTGTAACATGTATAGCTAGCCTTAACGGGTTCTGGAAATACAACAGTCCAATTGATTTCTGGGTAAATGCCGTGTGTGGCCGCTGAGGTCAAACTATCTTTATATATATATATATATATATATATATATATATATATATATATATATATATATATATATATATATATATATATATATATAATATATAAAAACAATCATTGGCAAAATACCCCAGTAGCCAAGTGACCCTGAGATGTTCTCATGCTGCAGCGTGGTCCGGCGGCGTGAGCTGATCATGTGACAATCGCAGCAGTCACATGATTGAGAAGCCATGCCGATGTACAGTGGTTAAATAATCATCACATGACATTTGCTGGTTTGGACCCATGGACAGTTTTGCGTTTTAAAACCCAGTTGGTGGGAAATCAGTCAGCTGACGTCCGTGTAAATATGGCATTTACCCAGAAATCCTCTTATTTTCTTTTCTGAGAGAGGCATTGCCTGTTGATTTCCAAGATGAACTACTAGATGTCCACCTTCCTTCCACTCAATACTCCAGACACGTGGGATGTGAATTATAGATGATAATTTGGACTTGTTGGCCGTGTTGTGCTACTGATTCCTTCGGACCCACTGCAGTGGCTGCCATTTTTGTAGGCTTATTGAAGTTATCGATTCACCAGCAACTAGTCACCTCTCTTGTTGATGGGCCGCATCTTCTGAAACATGGGTTTGGCGAACAAGATGGCAACCTACCTGCTTTCTAAATGATATACAGGGCTGTCCTGATTAATCTGAAGGATGTCAGGGATATGTAGATGAAGATCTAATTAAAAGATCACAGCAAACGTTGGTGGAGAGCTCTGTTGTAATAGGCAAATTTTGTGGATCTGACCTTTCTAAGGGTATCTGTTGTGGAGCGTAGGCCAATAAAACCAGAAGTCTATGGCAAGTGTTCCATTGTCGCCCTTCCAAAAAATTCCAACACCCATTTAAAAAGGGCAGGTTCCTCCACCCCAAGACATTGTTTCCTGCATTTTATTTGCATCTATGTCCCCTGTCCTCATGGAACTCTCCACAGATCACCACGGTTGCCTTTTATTTATTTTTTTATCTGCATCTCCCTGAGTCCAGCTGTAGACATGAGATGGTGAAGAGAAGATCCATTCCATAAACTTGCCCAAGTGGGAATGTATAAAGGTGACCTGTCATGCGAGAAACCTTAAATCTGCCATTGGTGACCACTCCTTCTGAAATTACCGGTTGCAGACCCAGAGCAAGCATGAAGATATGGACTTTTGACTTTTCTGCAGTCTTAAGTTGACTAAATATCGGTACCTAGTCAACTTCAGACTGCTGTAGAAAAGTCAGATGTCCATATCTACATGCTTAATATGGGTCAGCAAACCAGTTCAGGCATATAGCATTTTAAGATAGAGGCCAGTAATGACCACTCCTGTATTTATATACTTTAATCGCTGAGCAGGCTCTCCTGACGTTGGCCTTACCTTAGGGCAGGGTTTCTCAACTAGGGTTCCATGAACCTCAAGGTTTCCTCCAGAGGTTGCTAGGGGTTCCTTGAGCAATGAGCAATTTCTGCCTCTCAGATAAGTTCCCACTGACGCCATTGATCTATTTAGCTATCTCTAAGAGGGTAATTCTTCCCAATGACCATCACACTAATGTATAATGAGTTGTAGATATAGTCATTTATATCAGGGGTTCTCTGAGAATGGAAAGTTATTTCCTCTGTGTTGAGAAAGGCTGCCTTAGAGAATCCATGAAAAACATCTGAGGCTATCCCTATTGGGCAATCTCTTACCCTGAGTTGGCTATTCTGTGTCTGCAGAGAACGAATACTTTCTTTACAATCATCTCTCAGTCCGACTGACCTGCGGGATCAGATAGCAGTTGTCTCATGTCTATGACTAGACCCATTGGATCAGTTCTGACCTCCCTGTCCTTTAAAGGGGTTGTAAAGGTTTGTTTTTTATTTTCTAAATAGGTTCCTTTAAGCTAGTGCATTGTTGGTTCGCTTACCTTTTCCTTCGATTTCCCTTCTAAATTTTTTTTTTTCTTTGTCTGAATTTCTCACTTCCTGTTCCTCCTCAGTAAGCTGTTCTGGCTGACTAAACACCGCTCGGATGATGGTGTGAAGTTTACTGAGGAGAAACAGGAAGTGAGAAATTCAGACAAAGAAAAAAAACATTTAGAAGGGAAATCGAAGGAAAAGGTAAGTGAACCAACAATGCACTAGCTTAAAGGAACCTATTTAGAAAATAAAAAAACGAACCTTTACAACCCCTTTAATCTGCCATACTTGGCTGAATATAAAATAATCTGATCTAAGGTGTAAGGTGTGTCTCTTTTTTTTTTATTTGCCATGATTAAGATTTGGGTTTGGAAAGTACTTGTATGAAGTTTTATCTGTTGTACATTCTGTTATTTTATGTTATTTATATACACGTGCTTGTGATTACCTCCTGATCAATGCCTTTTCATGAGCTTTATTTAATTTATGTTAAGATGTGTATATGGAATATCTGAGTAAAGGACAAGTAATAAAATCCTTTGTTTCCATGTGTTTGATTATTCTTGTTATACCGTATAGTTTTACTTCATTACAATAAAATTAAGATTTTTAAGGATCCATCCATTCCATACTGATAGTTCACTTTACAGCTGACAGTCCCCCCCCCCCTCCCCCCCACAACATTCTTAAATCTCTTGGGAAGTTAATTAGTGGGATCTCCCTGCCAGCGATCTCAGATCTTCATTTTGTAGGACTTCTATTCCATCCTGACTTCTCTTTCTGCTCTCTGCACTTTATCGTATAAAATGTTACGACTGTTACGAAATGTTATGCAAGATTTACCTTAAAGCGGCTCTGCACACACTTGTTTGCCTAGATCTCATTGCCTTCCAAATCTGGCAAAGAGTGCTAAATGGCTGTTTTTTTTTTTTTAACCTTGTAATTGCTGGCCGGTCTATGCGCCCATTCCTCTGTCTCTGCGGTTGTGGGCGGGGTTTGTGCGGGGATCCGCATCACTTCCTTTGATTGCCGCACTGTCTCCTGGGATCTGGTGTCATTCATCCCAGGAGTCAGTGCGGACAGCCGACGCAAAATCTCGCGTGATTTCACGGACGCCACCCGTTGTTATGGCAACATAGTGATTTTTTACGCCGCTCGGCGCTGTTGTCAGTGCGCATGCGCGGGAACCAGCGAGGCCTGGAATAGGAACAAGGAAGTGATTGCTTGTGGGCTTCAAATGCCCACAAGCAAAATGGAAATAGTGTTGTTTTTATTTTAAAAGTGCAGATTTCGGGACAAAACAGATACAGGACAGACACAGAAAAAGTGAGTTTAACATTTTACTTAAAATACTTTTTAACAGGAGAAGAAAAAAATAAATGAATAATTGTGTGCAGAACCGCTTTAATAGGCTGGGCGGGCAGTGCACCCCGCTGATCAGAGGTCTAACTGGAGCCTGGGGCCAGGGTTATTACATCTTCATTGTGGAACAGAAGCCGAACTACAAAGCATGGGGCCCCATAGCAGTGTTCTGATGCCCGCCATTGTGGGCTGCTATGGCTATTACCACTGTTGTGGAACCAGATCTAAATAACTGCCTTTGCACTTTTGGATCCTGGGAGTGAACTACACTTATTATAAAGTCTTCTAATTTACTAATCTGCTATGGGCCACCAGTAACTTATTTGTACCGATGGCTGCAGAAGACATTTTAGCAGCTTAACTGAAGGAATCCCTGCTCTACGTATATATAAAGCCACCATTTTTTATCTTGACGGTACAGTACATAGGAAACATATTTATACACTATGGGTTAGACTTGTACCATCAGATGTCATGCTTCAGAAGCCCTCCTAGGGCCCCTCCTTTATAACCCTACCCCACTCCATGAGTCTCCAGTTTTTTTTCTAGTGTCTGAAGGTGATGGACTTCTTCTCCTTCATGGAGAAATCAGCTTCACTAGTTTATTTTTTTTTCTTGGAATTCTTCAATGAACCTTCACTGTGTTCTAATGCCTACAGAGAAGCAATGTATCCAAATCGGTGCAACCTCGGTAAAGACTCTGGAGCCGTACCTGGACCTCACGCTGTGGGGATAGCCTATAATGTTGCTTTGGGCACTGGATCTTGCATGGGGAGCTAACCTTGGCACTTGGGTGGAGTTAGCTGCAGGGTGCTATACAGGTCTAGACCCATGGTCCATCACAATGGAACTCAGTCCCTGAAGACCCCTACTGTGCCCACCATGACAGGCATAGCTGGACTTTTCCTTGTTTTGCTTTTTTGCTCATATGGTGAGAGGTTATAACCCCTGCCAGGCTTTTATTACATTCTGTACCCCCTGTTAGAGAGATTTACTTTACTCCTTCTGATAACCGCTATCTCCAGGACTGGACAGTCAGGGGAAATCCTAAATTTTAAGTTGTCAACAGAATAGAAATAGAGCAGAAATTGGCCAAGTGGTGACAACTTTTTAAGAGGGCATTTCTTTAATTTTGGAAAGATATTCTTTCATTTCATTATTGCGTCTACAGAGCAAGAAGTGAATGGAAAGCTTCACAATGGTACACATGGCAAAAAAGAAAAAGCTGATAGGGATTTAACCCTTCGATTCTCAGCCAGTTCTGGCATAAAATGCACTTCAACTGACCTTTTTACTTTTCCTCAGTAAACCAGAGAGAGCGTCAGATATTGTCCCTAGGAAGTAGGACAAAGGTCAGTTTGCATGGGATCTTTACAACCGGAAACTGGGCTGACAATTCTACTTTAACAGGGAGAGAATACAAGTGAATAACAGCACACACACCATTACTGAGAGAGAAGGCTGACCTATTACAGCAGATAACTCATGGATAATGTAGATTCTTACAAATGCCAGTTCCTGCTTTGTAAATCGCCTTAGACCGAAAACACTCTCGCCATCCTTGTGTTCGCAACCAAATCGATAAATGCTTGAAGACCCTACCCAACAGTGTCACATGTCCCATACTGAAGCTTACCTGGGGGGGCTAGTGTTGTCGTCGTATCAGGCTGGTTGATCTTTTGTCTTTGGACCGTGTTACTCCTACGATCTTACTGTTGAGCAAGAACTCGCCAGTGGCATGATCACTAGAAGATACAGTAAGAACACATACCTTCATCTTTGATTCCATCACTGTCAAAATGTTGCAAGAACTCATCCCCTCCTAGCTCCCCCACCCTACATGTGGCCTCCAAACCAATCCTGCCAGGATCACTTCAGGCCCCCACAGAAGGCTTGAATTTTAGCTAATTCCTGTTAAAATTGGCCAAAATGAAAGCAGTGTCTACAAGCACCCTTCGACTCGACAGAAGTCAAGGTGGAAAATTATCGTCCAAACAGTGACTGCATCCAATCATATGCACTCAGTGTTTGGCAAAGCAATTATATTTAACCACTTCCCGCCCAAGGACGTCATATGACGTCCTTGACTTTCAATGGGAATATCTGAATGATGCCTGAAGCTACAGACATTATTCAGATATTCTCGTTTTCAGCTGGCGATTCTGTGCACCATAAGAACGATCATAGCGGCAATTCCGCCACTTGATCATTCTTATAGGCAACGGGAGGGGACGTCCCTCCCGCCGCCATCCAGTACTTCTGCGGGCTCTCCCGTGCCATCGGGGGCCCGGAGAAAGAATCGCCTTCCGCCAGATGACGAGCATAGAGATTTCCGGTGACCAGATGGTCACCAGTCATCTCTATGACTGTCAGAGGCCAGGGCGCAACATTATGATGTCACGCCCGGTACCCGGAAGTAAACAAAGCCGCGATCGCGGCTGTCAGCATGAGATCAGTGAATTCTTTTTTACTGATCTCATGCTTTCCAGCCTGGAGGAGAGACGTGGGGTCTTATTGACCCCACATCTCTCTATAAAGAGGACCTGTCACTTAGATTCCTATTACAAGGGATGTTTACATTCCTTGTAATAGGAATAAAAGTGATCAAAAAAAATTAAGTAAAAGAAAAAAAAATTGTAAACGCCCCTGTCCCCGGTAGCTCGCGCTCAGAAGCGAATGCACACGTAAGTCCCGCCCACATATGTAAACGCCGCTCAAACCACACATGTGAGGTATCGCCGCGTGCGTTAGAGCGCGTGCAACAATTCTAGCACCAGACCTCCTCTCTAAACTCTAAACTGGTAACCTGTAAAAAATTGTAAAGCGCCCCCTATGGAGATTTTAAGGTACCGAAGTTTGGCGCCATTCCATGATTGTGCGCAATTTTAAAGCGTGACATGTTAGGTATCTATTTACTTGGCGTAACATCATCTTTCATATTATATACAAAAATGGGGCTAACTTTACTGTTTTTTGTTATTTTTTAATTCACTAAACCTTTTTTTTTGTTCCCCAAAAAAAAGGCGTTTGAAAAATTATTGCGCAAATACCGTGTGAGATAAAAAGTTGCAATGACCGCCATTTTATTCCCTAGGGTGTCTGCTAAAAAAAACATATATAATGTTTGGGGGTTCTGAGTAATTTTCTAGCAAACAAATTATGATTTTTTTACATGAAGGAGAGAAGTGCCAGAATAGACCCGGTAGGGAAGTGGTTAATCAGCCGTGGGTGGCAGCAGTGGAGATTCTTTCATGGGGTAATCAGCTGATTTTCTCTCATTCTCCCCCACCTTCCCTTTCCACAGACACAAGCATGTACATTCACCCAATCAGGGGTCAAGTCCTGGGGAAAAAAGTGTGGGAACTCCCACCCAAGATCCACTCCCCCACCAAAAAAAAATGATACGCTCATATGCACGAATGCTTCACAAGTGGTATTTTTCATCCAATTTTCGTATTGTGTGTATGAAGCTTAACTGTTAGTACATTAAAAAAAAACAATCCTCAATAAACATAAATACGGTAATTCTCTGAATAATCAGCATTCATTCAATTGTGCTTCCATGCAAATGTGAACATCATGTTCTGATCTTTATTGGGGAATTTTATTTTGTATATAGAGTGTTTATGGGGTGAGTTTACACTTTTCATTGAACAGAGTTTGGATAACACAGGGTTAAACGGAAAGGTCATAAATGAACTGCACATTATCTGGACAGAATGCTTGGTGAGATAGTGATGTGTTCCTGCTTAGGAGATGTATGTTAGCTTGGGGGGGCTGCAAACTCTGCAGGGCTCCACACACACTCGCTGCTATTCCAACCCTTCACATATTTCCACATAAACTTCCCTCCTGGCATTAAACTTTGCCAGGTATTGTGCTCAGCTTACCACCCCAAACTGATGTTCCTCCCTCAGCTCACCTCTCTCCCTGCATGTCCTGTGAGCAGAATAGCTGTGCTCCTCCTCTGGGTTCTCTCATCATATGGCACCTAAGATAGAGGAGGGGGGATTCAGTGGGACACACAGAGCAAGTATGCAGGAGACTGGGGGTGGGGAAAGATGAGACAGAAAATCAGGAGGGACCGGCGGGGAGGAGCGCATCAGGAGAGGTCTGACTAAATACAATCTCTTAGCAGCAGGGACCTGATCTACCTGTCAGCTAGCTGTGATTGACAGGTAGATTGAAGCAGAAGCTGTCATGGGGCCCCCTACTGGCAATGCCTGAATGGTCAGGTGTGCGGCACTTACTATTGCGAGCTGTGTCGCAGTTGCTGGTGTAGCACCTGCCACACAGCTCGCATACTTCAAAGTCTTGCAGGACACGGCTGCTAACGGGAACTGAGTTCCTGTTGTGGAAAAAGTACAGAAACTCCGTTCCCATGCGTTCCCGCAGGACTTGAGCCCTGCACCCAATCAGAGGCGTTGTTATGGGGATGCGGGGGGTGCGACCCGCACCGGGTGACACCCACCAGAGGGGTGACACCAAGGCCGCCACTATAGCTTGCAGCGGAGCGAGCACTACATTCAGCCGTGCGGGGGACAGGGGGGAGGCTGCCTATAACACTCCCCAGCTGTCACTCAGGATCTCCCATATCTCCCGTGGCAGCCGGATTAGGTGGGTGGAGCTGGGGGTGTGGCCGCCTCCTCCACTCCTCCCACAGACCCATTCACACCGATCCCACAGCTGAAGGAGATAGACCAGAGGACACAGCAGCCCCGCCCACCCGCCTGGGTCTTCACCTGCAAGCATGAGGTATGCTAGAAGTTACTGCACAGCACACTGTCACACATCCCTACCTGCCTTGTACCACCCCAAACCTGCCCTGTGCCACCCCCAATCTGCCCTGTGCCACCCCAAACTGCCCTGTGTCACCCCAAACTGCCCTATACCACCCCAAACTGCCCTATGCCCCCCAAACTGCCCTGTGCCACCCCCAACCTGCCCTGTGCCACCCCAAACTGCCCTATACCACCCCAACCTGCCCTGTGCCATCCCAAACTGCCCTATGCCCCCCAAACTGCCCTATACCACCCCCAACCTGCCCTGTGCCACCCCAAACTGCCCTATGCCCCCCAAAATGCCATGTGCCCCCCAAACTACCCTGTACCACCCACAACCTGCCCTGTGCCTCCCCAAACCTGCCCTATGCCACTCCAAACTGCCCTGTACCTCCCAAACTGCCCTGTGCCACCCCAAACTGCCCTATACCACCCCAACCTGCCCCGTGCCACCCCAAACTGCCCTGTGCCCCCAAACGGCCCTGTGCCACCCTGAACCTGCCCTGTACCACCCCCAACCTGCCCTGTACTACCCCAAACTGCCCGTACCATCCCAACCTGCTCTGTACCTCCCCAAACTGCCCTGTACCACCCCAACCTGCCAATATACCAATCCAACCTACCCCATACCACCCCAACCTGCCACTACACCACTCATACCCTAAACTGCATTACCCCAACCTGCCCCGTGCCACCCCCACCTGCCCTGTACCACCCCCAACCTGCCCTGTACCACCCCCAACCTACCCCATACCACCCCAACCTGCCACTACACAACTCATACCCTAACCTGCATTACCCCAACCTGCCCCGTGCCACCCCCACCGGCCCTGTGCCACCCCCCACCAGCCCGGTACCACCCCCAACCTGCCAATATACCAATCCAACCTACCCCATACCACCCCAACCTGCCCCTATACCACTCATACCCTAACCTGCTTCACCCCAACCTGCCCTGTGCCACCCCCACCTGCCCTGTACCACCCCCAACCTGCCCTGTACCACCCCCAACCTACCCCATACCACCCCCAACCTGCCACTATACAACTCTATACTATCCTAACCTGTCACTATACCACCCTATACTATAATTTACAGGGGTTGGTTTTGGGTGCGCCCCGTGACCGTGCGCTGCCTGCAGGGTGAGGGCAGCCTAGGCAAGAGGGGGGGGTGACACCATGTTTTACCGCACCAGGTGACACCAACCCTAGTGACGCCACTGCCCCATACCACCCCAACCTGCCCCTATACCACTCATACCCTAACCTGCTTCACCCCAACCTGCCCTGTGCCACCCCCACCTGCCCTGTACCACCCCCAACCTGCCCTGTACCACCCCCAACCTACCCCATACCACCCCCAACCTGCCACTATACAACTCTATACTATCCTAACCTGTCACTATACCACCCTATACTATAATTTACAGGGGTTGGTTTTGGGTGCGCCCCGTGACCGTGCGCTGCCTGCAGGGTGAGGGCAGCCTAGGCAAGAGGGGGGGGGGTGACACCATGTTTTACCGCACCAGGTGACACCAACCCTAGTGACGCCACTGCACCCAATGCAAGCATGCATGTTCATGCCACAATCTCACATTGAAAAGATAGTTTGTCAGCTGGATTGTGCAGAGTAGGACAATAAAATCCTTATTGTCTGTGGATTGGCTAAAGCCCGGTTTTCAGAGGAGCTTGTAAACTGGGGTGATCTGTAATCGGTATTTTCTGCTACATTTCACAAAGATATTTTAACAGTATAGAATAAAATTCCCGAAGTACCCTTCATCTTCATTCTGGAAATGTGGAATGTACAGTAGATCTTAAAAGCAATGCTGGCTCTCCTTATAGTGGCTGTAAGCTTCTGAAATAATAAATAAAGCATATCATTCCGTCTATCAAAAGCACCTAATGTGATTTCTGTCTGCGCTGTCATTCCTCTGCTATCTGCATGACTCACTCATGACAGCCTATGCCAACACCAGCCAATCCAGGGAGATGATCCCGCCCCCCTCCAGCACACAGCAGGTGACTGACAGCCTCAGCTGTGCATATTTCCATATGTGTCCTTGTAAAAGGGGGTGTGTCTATTTCCTCCACTCAGATCTCAGATTACATTCAGCTCTTTGATTTATGCTATGCAATTAGAGTTGCCACCTCATCCCTTTAATCCCAAACATATATGAATTACACAGGTTCTGAGGCTAATTTATTGCAGATAAGGCACCAAGTGAGTTTAATTACCATCTTAATCAGCCACAGAACCTGTGTAATTCATATGTGTTCGGGTTTAAAGGGATGAGGTGGCAACCCTATATGCAATGTGTGACATCAGTTCCCCTCCCATTGCCTTCTGAAGCTCAGGAAATCTGTGGAATTTTGAACAAATGTAGAGGAGAGAAGACTGCAGATAAACTGGTACAATGTATGTAGGAGGATTTGTTTCATCTCTTTGTATCACCTAAAGCCAATCACTTCACTGGGTATTGTGAGGGTTTACAACCACTTTAACCAGTTCCTGACCGGCGCACAACGATGTACGTCGGCAGAATGGCACGGACAGGAAAAATGGGCGTACAGGTACGTCCCTTTTAAATTTGCAGCCGTGCCATCGCGTGCACCGGTCAGGACCTCCATGAGTCGATCGCTGCAGGGAATCCCCCAATCGTCTCATGGGACGAAGAACAGGGAAATACTAAAGTAAACAAGCATCTCCCCGTTCTGCCTAGCAACAGTGTCACTGATCTCTGCTCCCTGTGATTGGATCAGTGATGTGTAAAACACAGCCACGCCCCTAGGACACATTTAACCCCTACACTGCCACCTAGTGGTTAACCCCTTCACTGCCTGTGTCATTTACACAGGAATCGGTGCATTTGTATAGCACCGATTGCTGTATAAATGACAATGGTCACAAAAATGTCCGATGTGTCCGCCAAAATGACGCAGTCACAATAAAAATCGCTGATCGCCGCCATTACTAGTAAAAAAAAAAATTTATTAATAAAAATGCCATAAAATGCCATTAAACTAGCCCCTATTTTGTAAACGCTATAACTTTTGCGCAAACCAATCAATCGCTTATTGTGATTTTTTTTTTTTTTTTTTTACCAAAATTATGTATAAGAATACGTATCGGCCTAAACTGAGTAAAAAAAAAAGTTTTTTTATACATTTTTGTGGGATATTTATTATAGTAAAAAGTTAAAAATTATGTGTTTTTTTTTTTTTTTTCAAAATTGTCACTCTCTTTTTGTTTATAGCGCTAAAAATAAAAACCGCAGAGATGATCAAATACCACCAAAAGAAAAGCTCTATTTGTGGGAAAAAAAAGACGTCAATTTTGTTTGGAAGCCACGTTGCACGCCCGCGCAATTTTCAGTTAAAGCGACGCAGTGCCGAAAATCGCAAAAGTGCTCTGGTCTTTGGCCAGCAAAATGGTCTGGTCTGAAAGTGGTTAACTTAGAAGTAGTTTTCAAAAGGCATTTATTAAAGTGGTTCTAAAGGCAGAAGGTTTTTTTTTTTTTAATCTTACTGCATTCTATGCAGTAAGATAAAAAAAAAACCTTCTGTGTGCAGCAGCCCCCCTAATACTTACATGAGCCCCATCTCGATCCAGCGATGTTGCACGAGAGACTCGGCTGCCCAAGCACCCGTTGCTGTCAAAGTCAGTGAGCCAATGAGGAGAGGGGGTGGGGCTGAGCCATCGTTCCACGTCTGAATGGACACCCACAGCAAGCTGCTTGCTCTGGGGGGACTTGGCAGGAGGGAGGGGCCAAGAGTGCCGGCGAGGGACCTGAGAAGAGGAGGAATCCGGGATGCTCTGTGCAAAACCATTACACAGAGCAGGTAAGTATGATATGTTTGTTATTTTTAAACAAAAAATAAAGCAAGACTTTAAAATAACTTCAAGGATCTAGCCCATTATTCTCCTAACGCTGGCAAAATTCTCGTTTAAAGCTATAGCAGGGCTACCAATTGGATTATTTCTCCAAGATTGAATCCTAAGGGTATTTTACTGGTTTCAGGAAATCTATTTGACGCTTTTTAAATGCCATGGAAATGCCAACTGAATTTGTTGCTTAAGGGCTCTTTCACACGGACGGACCGTATGTCCGTTTTTCATCCTTCCGTTTTAGGAACAAAAACTGACATACATGTATCCCTATGGGATAGCGGGTGTCAATGAGCATCCGCTGACACCCAAACTCGTCCGTGTCCGCTATGCTCCGTTTCTGCAGACGGAGGAAAACCCTATTTTTTTCATCCGTCTGCAGAGCGGATCGGATGACGACGGACTCTACGGTCTGTCGTCACCCGATCTCCCATAGGGGAGAGCGGCGCTCTGACAGGTCCGTCCCTGCGCTGTGTGCAGAGACGGACCTGTCATCTTCTTGCTCAGCGGAGATCGCTCCGGCGATCCCCGCTGAGCAAGCGGATATCCATCAGTGCTGATCCGCCCCGTGTGAAAGAGCCCTTAGACTTGCATATATAAGCCCAAAAAATTTAAGAAAGTCTGGCACAGCTGGCTCTCTAACACTTCTACGCTCAATTGAGGTTCCACTGCAGTCACCCAGATAGAGTATACTGATTTAATCCACCATCCGTGTCTCAGGAATGTTGGTTATGTATTGTCTATGAAGCCGTGTTTCTAGGTCTCTGAGCTCCTTTTATCTTGTCACTAACACCACGCTGTTATACTTACCCAGGTTCTGTGGCCATGTTTCCTTTAGTTATCCCATCAGAGGTAGTATCCTCCATTTGATCTTCCTCCGAAGGTGTATTGGGCAAGGGGTGGGTACTTACAGTTGATAGATGGATTGTTCACACCCCCTCAGTGGGGTTCACCTTTGTTTTTGTCTGGATTTTTTATTTTTTTTACCTTGCTTGCCAGAGAAGGTCTACCTTGAAGATCTTTAGATGTGTTTTATCGGTACACCTTTGTACTTTGATTTTTAATAAGTGTAATGAATGTTAATTTTAGACATGTATAATTAGTTTAGTTCCGAATTCATTTTTTAACGAATTTCGACAAATTCGTTAATTTGGAAATATCCAAATTAACGAAAATCCGTTTAACAAATTTTTCCGAATCTTTGTAAATTAGAATAATTGAAAATTCATACATTCGTAAATTCGTATATTCGCACATTTGTAAATTCATACATTGGCAAATTCGTACATTCGGAAATTCGAAAATTCGGAAATCTGAATTTATAATTAACTAATAATAACTTAACTATTACTAATTATAGGTATTGTCATTTCCTTTCAAATTTGGCTGTTAGTGAATGTAACAAATACAAATTTTTCTTAACTTACGAATTATACGAAATAACGAATGCCGTATCCAAACAAATGGAACGTAATGAATTAATAATAATAAATAACAATAATAAAAACTTTTTGTTATTATTATTTACTATTAATTTGTTCCGTTCCATTTTGTTTAGATGCGGCATTTGTTATTTTTCGGATAATTTGTAACTTCAGATAAATTTGTGTTCACTAACAGCCAAATTACAATACCTATAATTTAATAGTTAGTTACTATTTGAGGTTTTCGGATTTTCGAAATTCCAAATGTACGAATTTTCTAATTTACGAATGTACGAATATACAAATTTTCTAATTTACGAATGTACGAATATACAAATTTTCTAATTTTCGAAATTCCAAATTTACGAATTTTCGAATTTTCGAAATTCCAAATTTACGAATTTTCTAATTTACGAATGTACGAATATACAAATATTCTAATTTACGAATGTACGAATATACAAATTTTCTAATTTACGAATGTACGAATATACAAATTTTCTAATTTACGAATGTACGAATATACAAATTTTCTAATTTACGAATGTACGAATATACAAATTTTCTAATTTACGAATGTACGAATGTACAAATTTTCTAATGTACGAATGTACGAATTTACGAATATACAAATGTACAAATGTCCGAATGTACAAATTGCGATCATAACGAATGACCCGAAAAATGAAAAAAAGTAAAAAAGAAGAATGAAACGAAGACGAAAATTAACAATTTTTTGGCAGTACATATGTCTAGTTATTTTTATACTACTGTCTGCTTTTGTTTGAAAGAAATAAAAAAATTATAATACAAGCGCATGTACTAAGCCTAAATGAAAAAGAACAAACAAAATCTGCTTTATTTAATAATTGGAATGGAGCTGCGCTAAAATTGGTATTCAAATGAACAATAAACCATATGTAATTAGACATATATCTAAAAGTGATTCTACACACCAAATAAAACGTGAGAGTGTATAGAATAAATTAGTCCATAAAACACAATTGTGTAAATTCTTGAAGAAACTTCTAACACCAGCATAAAGTCGTGCACCTCCACCACATAAAGTGCGTGCTTACCGGTTGGCAAGCTATCATAAGCCTGCGGCTAATACCCAGCCAGGGCCTTTATCCAGGAAGTAAGGAATGGCAGCTCTGGACCACTTGATAGGTGAGTAAAAAAGGTATACAGCAAACGGCCAGGGAGACTCGAACATTCAAAGGTCATGGATGTAGACCAGGTATTACCCAAAATAGAAAGGAGCTCACCATAGTGTAAAACGTTTTATATACATTTATTAAAAACTAAAAGATGCACTTACAAAAAGTAGAAGAAAATGTCAGTTTAAAAGCCGGCCAGCTAGCGAACACACGTCCACTCAGATAAATGTGATGATGGCAGCACGCCACTCCTCCCAATGCGTGTTTCGTCATGCACTGACGCCATCCTGCTTTATGTTCGAGATCTCTTCTTTCATAGCTTGTTGTACTGAACATGTCAAATAGGGTAACAAACCAATCACATGTCCACTTTGCCAACTAACAACTTATCTGTTGAGCCCAGATAGGGGAGGACAGTTTTTTTCCTTACTAGTTTCCAATTTAGCCTACAGATACTTTTTAGGCTGCTACAAGTATTTAAATGGCAGGAAATTTGAGAGCTGCATAGTAACATCCCAGAAAAGGTAAATAACTATAATTGGTGGCCCATTGTTATCCCTGCTGTGATTGTAAGGTCGTGATTTACCTAAGGCCCCTTTCACACTGGGGCGGGAGCCGCGGCGATGGTAAAGCAGCGCTATATTTAGCGATGCTTTACCATAGTTTTAGCCGCGGTATTCGGCCACTAGCGGGGCGGTTTTAACCCCCACTAGCAGCCGAAAAAGGGTTAAAATCCCCCGCAAAGCGCCGCCGTAGCGGTGCTTTGCGGCAGTATTACCGTGGTGTCCCATTGAAATCAATGGGTAGGAGCGGTATAGGAGCGGTGAATACACCGCTCCTATACCGCACCAAAGATGCTGCTAGCAGGACTTTTTTTGACCGTCCTGCTAGCGCACCGCTCCAGTGTGAAAGCCCACCGGCTTTCACACTGGAGTGAATGGGGCCGGATTTTTTCAGGCGCTATTTTTAGCGCTGTACCGCCTGAAAAACGCCCCAGTGTGAAAGGGGCTTTAAAGGTGCAAAAACACTCAAGAACGCTGTTTCTTCTATAAAAGTTATACTTTTTATTGCAGTTAAACACAAATGTTTACAGTGCAGAATGGGATGGCAATACCAGATCTGGTGAATTGTTACTCCTATGTACAAATCATTGATCCTTGTGAATAAGTTGCAGTAAATGCTGGAATGAAATACTTTCACATATCCCTCAGTCGGTTCATTTAGTAAGGTAGCAATGAGCAAAATTGCACGAATGCACGCTGCAACCGGCCAGCTACCATCTTATGCTCTTTTTGATGAAGAATGACATTTGATTGACTGATTGTCCATCACCATTGCTGCTTGTACTGCCATCCTGTGTTTTTTGACTGTTCTTTGTTGTAATTTTAATAAAGTTCATTTAAAAAAAAACTTGTACAATTTGTAAAAAAATCAAGATGGATGAAACTGTCCCATGAGCCATGCAGGTGGGTCATTTTCTTGGTTAGAAAAGTTGATGTTTATTTTTTTTCTTTTCTTCATACATTTGTTATAAATTCATGGCTTCTGTTAGTTTCCTCTCTTCAGGTATACCATTGACCTGCAATAATAAGGAACACTCCAGTCAAAACTGAACATTAAACCTTGGGAGGCCTGCTTCCATCTTCATTCATGTGGATGTGTCTATAGTTCATCAGTCCCACATTTATAAGCAGTCTGGTGATCTGAGAACCCCTTCCTGTTATACATGAGAGATGTTTCCGAACAAACCCACCACAATGCTTGTGCTAAAAAGTTTCACACTGCCAAAATCAGATTCATATGGTCCCTTATGGACTAATTTTCAGTTCACTGCTGCTGCTGATTTTTGATCATTTATATAAATGCCGAAAAATAAAGCAAAGCCAATGGATTCCAGATGGCATTTCACAAGGACGAGTTACAAAATGACAGTTGTAATCTGGTCACACACAGACTTTTCTCCATTTATTGTCAACTATCCAAAATGCGGCATAAGATCAAACAACGTGTTTCCTTTTGCGCTACTACAGTATGTTACCAATTGGGAAGAGCGTATCGAAATCCAGTTCTCAGGAGGTTCGGTAAATTAAGCACCAAACCCCATTCCATTCTATGGGAGCTGAATCTTATTTTTTATCTGAAAATTCTCAAGGCCAGTTTGTAAGCTTTTGTTCAAAAGGGGCATGAGTAGGCAATGGAGGATATGTATAAATGAATACCGCGGGAAGAGGGTATTTTAATGCAGTTAAAAGGGCAATATTACAAATACTCAAATGCTTTTAATAACTTGCCTTAAAACTGCAAATTAGATTAGAGAGCAGTTTAATGTACTACTTTAACAGTGGCGTGTTTTATTTACCAACAGCAGCTGGGGATCTGTCACTTAAGCCGGCCATAGATAGTTGGAATCTTGGCCAGTTCCCAATTCGAACCCTATATGGACAGGCTGATTGTACCCAAGTTGATTAATTGATCAACTTGGATACAACAAGCCTGTCAGATTTTCCATGTGATTATTGCCAGTGGCTAAAGCCACTGGCAATAATCACTGTGTGTTCTCCCACCCAGGACGGCACCCCGCACTCCTACCCCGCCGGAAGAACACAATAGCTCCGCGTGAGGGATTCCTGCATCAACACTGACTGTGTTGATGGGGGAATGGCCGGCTTTAGCAGTGATAGCACTAACATTAAATGACAGATCCTCAGCCAGCTCCTAGTTATATGCAAACCAGCCAGGTATCCCGTGTGACCTCACTAACCATATTTGGCCAATGATGCCACTTAAAATCACCGGATGGCTTGTTGACATACAGCAGCTGGCCAGGGATCTTCTGTTTGCAATGGGTGTAGCGAGCGGGCAGCATCATTGGGAGTTGGGTCATTGTGAGTGATGAAGATCTGGGTGACATTAGTTTTACATTGGGATTGTTTATTTTTTATGTATTTATTTTATTAAAAAATAAAGGACCTTTTCCCTGTGAGAGTCGTCTTATTTACTTTTTGCAGTGCATCTTGGGAATAAGCAACAGAGGGTACTATGTACCCTATACTCCTTCCCCTAAGGGGGGGGCAGATATTTGGGGACCCCCTTATTCTAATGTGGGTCTACGATCCTACTTTTCTCTGCTCTATGCCTAGATAAGAGTCTGGTATGAATTTTATGGGGAACCCACCCCCATACTGTTTCTTTTTTGTTAAAGGACAGTAAAATAAATTTGAAAAATGGCATGGTGTCCCCCTAAAGCCAGGATAGGGTGGGTGCAGAAAGTGTGCAGGGTACCTTGCTGGGAAAAGCCTCACCCCAACAACCTGCTTCCCAAAAGGGATGTAGTGGTTTGTGAGTACACACGACCGGTTTTGCCGTCGGAATTAAGTCCGAAGGTTTTTTCAACGGAATTCAGCTCAAGCTGTCTTGCATACACACAGTCACACCAAATTCCAACGGTCAATAACGCGGTGAGGTACAACACGTACGACGGCACTATAAAAAGGACGTTTAATGCTTCCTACCATGCGTCAAATTGTTTCTGAGCATGCGTCGGAATTTTGCGCGTCGGAATTGCATACACACGAACGGAATTTCGGAAAATCTGAGAACATGCTCTCAATATAAAGTCTGTCGCAGATGAAGAAAGAAAAAGACCGATGGGCATACACACGGTCGAAAAATCAGATGAAAAGCTCCCATCGGCCTGTTTCCATCGGAAATTCCGGCCGTGTGTACACAGCATTATTGGTATCTGGATGGCCCTGTTAGAATAAGGGTACCCCAAGACATCCAGCTCCCCACCCTAGATGAATGCATGCAGGGTACTAGGGTACTGGTTCAGGTAGTAGTACCCCTTGTTAATCATTTACAAAAAAATTTTTTAAAACAAAATAAAAACACCCTCAATGTGAAAAGTCCTTTATTACAAATGAAAAAAAATGTCACTCGATGTAAATCCAATGCCAATTACATGGTATGACGATGATCCGCTGCCCACCAATGTTGAGCTGTCACACTACCGTTGCAAAATGACAGACCCCTGGCTGGCTGCTACTTTATGTATAAACAAACCAGCCAGGGATCCTGGATGATGTCTTTGACCAAATATGGATCTGTCTTTTTGGCACAGTCGTGCTACAGCAGCAAAATGACAGACTTCCAGCTGCTGATTGCTTAAAAACATCATCCGGGTGAACTGGACAAACATGGCCACTTGAAGTTTCCATCAGTAGCCCATGTGAGCGGGTGTCAACACATTTTAGTCATTGAAATAAATTTCTTTAAGGGCTCATTTACACTTGCTTCGACTTCAACACACATTAAAGTGCCTAATGCTTCACCATGCCCTTTTGATGTTTTTTTGATGCTTCTGTGGTGCTTTTTTGAAGCTTATATAAAGCTTATTCTTTGTGTGTGTTGATATCTCATACCTGCAATTTCGCCAAAACAAAGTGAAGCTAAATCCTCTCAAAAAGTGCAGGTGCTTCAGGCAAGCTTTGCCATAGACTTCTATGGAGGCTTTGAATATGCTTTGAAGCACCACTAAAGCGACATAGGGTATTTTTGAAGCAAAAGCCAAAGCAAAGCAATCACAAGGTGTAAACAGGACTGTAAGCTAACCATTTTATTTAGTGACAGGAGCTTTGACTGGCATTCAGAGTGCTTTAACAAAGCCTGTCCGAAGCTTTGTTTTGAAGCAAGTGCAAATGAGCCCTAAGCGTTTCACATATTGTAAGCTCATACTGTAATGTCATTGATAAAGCCCAAGTAATTGTACAGTGATCAATAACCGTAGCAATAGAGCTATAAGTTGGGTATTCCATGTGAAATATCACAGAAGGCTTTAAATTAAAAAAAAAAAAACAGTTGACTGTTGGTTATACTTACTTCGAACCTCTGAAATGTTGCCATGCGGAATTCTCCTTTGGATTCGGAAAGCAGTAATGAAGAGGAAGATAAATATGAAATTCCCCGTTCTGCTTCCACATGCAGTTCTTACACATATTTGTTTTTTGTCAAACAGGATAAAGTTTTAAGTGTAATTTAAAAGTCACCCCACTTCCTAAATGCAGGAGAGTCCATCCTCCTGACTTTTCCTTCTATTTCTTAGGGACAATATGAAAATCACAACATGTACCTCTATGGTCCCTGCAAATTTGACCTCCAGAGCCCCTGGATTTCCTTACTGACAATTACACCAAAAACAGTGAAGAATCTTCTTTTCACCGACTTCTAGTATAAGTAGATGGATTCATTTATTTCTTCATTTCACACTGTCTTATTTTTTATCTGCTGTCCACCTCTATCAATCTGATCTTTTATAAACAAACTGAGGAAAATATCAAATGTGGCACAAGTCATTTTTAAGGGGGCTACAGTGAGCACAGATGTGGAAGCATTGCTTTGTAAAGAGAATGTAATAGCAATGATCTCTAGCAGTCCCTGTTAACGTGTCTCTAGTCTATTACTGTCTAAGAACGCATGTTCCCAGTCTCTGACTAGGTGTCGTTGCATGTCTGCAGTCTCTGCCAGCTTTTTGTAGCTTAACAGTCACTGAATGTTATCTGTGGTCCTTCAGTGATGTCAAAGTCTACACTTAAGGCCCCCTATTTTAAGTAAGTTGACCATTACTTGCGTACAGGGTGGGCAATACTTATGGGTTTGGGAGTTCCCTTATGTATCCTTCAATTGAAGCCTGAAGGAAGTAGTGTTTGCAAACACTGTGTACACCTATCTACGTCCAACCTCTTCTAAGAAGGTTGACAACAAAGCACCAATACAGCGACTCGAGGCGATTCAGTTTGCATTGTAGCGCTATACAAATCATTCATTCATTCATTCTTTCAACCATAGCCTGTCACTAAATTAAACCATATACCCACAATGCTTTGCTCTACTGACCTGGATTGTGTTGCTGAGGTATTGCTGTCTGATGTGGTATTGTCCTAGGAAACACAATGAAACATTTGTCAGTTCATGGTGGAGCCTTCTGCATGTCAAGCATTGTTTTTTACAGGAACACACATTACACGAGAATCATTAAAGGCTAACTGTACTTTCAACGCATTTAACTCTCTTAACAGAGGCATAAGTACAAATCATGGGAAAAGGGCAATGTTTTGTCGTGGCTACCCTGGAGGCTCCCTCTCTCCACTGACATCTCTGTGGCACCCGGCATTCTGCACCCCAAATTAGAAAATCCTTAACTACTGGTGACCAGTGACCTATACTGTCGGCAGTCAGTGCCCTGCTACAAGCCAACATCCATCAACCAAGGTCCCTCATCTGTGGCGTCCCCATGGGACAGTTCCTCTGCTTATTCACAGGAACTGTACCTGTGATAAGGACTATAGGGACAAAGCTATGATATATATTATGGTACTGGAGGTTCTGAGAGAGAAGCTATCCCCCACAGAGTCATTAGGAGAGCCAGGAAACGAGCATCAGATTGTAGCAGGAGCGATCTGCTGTCTGTGTATGATGTGCAATCTACCCCGTCCCCTATGGACCCAGTACAGGTCATTACCCAATACAGGACTCAGTGAGAGGAAGTGAGGTCCATCTTGAATAGACACTGCCATTTCCTGATCTGTTCCCTGCAATTGGCCGCCATAGTGGACCCAAGACCCCTTATGGTCAGAAAACAAGCCAGAAATATTAATGATGAGCTGGTCCAGTTGGAACTTATATTCAAGCCAATGAAGAACTGGCTTACTGGGCTACCAAAAACAACTGGCATGTTCCCATGTGGGCAGAGAAAATATGGATCTTTAAACTAGGCACACTAGCCCCAAGGGGTCTAAATTCAGAGTTGCATTTACAAGTTTTCGTTGACCCTTGAATCAGGTGGCAGAAGTATCAACTGTAGCCCTGCTGGGAGGCCTCTGAAGTATTCACCAATGCAGTGAGAGTCTGGGTCCGGGTGCTTTAAATAGTACATAAATATACATGTACTCACACACTTGATCTATCATTGTTTTGCTTATAGTGTTGATGCTAGTCTGTCAAGTTAAAGAGACCCCTGCTGGTGACACTTGGTTGGTGCAAGCAGTGAGGCTTTTTAAGCCTGGATTACATGTCCTGAAGAAGCACACGATTGGGGGAAGGCGAAATGCGTTAATTGCACACCCGGCCGTCACCCCTCTTTCCATCTAACCACTGAGCTACCTCTATCACAATGCAATATGTCAGAAACCGGATGTTGACTATAAGCCCAGAAGGTGGTTGGCATTAGGAAGCTGCCACCTCTACTCTGCATCAATCCTGTGCTATTTGGGAGGAGTGGTGAGCATATCCATTAGGACCACCAAATTTAATTTAATGGATAAGAGAGACTTTTTTGGAGTGCCATGTGTGAGAACTGCAGGAAGATATATGTCCATCCATGAAACTGAGTGTCTATTTACCCTGCCGCTGCCCTTCGTTCTGCTTTTGCAACTAATATGCTTGGCTCTGTCCCTCTGTGCTGGTTAACTTTACCTCTGCTAGTGCCTACCCTGCTATATGCTTATACATGCTGCTAGTGTGGTAAGGCTGCCATAGTTTTCTTCTCCAGATGATGGACACACAGGTATAAGAAGGGGCTCCCAAGACTAGTTGTCAGTGGTTCTCAGGGTGCACACTGTGGATGGACTTTGGCACAAGTTTACACATGGTAAGTTCTTTCCTTTTTCCTATTGGCCACTACTTTGTGGGTACCCCTGTTAATCGATTGATTGTCAATAGGTCTCCTTCAATTGGTGGTTTAGTATAGAGCCCCCTTATGTTGGTTGTCACGTAAGAAGGGATATTGTTGACCAGTAGAGAGGGGCAGTGATGGTCAGTGATCTGCTCCAACACTGAAATAATTATTAGTGTCAGTTGACTATTACCTCTAGAGATAACCAGATCAACCGGCACACAGAAGGAAAGAAGCTTAGATACTGCTGCCAGTATTTGGGCTCCACTTAGTAACTTCAGAGCTATACT
>CM053030.1:501118086-501135971 GCA_028564925.1 Lithobates sylvaticus
TTTAGCTACAGATGAGTGATGAGTTCTAGATGAGCCATAAATGCTAATGTAGGTACTGAAGAGAAACAGTTACTTACATCAGTATTTGTTAAGATGGTGGAGAAGATGCTTAGATGTTCTACGTGTGATCAAGAGCATCCATCCTATGAGTGAAATACTTCAAACAGCCATGTGGTTACTCACTAATGGGACCCTCTTTGGTTAAAAGTAAATCTTTCTAACATAAATAAGGTAAGCTTAAGGTAAATCAAATATTTGACTATCCAAACCATTGAATTATGGTCATGAGGAACAATGAAGACACTGGGTCTCATATGTAACCCTAAGAAACTTGCGGTGCTGCTCCAGACAAACATCTTTCAACTCCGGTGACTCCTACTCAAGGGTACAGGCTGCTAAGAAGCCCATTCCTTAGCTCTGTAGCATTCACTGGAAAAGAAGAAACACCACGGCACATCAACCCAGTCCAAAAGGTGAATTAACAAGTTGGCTTCAGGCTGACTCCACCAGGGGGTGTGACCTGGGTGGAGTCAGGCTGAAGCTGCCTTGTTGATTCACCTTTTGGCCCGGGTTGGTGTGCGGCAGTGTTTCTTCCTTTCTTCCTTTCCTTTCCATTGGGTCTCATATTTCAAAGTAATCAGCTGGATTTCAGACATGACCAAAGTTTGTAAAGGTTCAAAAGTTGTGGCTGGGCCAAAATTTCAAAAAAATAGAAAACCTCCAAAGTTCAGATTTCCAAACTAAAAGTCCCACTGAATTTGATGGTATTCAAATTGAGCTCTAAAAAGCTCTGCTTTAGAAGATGATGGGGCCAAAAAACAGCCTGAGCCATTTACTTTAAAATTTCTACAAAAAGTCCTAACATACAAGGGTGTCACTGGAGGTCAATCTAAGGTAAAAGCAGATGCAGATATAAGGCAGAAACAGCCTTTGCAGCAAATTTTGATTCCTTTCTCCCAGATGTCTTTTGAAAATTGTAACCACCAAAACATAACAGTGACATTTGGATTTGGCCATCTGAATTCATGAAATTCAATTGGAATTCAACATCATTTGAAATTCGGGATAAACTCTAATTACAGCTCTCATATTTTTTTTAATGGGGGGTAAGAAAATATCTAATTAGTTGCCTTTCTTGGACCTTTTTGCCTGTTTCCTAAAAATGTTAAGCATGCTGGCAATGAAGCTTTACTTAAACAGGGTAGACAGCCAAACTATATTAGAAGCTATTGGCAGACACAGAGGAAACCTCTACATTTGGTTTGACAGAGGCTAGTTTTGACTAGTTACTGGGTGTCTAGAAGGCCATACTTCTACTCCTTAAACTAAACTCAACTGGACATCTTAGACAAAAAACGTTGAAGGAAAACATTTTTTAAAAAAAAAAGGAAACTTTAGCATCTAATTTAACCAATTTCAACCAAACGTATTTTGTTTAGGGTTTACACTACAGCTTTCTTAGCCCCTAATTTTAGCTACCTCCAAAACAACCTATGATTCCAGGACTTGCTGGAGAAGCCAAGATGCCATGGAAAAGTTTTTTCTGGAATTTACCAAGATTCTTCTAAATATTGGCAGACATATTGCTCACTTGACTTCAGAATGTAACCTACACAACTGAGATAATATGAAAGGATCAGTCCACCAAAAAAATGATCATTCAGTGTAGATGGGAAGCTTAACTACACACCGCTTCCTATACTACTTAGGGATACCATCGGTGAGACCTCTGCAGCTTCCTAGTTCCATCCATTAACAATAGTAGCTCCACAGGGTCTTGTTCACCCAGTGCCAGGAAGTGTGTTTGGTGGATCTCATGTCTGGAGTCATTTTTAGATATAAGAAGCCACAAGCTGAGTCATTCCAATGGACATTCTCCATAACTGGAATATCAATTTTGGGTGAATTGTTCCTTTAGGAATAGCAAGGACATCAGATCTGGATCACCATAGAGCAAATAATAATGAGTCACAATGCAGATTTCTAGGAATGACTGAAAAATGGAGATGCAAAGACAGAACACATGTCAAAGACAAACACAAACATGGAGAATTATGTCTGGCTGAAATAAACTTCATGAAAGAATGGAATCCAGAATGCACAGATGGCTTTTGTTATGTTACTTGCTGCTTTTTCCCCCATTTCATCTACATAATTAAACTTATTTTGCCTTCTAAAAAGACAAATAAAAAAAAAAAAACATATTAAATGTAAATATTCCAGTGCTTCAAATCAGGAAGGTCACAACGTGTTAATAAGTGGCATAAAATTTTGATATTTGCATAATACAATACATTTGATCTCTGAAAACAAACCAGTATAGTACTGCATTAAAAAAAAAAAACAGAAAATCTCATGTTTTTGTACTGATAATGATAACGTTTTTCAAAATTAAGTTGTGAGTAGTCCTAGCCAGGAAATTATAGTTCCTGACCTAGTCATTGCAAAGTGATCTCATGCCTATGGGGGCTCCTGACTCTGCTAGTGGCCACTGCTGGGGGAACCAGGAATAAGGTGGGAGAAAATTGAACTTGTTCCTTTGAAAAGCCCACACTGGTCTCCAGCTCTGTCCCACCATACTTGCCATTAAGCCACTTTATATCACCAAAAGTTTGTGGACACCCCATAACCATGAATGCTAACTTGTAGACATCCGATTCCAAAATCATTGGCATCGATATGGAATGGGTCCCTATTTAAGGCTATAATAATCTTCACTCTGTGGGAACTTGTGCATATTCTCCACAAGAACATTTGTAAGGTCAGGTCTCTCCACACAAAACTCATGAAAACATGCCCTTATGGAGCTGGCTCTGTGCACCCGCACGCAATATTTGGAGGATTGACCACATTAGACACGTGTGATTTGTTGTATTACGAATTGAAATTCAGATGAAATTTTCGATATTCGGAAAATCAGATGTATCTGAATTTCTGAATCACAGTATTCAACTAATCTGAAATAAATGATAAGAAAACGAATTATCCGAATTTGAAAATAAATTTTAAAATTTATTTAAATTTGAATTTTAAAATTTATTTAAACTCGAATTTGAAAATTAATTTAAATTCAGGTTTCAAAATGAATTCACATTCCAAATGAAATCATATTGCAATAAATACAGTAAGGTATAAAGGTGAAATAAGACGATGATCCCTACTAAGGCTGCTTTAAAAAAAATAGTATAGAATAAAATAGAAAGAGATAACCACCGCTCCAGGACTATCCTTCTAAGCGAATGCTCCTGCTCCTGTGTGGGAGCCCCAGGTGCTGGCTAATAGCACAGCAAATTGGAAATCAGGAAGAACTCCGAACAGCCGCACACCGGGAAAGATAAAATTCAAAAAGGTTTATTTAAAAGCAGGAATCACAGCAATCCAAAGCATGACAAAAAGGGGGTACAGAGCTGACGCGTTTCGCACTGTATCTAGTGCTTACTCATAGCTTGAGTAAGCACTAGATACAGTGCCCCCTTTTTGTCGTGCTTTGGATTGCTGTGATTCCTGCTTTTAAATAAACCTTTTTGAATTTTATCTTTCCCGGTGTGCGGCTGTTCGGAGTTCTTCCTGATTTCCAATTTGCTATAGAAAATAATAGAATGGAATATTATAAAACAGAATAGAAAATAAAGCAGAACCGAATAGAATCAAATAGAAAATAAAGGAAAATAATAATTTGTTTTGTTATAATTTATTTTGCATTCGTTAAAATTCATTACTATTGTGATTCAGAAATTCGGATACATCCGATTTTTCCAAATAACAAAAATTTTGTCTGAATTTTCGATTAGTAACGAATGTATCTAATGGGGACAACCCTCCAAATTATTGCATGCAAGTGCACAGAATTAAAAGAATATAATAGAATAGAAAAAAAGAATAAAATAGAACGAATATAGCCATCTTCCAAAATTCTAATTGATTTTAAAATAACAAATAAAGGAAACAAATCCAAAAATATACAAAAATAATTCCGAAAAAGAAACATTCTAACATAACAATATGACAAAATTAAATTATTAATTTAGCAAACAAATTTGAAACAAAACACATTTTTCTGTAGTCCACATCTCTAGTCAACATACAGTACTTTGACCACATAGTGTATATCAGCCTTTGTCAACCAAGGTTCTGTGGAACCCTAGGGTTCCTCCAGAGTTTACTAGGGGTTCCTTGAGCAATGAGCAACTTCTGCCTCTTAGATGAGTAACCACTGACACCATTGATCTTTTTAGCTATCTATAAGGGGGAATTCTTCCCAATGACCACAAATATAAGGCACATTCTACCTAATGACCTTAACACTAATGTACAGTGAGCTGTAGATATAGATTTATTAGTAAGGGTTTCCTGAGCCCGAAAAGTTATTTCAAGGGTTCCTCTATGTTAAAAAGGTTGAGAAAGGCTGGTGTATATGAAAACAACAGTTTTTGTACATGCAAAGCTTGGGGCCACCCCTCCCACATGCCAAGGTTTTCTACTGGCCAGTGAAGGCATATAAAGGACCAATAGCAAGGCCTGGGTAAGGGTCAAGCTCAACTTTTAAAGGAAAAATTGAGATTTGCATATAACTTCAGGCTTTCAAGTGTCAGGATCTACTCAGAGTTTTCACAGAAATAAATATCTGTGTTTTTTCTCCAGGTACTTAGTTTGAATGCCCGAAGTTTGTGAAAAGTTCACCGAAAAGTTGGCCGTATGTGAAAATGACCCTTGGTAAGACTTCATATAGGTCAGTCACAAATGAACATACAATATCATCTTAGATAATGCAAGTATTTATTTGCAAGTTTTTGGGGTTTTATGGTCATTGTTTCTGAATGAACACTAAACAACATGCCAAGGTAAATCATTTAACATATATCGTTCTGCCTCCAGCAGGATATTAGGTTGTTTTGGCTGCAATGTCAGATTTGACCACAAGATGGAGCCAGTGGTAGATATACTGTTGTTGCAGACACTAGAAAATGTTCACCTTTAACAAAAGTTCCCATCATATTCCAGTAGAGGCTATAACGTTCGCGTAAACCAATCAATATACGCTTATTAGGATTTTTTTTTACCAAAATCTGTAGCAGAATTGGCCTAAATGTATGAAGAAATTAGATTTTTTTTTACATTTTTATTGGATATGTTTTATAGCAGAAAGTAAAAAATATTGTTTTTTTTTCTCCAAAATTGTCAGTTTTTTTTTTTATTTATAGCGCAAAAAAATAAAAAACGCAGAGGTGATCAAATACCACCAAGAGAAAGCTCTATTTGTGGGAAAAAAATTATATACATTTAATTTATGTACAGCGTTGCGTGATCGTGCAATAGTCAACGTAATGCAGTGCTGTATCGCAAAAAAAAAAAAATGGACTGGTCAGGAAAGGGGTAAATCTTCTGGAGGTCAAGTGGTCAAATTAGAGTTGCATCAATATTAGTATTGGTGCCATTACTAATTACTTGTGCAAATCCTTCAATAGCCATACAGCAATACATTTGCGGTGTAATTTGATCCCATACAAAATGAATGGTCTAAAATCGCACTGCAAAGAAATCACACGTGATTTGGGAATGCAGTGCGATTTAAGTGGTAATATTTGGGCTCTGAATTTGGGTGTGGCATCCAAATCATCTCCCATTGGGCACATCTTTTGTCCTGCCATCACAGAAAGTGAGGAGCAATGTCATTAATGGGGTCACAGACCACAGTAACACAAAGATAACAGAAACATAGAATTGAAAAGTAATAAGGAAAAAGGTTTTGCTGAAGTTGGGATTTACATTAATTCTAAAGGCAGAAGCAGCACAAGAAGCCAGTGCTGCAGAATAAGGCTCTTGCTGGTAGGAGGAAAGAGCAGAGTGGCAGATATAAGATCAGATCAGTCTGCTGTTTCTCCTCTACTGTCCAGCAAAGAACAAAACCTATAAGCATAGGGTGTGCACCAGTGGCGGCTGGTGTTTTTTTTTTGGGGGGAGGGGGCGGCGGCAAACAACCACGACGGGGCGGCCGGGTTGTGGGCTCTTATGTGCAGCGGGTGGGTTGCGGGCAGCGGCTCCTGTGTCCTCTCCTCCTTGGCTTCTGCGGCAGGCAGCGCGGCTCCTGTGTCCTCTCCACCTCGGCTTCGGCAGCAGGCATTGCGGCTCCTGTGTCCTCTCCTCAATGGCTTTGGCGGCAGGCAGCGCAGCTCCTGTGTCCTCTTCTCCTCTGCTTCGGCAGCGAGCCGGTTGTGGGCAGTGTCTCCTGTGTCCTCTCCCCCTTGGCTTTGGCAGCAGGCATCGTGGCTAATGTGTCCTCTCCTCCTTGGCTTTGGCGGCAGACAGCGCAGCTCCTGTGTCCTCTCCTCCTCCTCGGCTTCGGCAGGGGGCAGGCTGCGGGCAGGGGGTCCTGTGTCCTCTCCACCTCAGCTTCGGCAGCAGGCAGTGCGGCTCCTGTGTCCTCTCCTCCTCGGCTTCGGCGGCGGCAGCGGGGCGGGGTTGCGGGCAGCGGCTTCTGTGTCTCTTCGGATTTGGCAGCAGGCAGTGTGGCTCCTGTATCTTCTCCTCCTCGGCTTCGGCAGCAGGCAGCGCGGCTCATGTCCCCTCTCCTCCTTTTCTTCAGCAGCAGGCAGCACGGCTCCTGTGTCCTCTCCTCTTCGGCAGCACGGCTCCTGTGTCTTCTCCTCCTCAGCTTCAGCGGCCAGCAGTGTGGCTCCTGTGTCCTCTCTTCCTCTGCTTCGGTGGCGTGCAGCAGATGGGATGAGGGCAGTGGCTCCTGTGTCCTCTCCTCCTCAGCTTCAGTGACAGGCAGCACGGCTCCTGTGTCCTCTCCTCCTCGGTTTCGGTGGCGTGCAGCAGATGGGTTGCGGGCAGTGGCTCCTGTTTCCTCTCCTCCTTGGCTTCAGCAGCAGGCAGCACGGCTCCTGTGTCTTCTCCTCCTCAGCTTCAGCGGCAGGCAGCGCGTCTGTGTCCTCTCCTCCTCAGCTTCGGCAGCACGGCTCCTGTGTCTTCTCCTCCTCAGCTTCAGCGGCCAGCAGTGCGGCTCCTGTGTCCTCTCCTCCTCTGCCTCGGTGGCGTGCAGCAGACGGGTTGCGGGCAGTGGCTCCTGTGTCCTCTCCTCCTCAGCTTCGGCGGCAGGCAGCGCGTCTCTGTGTCCTCTCCTCCTCGGCTTCGGCAGCACGGCTCCTGTGTCTTCTCCTCCTCAGCTTCAGCGGCCAGCAGTGCGGCTCCTGTGTCCTCTCCTCCTCTGCCTCGGTGGCGTGCAGCAGAAGGGTTGCGGGCAGTGGCTCCTGTGTCCTCTCCTCCTCAGCTTCGGCGACAGGCAGCACGGCTCCTGTGTCTCCTCCTCCTCGGTGGCTTTCATCGCGCGGCTCCTCCCTCCTCCTCCTAGGCATCCAATAGGATTGCCTATCCTTTCAGCCAATCGGGTGACAAGTCTCAAAATTGGCTTCCTGATTGGCCAAGAGGAGGATCAGTGTGGCGATAGCGAACATTCATTTGCTACTGTCTAATAACTGTAATTAGATAGTAAAGGGGGGTTCTCACTTCTCCGTGTCAATTGGATATCACAAACCAAAAACATGGTTGGGGCATCGTGAACAATGCCCCGATCTAGTGACAGTATAAGGCCTCATTTACACGGGAGGCTGAGGGGTGCTACTGTAATGGATGTGACTTTGGTGTCAGAAGGATTATGATAAAATGCTAAAATGCCTATTTCAATATATGATAAGTTACTGCTGCTGCTTAAATCATCCTTAACTTTACTTAGAGATGACTGCTTATTGCAAAGCTGAACTGCAAAGCGTTAAGAAGAATTGTGAGCCTTTTCCAAGAATTACAACCGAGACAGACATGGCATCAGCATCATCCTATATATACATTTGTTACAGTAATATGTCACAATAATATGTTTTGCATAGGTCTCGCCTTGCTTGTTTGAAAGTCCAACCATTCTTATATAAACTTCAAAAAGAGGAAATAAAAACAGAAAGTAATTTCACACTGGACTTAGTGTGTCAGAGTGGTGACTTCAGCGCGTGCACGCATTATATTCAATAATTTGATCAGGGGCAGATATAAAAATACCAGACCTTGGTTCTGGTTCTCATCCCATCCATAACACTAAAAACAGGCAGCTGAGCCACAGTTTTACCCCCCCCCCACCACCACCACCACCGAGCCGTAAGTTAAAGCGGTTCTGCACACACTTCATTTAGTAAATCTCTTTGCTTTCCAAATCAGGCAAAGAGTACTAAATGGCGTGTTTTTTTTTTTTTTTTACTTACCTTGTATTTGCTGCTCTGTCTCTTCGGGGGTGGGCGGGGTCTATGCGGCGATCCTCGTCATGCCGCACTGTCTCCTGGGATCTGGTGTCATTGATCCCAGGAGTCAGTGCGGACATCCGCCAAAATCTCGCGAGATTTACGGGCCTCCTGCCGAAATCTCGCGAGATTTCGGCGGATGTGGCTGAAATCTCGCGAGATTTTAGCGAACGTGAGCTACACTTTGCCGTTACTGCGCACGCGCGAGATCGGCGCAATAACGGCGGTGCATGCTGGGCCATCTGAAGAACAGCAACCAGGAAGAAGGTGCCTGTGTGGTTTCACAGGCAAGATGGCACCCAGCAGCAACATTTTTTATAAGTGTTTTTATGTGACGAAAACCGGCAGCAGTTCGCTTGCAAAACGGAACACGTGAGTGATGAATTTACATCTCCTAATCCTTCAAATTGTACAAAAAAAAAAAAACATTACAGACAGTGTCACCCTGCTTTAAAGCGGCATCAAACACAAAAACAAACATTTATTATATAGCAGCTTACCAATTCTTAGATGTGATGGCTGCATTTGTTTTCTTTTTTAGGCTTTCTTTCCTCTATTTTCACCTGGTGATCCAGCCAGCAAGTCATTTTTTTTTCAAAAGCACAAGCTCTCCAGCAGAATTTATCAGTTTCCATGGATGAGACAAACCATTTAACACTGGCAGGGGTACTTGAAATAATCAACTTTTATTTATTCGTGTAAAACCTTTATCCCAAAAGGAAAAAAAAAACGGTTTGCTGTACCTGAGTATAAAGTGTGAGCTGAAGTTTGGCTTCAATTTGTTATTGTAAATAAATCTGCTAAACGTTTAACACTCCCCTCCCCCCCCAGACTGACAATGCTGCTGCCTGCTGTGCCTCCTGTGCTCCTGCATCCAGAGTGGGGGCACTCTAATACAGGAGGTGCGTTACTGGCCAGATCACCAGGTGAAAACAGAGGGGGAAAGGCAACTAGAAAGAAAACTAATGCAGCCACCATATCTAATGATTAGTAAGCTGCAATATTAAAAAAATTGGGTTTAACAACTTTCCGACTGCCTAACTGGGAATGTATGTCATGATTTTTTTTCACATTTTCCTTAATTTGCCTTATTTTATTTTTTTTTCTGTAAAGCATTCTAGTGCTTTTTAGTGCGTTTTTGATACATTCCAATACAGTTCCTTGCAAAAAAAAAAAATGCAGCATGCTCTACTTTTGTTGACTGTATTGGAATACACTGCAATTGTGTAAACTTTGCCATTGGAATCCATGTATGTCCATGTGTTTATGTTGCAGAAAATCGCACTGTGGTGTGAACTTGCCCTTAGAGCTACACACTGAATCGTGCACCACACTGCCCCCTACTGCATTTGGGAATAGACAGCTGCCATAAAGGTAAGGTGCTCCAGCAGCTCTCCGTTCCTGTGTGAATACAGCCAAATACTTTCAAACGACGTTAGTCAAGTCATCAAATGTACAGAGAATTATTTTCTAGGTATTTCAGGAAAATATTGCATTATGGCTATCATTAATTAAATTTATTTGCTAATTTCTGTAGCATTCTCTGGAAATGTACATTGTATCTCTTGTTACAAAAACATATGTATTTCCTATGCATCCAGTGACCACAATGCAGTAGTTTCCTAATTTCAGGAAAACATTATGGCCACCATCGGTTAAATTTATCTGCCTATTCCCTCTAGTGTTCTCTAAGATTGTTACATTGTATCTCTTGTTACAATAACGTATGTATTTCCTATACTCCCCAGCTCCAATTGAGTGGCCACAATGTGGTATTTTACTATTGCAGACAATAAAAAAAACATTCATTCAGAAGAGAAAATGGCCTAAAGAACATTTTTTTCCCCCCAATTCGCACAGAATGAATGTACAAGCAGATTCACGCGACAAATGACTATGCAGATTTTTCTATAAATAGGCTCCTTATTACATGTATATAGAAAAGAAGGAACAGGAAACATCGACCAATGGAAACACTATTTGCAATCATCAGTCTTGATGCAACGCGCGCCTGGTAAAACATTTCAATTTCAGGGGCCAACAATACAAATACAGCCCAGGTTTGCATCGGGTCTCACCGGGTTTCTATTCAAAGCTCTAAACTTCGGCAACCTAAATAAAGTTGTTTGACTTTGAATGGATGAATAAAAACAGAGGTGACTCACATTCCTTCTCTCCGGCAGCACATGATGTACCCGAGTATGGCAAACATCACCAGAGCCACGGCAGAAGGCACAGCCAGGGTGATGAGGAAGTCTGCATAGAAATCTCGTGCCTTTAGGGACTCTGATGGCGGTTTATATTCCCCGACGTCCGCCAGGATCCCTTCTCCACGCACAACTTCCTGCGTGATCACCACTTGTTTTGTTTTGTCCACCTGGAATGCAAAAAACATTATTCCGTGTGCATTTCCCACAGGAGGAATACAGAATTCTAAAAATGAAAGCATTGGTCACCAAACTGCGGCCCGGGGACCAAATGCGGCCAGTTGTGACCATATCTGGGCCTTGGGGCAATATTCTTCCCACTGATACGAGATAGTGTTCTTCAGACTGACAGCAACTGTGAGGCATACTTCCTGCCACTGACACCAATGATGGGTCACTATTCCTTCCCCTGATACCAATGAGGGGGCACTATTCCTTCCCCCTGACACCAATGATGGGACATTATTCCTTCCCCTGACACCAATGATGGGTCACTATTCCTTCCCCTGATACAAATGATGGGTCACTGTATCTTCCCCTGACACCCATGTTGGGTCACTATTCCTTCCCCTGACATCAATGATGGGTCACTATCCCTTCCCCTGATATCAATGATGAGGCACTATTCTTTCCCCTGGCATCAATGATTGGACACTATTTCTTCCCCTAATACCAATGATGGGTCACTGTTCCTTCCCCTGACACCAATGATGGGTAACTTTTCCTTTCCTTGACACCTTGGGGCAATATTATTCCCACTGATATGAGGTAGTGTTCTTCAGACAGCAACTGTGCCACTGACACCAACGATGGGTCACTATTCCTTCCCACCGATACCAAGGATGGGTCATTATTCCTTCCCCTGACACCAATGATGGGACACTATCCCTTCCCCTGACACCAATGATGGGACACTATTCCTTCCCCTGACACCAATGATGGGACACTATTCCTTTCCCTGACAGCTATGATTGGACATTATTCCTTCCCCTGACACCAATGATGGGACACTATTCCTTTCCCTGATATCAATGATGGGGCACTATTCCTTCCCCCAATATCAATGATGGGGCACTATTCCTTCTCTGGACACCAATCATGGGTCACTATTTCTTCCCCTGATACCAATGATGGTTGACTATACCTTCCAATGACACCAATGATGGGTGAAAAATCCTTCTCCTGACACCAATGATGGGTCACTATTCCTACTCCGGACACCAATGATGGATAACAATTCCTTCCCCTGACACCAATGATGGGTGCTGATCCCTTCCCCTGACACCAATGATTGGTGATGGATAGTAAACTGGGCCTCTGTTTAGGAAGTGTGGAGACCCCTGGATTAAAGGAAATACTGTATATAATGTTTTAAAGGCAAAGTTTTAAATCAGTTTTTTTTTTTTAATTATTATTATAATATACAAATTTATTTACAAATAAAAATGTAATACATAACAAAGGATTCACAGAGCACTATGGATTTTCTAAAATTAGAGCCCTGCAGAAGCTGCTTTTAGGCACCCTGTGTCTAATTGAAACTATAAAGTGGTTGTAAAGGTAGAAGGTTTTTTACCTTAATACATTTTTTGCAGTAAGTTAAAAAAAACCTTTGTCCAGTGTGGCAAGGGGCTAACAAACCTGATGTGATAGCATTAGCAGGTGACAGGTCCTCCTCGTGGAGATATCTGGGGTCCCCTTGTCCCCAGTGTCTCCACTGCAGCCAATGAAGCACACAGGGTGGGGGAGGGGTTACTATGGCCCTTCCCAGTGCCATAAATTTGATTGGGCAGCTCTACAGCTTCCCAGATGACTTACATAAAAGCTAAAACCGGACTTAAAAAACCCAAAACAAAACTCATGACTGTAGCCGTGACCTTGCTTTAACTACTTAAAGTCCCCGCCGTTAATATATGGTGTGCGGACATCATGTGAGTAAAGCTGAACTTTTATTCAAATCCTTTTCTCCTCACAAAGGATATACAGGTGCATCTCAAAAAATGTGAATATCATCAAAAAGTTCATTTATTTCATAATTTCAATTCAAAAAGTAAAACTCATATTATATAGATTCATTACACAGAGTGATATATTTCAAGCATGTATGTCTTTTAATTTGGATGGATATGGCTTACAGCTAGCGAAATACCCAAATTCATTATCTCAGAACAATAGAATATTACATAAGACCAATAAAAAAAAGGATTTTTAATACATAAATGTTGGCTTACTGAAAAGTCTGTCCATGTAGAGTATAGTATGGACTCAATACTTGGTCGGGGCTCCTTTTGCCTGAATTACTGCATCAATGCGGCGTGGCATGGGGGCGATCAGCCTGTGGCACTGCTGAAGTGTTATGGAAGCCCAGGTTGCTTTGATATCGGCCTTCAGCTCATCTGCATTGTTGGGTCTGGTGTCTCTCATCTTCTTCTTGACAATACCCCACAGCTCCTCTATGGGGTTTAGGTCTGGCGAGTTTGCTGGCCAATCAAGCACAGTGATACCATGATCATTAAACCAGGTATTGGTACTTTTAGCAGTGTGGGCAGATGCCAAGTCCTGCTGGAAAATGAAATCAGCATCTCCATAAAGCTGGTCAGCAGACGGAAGCATGAAGTGCTCTAGAATTTCCTGGTAGAGGGCTGCACTGACTTTGGACTTGATAAAACACAGTGGACCAACACCAGCAGATGACATGGCTCCCCAAACCATCACAGACTGTGGAAACTTCACACTGGACCTCCTGCAACTTGGATTCTGTGCCTCTCCACTCTTCCTCTAGACCAGTGATGGCAAACCTTGGCACCCCAGATGTTTTGGAACTACACTTCCTATGATGCTCATCTACACTGCAGAGTGCATGAGCATCATGGGAAATGTAGTTTCAAAACATCTGGGGTACCAAGGTTCTCCATCACTGCTCTAGACTCTGGAACCTTGATTTCCAAGTGAATTTAATTTCATTCGAAAAGAGGACTTTGGACCACTGAGCAACAATCTAGTCCTTTTTCTCCTTAGCCCAGGTAAGACACTTCTGACGTTGTCTCTGGTTCAGGCATTACTTGACACAAGGAATGCGACAGCTGTAGCCCATGTCCTGGATACGTATGGTGGCTCTTGAAGCACTGACACCAGCCGTAGTCCACTCCTTATGAATCTTCCCCGAATTCTTGACAGGCCTTTGCTTCACAATCCTCCCAAGGCTATCCCTGTTGCTTGTGCACCTTTTTCTACCACACTTTTTCCTTCCACTCCACTTTCCATCATTATGCTTGGATACAGCACTCTGTGAACAGCCAGCTTCTTTAGCAATGATCTTTTGTGACTTACCCTCCTTGTGGAAGGTGTCAATAACTGTCTTCTGGACAACTGTCAAGTCAGCGGCCTTCCCATGATTGTGTAGCCTACTGAACCAGACTGAGAGACCATTTAAAGGCTCAGGAAACCTTTACATGTGTTTGGATTTAATTCGCTGATTAGAGTGTGACACCGTGAGTCTAAAATATTCAACTTTTTCACATTCATATTTTTTGAGATGCACCTGTATATCCTTTATGAGGAGAAAAAAATTTAAATAAAAGTTCAGCTTTACTCACTTGATGTCCGCACACCATATATAAACGGCGGAGACGTCAAGTGGTTAAAGCAAGGTCACAGCTATAGCCATGAGCTTGGTATTGTTTTATCAGTCCGGTTTTAGCTTTTATATAAAAGTCATCTGGGAAGCTGTAGAGCTGCCCAATCAAATTTACGGCACTGGGAAGGGCCATAATGACCACCCCATGTGCTTTAATAGCGGCGGTGGAGGGAAGGGGAGACACTGCAAGGAGAACAAGGAGACCCCAGAGAGCTGTCACCTGCTAATGCTATCACATCAGGTTTGTTAGCCCCTTGCAATAGCAATAAAGTTACATTGAGAAAATAAAAAATGTTAAAATAATTGTAATAAATTAAATAAAGATAGTTTAAAAAAAAAAGTAAAAACCCTGTCGCCCTGCAGACACAGGCAAATACAAGCACATGCATAGGGTGTGCACCTGTATGTAAACAGCAAATGCATCACAGGTTAAAATATCGCAATAAGCATACTGATAGGAGAGGAGAGCACGGTGACAGAGAGAGGAGCTCATCACTGTGCTGTTTCTCCTTTCACTGTGCAGTCACAGGCTGGGGGCGGATCTACGATGACCTGGGCTCAGAGGAAGCGGATTGAATGACGCTGGTCATCAGAGTGACGACATCTAGTCGCAGAAAAAAAAGTAAATCTCTGCATTGAAGGTGAATATTGTAGCAACAGCTGATTTTGTTGTTTTGTCTTGTAATGGACTGTTCATTTTTATCTCGTTATTTCTGGTTGGAGTTGCTTTAAGACTAAAAAAATAAAAAACATTTTTCTGTAAAAACTCAGTTTATGTAATTCTCTCTAACTGGGTATGAAGTGATATTTTTTCAGTGAGAGAAGAACATTCTAGAAATGAGGACCCACCAGTGAAATCTTGCACCAGTCTATGTGGAACTGAGCTCGGAACTTTTTATCACAGCTGATGACCGGCTCCATCTCTTGGCTGCACCTTAGCTGGTTCTGGGGGTTCTCCATCACCTCCCGAAGACATGAAGAGAACGGGACATCTGCTCCCACCATGACGTAGACCCTAGAAGGACAAGAATAGGTCAAATTTCACTAAGGAGGGACATCACCTTCACAGTACAGACTTCAAGAGGAAAGGTAAATGGCTGACGGGACTTCCTAAGGACTTCTTCAGACCTTATTCGCAATTAACCACTTCAGCCCTGGAAGATTTACCCCCCTTCATGACCAGGCAATTTTTTGGCGATACAGCATTGCGTTACTTTAACTGACTATTGCGTAGTTGTGCGACGCGGTACCCAAATATAATTGATGTCCTTTTTTTTTCCACAAATAGAGCTTTCTTTTGGTGGTATTTGATCACCTCTGTGGTTTTATTTTTTTTGCGCTATAAACAAAAAAAACAGTGACAATTTAACCACTTCAGCACCGGGCCATTTTACACCCTTCCTTACCAGAACACTTTTTGCGATTCGGCACTGCGTCGCTTTAACTAACAATTGCGCGGTCGTGCGACGTTACACCCAAACAAAATTGGCGTCCTTTTTTTCACACAAATAGAGCTTTCTTTTGGTGGTATTTGATCACCTCTGCGGTTTTTATTTTTTGCGCTATAAACAAAAGAAGAGCGACAATTTTGAAAAAAAAAACACAATATTTTTTACTTTTTGCTATAATAAATATCCAATTTAAAAAAAAAAAAAACCATTTTTTTTCCTCAGTTTAGGCCGATACGTATTCTTCTACATATTTTTGGTAAAAAAAAATCGCAATAAGCGTATATAGATCGGTTTGCGCAAAAGTTATAGCGTCTACAAAATAGGGGATAGATTTATTGCATTTTTTTTTTTTACTAGTAATGGCGGCGATCTGCAATTTTTTTTTCCTGACTGCGACATTGCGGCGTACACTTCGGACACTTTTGACACATTTTTGGAACCATTCACATTTACACAGCGATCGTTGCTATAAAATTGCACTGATTACTGTGTAAATGTGACTGGCAGGGAAGGGGTTAACAGTAGGGGGCGCTGCAGGGGTTAATGTGTTCCCTAAGGTAGTGATTCTAACTGTGGGGGGAGGGGACTCACAAGGGGAGGAGACCGATCTGTGTTCCTCCGTACTGGGAACACATGATCGGTCTCCTCTCCGCTGACAGGACGTGGAGCTGTGTGGGTCCCGAGCGACGCCGCGCGCCCCCCAGGCGGCCGGGAATGGGAGGACGTCATATGACGCCCACCCAGTATGGGAGATCCACCTTGTGGGCGTCATATGACAGTGGGCGGTAGGGAAGTGGTTAAAAAAAAAAAAACAATATTTTTTACTTTCTGCTATAAAACATATCCAATAAAAAAGATTTCAAAAATCTAATTTCTTCATCAAATTAGGCAAATATGTATTTTGCGACATTTTTTTGTTGGTAAAAAAAAAAAATCACAGTAAGCGCAATAACATTCTGCGCAAACAAATCATGTTTGCGCAGAATGTTATTGCGTCTACAAACTATGGCATATATTATTATTTTTTTTTAATTTTTTTTACAAGCTTTAACCAGACACTGATAGAAGTCACAAGACTGCTATATACTGCAGATGAGAAAAGGTATTAAGCAGTTTATATTTACTAAAATAATAGCATTTGCATGTTCTGTGCACTGTGGGAGGCCAGATATAGTGAATGCAGGCTCCCGGGTTTAGTAACACTTTAACCACTTCCCGCCTGGTCAATAGCAGATTGACGTCTGGGAAGTGGTTCTGTTATCCTGACTGGGCGTCATATGACGTCCTTCAGGATAACATGCCGCCGCGGGGGCGCGCATCGCGTCAATTGGTGGAGCGGCGGAGGCTCTTTACCACGTGATCACCCGTGTCCAATCACGGCTGATCGCGATGTAAACAGGAAAAGCCAGTGATCGGCTTTTCCTCACTCGCGTCTAACAGACGCAAGTAGAGGAGAGCCGATTGGCGGCTCTCCTGACAAGGGGGTTTGCGCTGATTGTTTATCAGCGCAGCCCCCCTCGGATGACCACACTGGACCACCAGGGACTCCACTAGGACCACCAGGGAAGGGGGCAACATCTGGATGGACAGGTATGTACCCCCTGGCCATCCACATGTTCAAATGAATGCCCAATCTGTGCCAATCAGTGCCAACAAATGGGCACTGATTGGCACCAGTATGTAATAAAAGAGAACAGTGATGCCCAGCAATGCCACCCATCAGTGTCATCAGTGCCACCCATCAGTGTCCATCAGTGCCACCTATCAGTGCCCATCCATGCCCATCAGTGCCCATCCGTGTCACCTATCAGTGCCACCCATAAGTACCCATCAGTGCCACCCATAAGTACCCATCAGTGCCGCCTATGAGTGCCCATCAGTGCCGCATAGAAGTGCCACCTATCAGTGCCTATCAGTGCCACCTATCAGTGCTCATCATCAGTGCCCATCAGTGCCACCTCATCAGTGCCACCTCATTGGTGCCACCTCATTGGTGCCACCTCATCGGTGCCCATCAGTGCTGCCTTATCAGTGCCTGTCAGTGCAGCCATATCAGTGCCCATCATTGAAGGAGAAAACGTACTTATTTACAAAAGCTTTTAACAGAAACAAAGAAAAACTTATTTTTTTTTTTTTAATTTTCAGTCTTTTTTAATTTGTTGCGCAAAAAATAAAAACCGCAGAGGTGATCAAATACCACCAAAAGAAAGCTCTATTTGTGGGAACAAAATGATAAAAAAAAATTGTTTGGGTACAGTGTAGCATGACCGCGCAATTGTCATTCAAATTGTGACAGTGCTGAATG
>CM053030.1:501136412-501175350 GCA_028564925.1 Lithobates sylvaticus
AGTTGAAATTCGATATTCGGATTCGAATAATTTGGCGACGAACTTCGTAAACGGAATTTAGTTTTCCGTACGGAATTCGTATTCGAAAAAATTCGTACTACGGATTCGTAAATTCGTACGAATTTCTAAAAATTTGTACGAATTACGAATTCGTACGAAACATGTCTACTATTCTGCCATTGTGTGAATGATCCACAATGATATAGTTACATATTTACATAGTAGGTGAGGTTGAAAAAAGTCCATCAAGTCCAACCTATGATGACTGATCTCTGTTCACAGATCTTGTTATTGATCTCAAAATGTTTAATCCAGGCTACTCAATTGTAATCAGTGATAATTTATGAACTTCCTGTTTCCATGGGTCAGTACAGATGAAAATTTATTTGGACACCTGCCGTGGAAATAAATACATATTATGCCGCATACACACGATCGGAAATGCAGCCAGCCAGTGGCGTTGCTAGGGGGTGGCTTTTGGGGCTATAGCCCCGAATCTGGGGCCCATAGCCCTGAGTCTCTGCAGGGGTCCCCAAGGGGAGGGGAGGCTCTCTGGGGACCCTGATGTAAGTGGGGGGCTCTCTGGGGACCCTGATTTAAGGGGGAGGCTCTCTGGGGACCCCAATGTAAGGGGGGCTCTCTGGGGACCCTTATGCTCTCTGGGGACCCTGATTTAAGGAGGAGCTCTCTGGGGACCCCAATGTAAGGGGGGCTCTCTGGGACCCTGATGCAAGGAGGAGGCTTTTTGGGGATATATATACACACACACACGTATATTATATACATGTGTATGCCCGCCCAAGCGTATGACTTTCTTTACTACGCTGCTTTGTGCTCTAGCCCCAGATCTTTTGTAGACCTAGCAATGCCCCTGCCTCCAGCAAAAGACTGATGTGAGCTTTTGGTCGGCAAATGCGACCGTGTGTATGCTCCATCTGTCTTTTGCTGGCGGAATTCCAGCCAGCAAAAGATTGAGAGCATGTTCTTTATTTTTCGGTCAGGAAAAGTTCCTATCCGAAAATGTGATCGCCTGTATACAATTCGGACGCACAAAAAAACTCGGAAACAATTCAACGCATGCTCGGGAACAATTTGACGCATGCTCGGAAGCATTGAACCTAATTTTCTCGGCTCGTCGTAGTGTTGTACGTCACCGCGTTCTTGACGGTCGAAAGTTCAGAGAACTTTTGTGTGACCGTGTGTATGCAAGACAAGCTTGAGCGGAATTCCTTCGGAAAAACCATCCAAGATTTTTCGGACGGAAATTCCGCTCGTGTGTACGCGGCATGAGTCTCAATAGAACTTTGCTTTTTTCCTCCCGTGTATCCAAACGTGTTGAGCTAGACGGACCTTGTATAACTTTTCTAGCAACATTATGCAACGAAGCAGCACATTTATATTGTAATAATAGCTTGCAATAATGTTATAGGAAACGGTGACCACATACCTCATCAGATGACAGCGCTAGAGAATGGGATCGCTCTGCCAACTTTGGTTCCGCCACAAGGCCACTCAGGTCCGCAGAACTGGTGCTGCTGGGGCTGAACTCATCGCTCAATGTGACATTCTGCAAATACAAACCCAAGGGAACCGCATTACAGTCCAGTTCATAATATGATAAAAAAATAACTTTTTCCTTTCTGGCTAGTAAAATTCCAAATTGCAGCCCCCAGGTTGACATATAACCCTGATTGTTTCTCGGAATTCCACAGCCTCAGTAATTATTGTAAAAAGTCTTTCATGAACAATATTTCACAGCAGAACTCTAGTTAAGAGAGTATTACTGTATATCATTTATTTTATTCATTTATATTTCATTTATTCTTTTATTATAGACATCTTCTGAACACATCATTCCCATTTACAGTTCTCAGCAGACAGATGCATGAACCAGGACAGGATGATTTCAAGAGAGACATGTAAAGTTAGGAGATGTTCTAATGATGTTCAGCAATGCTCAACCAGGGTTCATGGAAACCCAGTGTTCCTCCAGAAGTTGGTAGAGAGATTGACCTTCAACCTGATGGTGCCTCCAAAGTTCCACTGCTAACGCCATTGTCCAGAGCCAGTAGTTTGACACCAATGATCTTTTTATATGTTTAGTATGATGTCATTCTTCCCACTGACCCTCCCGATGTAAAGAGCATTCTTTCAATGGCCACCAATGAAAGGGGCATTCTTTAGATTGACCACCAAGGTAAAGGGGCATTCTTTCCATTAACCACCAAGGTAAAGGGCAGTCTTTCCACTGACCACCAATGTAAATGCCATTTTTTCGAATGACCACCAATATAAAAGGCATTCTTTCCACTGGCCACCAATGTAAAGGCAATCTTCCCATTGACCATGAATATAAACGGTCCTCTTCCCACTGACCACCAATGTAAAGGGTATTCTTCCCACTGACCACCAATGTAAGGGACATTCTTTCCACTGAACACCAATATAATCAGCATTCTTCTCACTGACCATAATTCACATTCTAACTCTCACTGACCATACCACCAATGTAATGATTCACCTCTACTACTAACCACCAATGCAATGATTCACCTCTACTACTAACCACCAATGTAAGGACACACCTCTACTACTAACCATCAATGTAAGGCCACACCTCTACTTCTAACCACCAATGTAATGACTCACCTCTACTACTAACCACCAATGTAATGACTCACCTCTACTACTAACCACCAATGTAAGGACACATCTCTACTACTAACCACCAATGTAAGGACACACCTCTACTACTAACCACCAATGTAAGAACACACCTCTACTACTAACCACCAATGTAAAGGATATTCTTCCCATTGACCACCAAAGTAGGGGGCATTCTTCTACTGACAGCCAAGGTCATAAACACTGACCACCAATGTAAAGGCAATCTTCCCATTGACCATGAATATAAACGGTCCTCTTCCCACTGACCACCAATGTAAAGGTTATTCTTACTACTGACCACTAATGTAAGGTGTATTCTTTCCACTGAACACCAATGTAAGCAGCATTCCTCTCACTGACCATAATTCACATTCTAACTCTCACTGACCATAAAAGCTGGGGGGGGGGGGGGGGATCTCTCTTACTGACCATAATGTAGGGGTGCCTTTCAACCACTAACCACCATGTAATGACTCACCTCTACTACTAACCACCAATGTAAGGGCACACCTCTACTTCTAACCACCAATGTAATGACTCACCTCTACTACTAACCACCAATGTAAGGACTCACCTCTACTACTAACCACCAATGTAAGGACTCTCCTCTACTACTAACCACCAATGTAAGGACACACCTCTACTTCTAATCGCAAATGTAATGACTCACCTCTACTACTAACCACCAATGTAAGGACTCACCTCTACTACTAACCACCAATGTAAGGACACACCTCTACTTCTAACCACCAACGTAAGGACACACCTCTACTTCTAACCACCAATGTAAGGACATACCTCTACTACTAACTACCAATGTAATGATTCACCTCTACTACTAACTACCAATGTAATGATTCACCTCTACTACTAACCACCAATGTAATGATTCACCTCTACTACTAACCACCAATGTAAGGAAATACCTCTACCACTAACCACCAATGTAATGACTCACCTCTACTACTAACCACCAATGTAAGGACACACCTCTACTACTAACCACCAATGTAATGACTCACCTCTACTACTAACCACCAATGTAAGGACACATCTCTACTACTAACCACCAATGTAAGGACACACCTCTACTACTAACCACCAATGTAAAGGATATTCTTCCCATTGACCACCAAAGTAGGGGGCATTCTTCTACTGAACACCAAGGTCATAAACCGTTTTTTCACTGCCCACCAATGTCAGCAGAATTCTTCACAGAAAACATAAGGGGCCATAAATGCCATTCTAACTCTCACTGACCATAGAAGGGGGACTCTCTCTCACTGACCACCAATATTAGGATACACCTCTACCTACTAAACACCAATGTAAGGGGACCCAGTGTAAGGATGGCATTTTTTATGTAGCATTTATTCCTGTTTCTGAACAGTCGTGTAACCCCAATGTAAATTTAAAAAAATGAACTCCAGGCATTCGTCAATTGTTCTTATACATAGTAGACATTAAGGGGTTGATTTACTAAAGGCAATTCCATCTGGCAGTGAGTGTGGGACTATCCTTATGGTGTCCATGCAGGCCTTACTGTAGCTGGAGACTAAAAGGTTAATTTACTAAAGGCAAATTGACTGTGCACTTTGCAATGTGCAGTTGCTCTAGAGCTTAGTAAATGAGATGAAGCTTCACTTAGCAAAGAATACCCAATCACGTGCAAGGATAATAAAATAAAACAAAACAGCATTTTTGCTTGCACATGATTGGATGATGGAGGTAAGCAGAGCTTCTTCTCATTTACTAAGCTCTGGAGCAACTGCACTTTGCAAAGTGCACAGTCTATTTGCCTTTAGTAAATTAACCTTTTAGTCTCCAGCTACAGTGAGGCCTGCATGGACACCATGAGGATAGTCCCACGCTCACTGCCGGATGGAAATGCATTGTGTGGATTGCTAGCTGTTGCAAGGCTCCCAACTGTCCCTGATTTCGAGGGACTGTCCCTGATTTGGAGCAATGTCCTTCTGTCCCTCATTCCTCCTCATTTGTCCCTCATTTTGGTCTGATCTATATAGATGTATATAAAATGCACGTTTTATCTATCAAAAAGTGTTTTCCAGTGTTAAACCTTTCATCTGATTTCTAAATTTTTGCATTTTTAAATTCCAAAAGCCAATATAAAGGAATAGTAGTGATAAAAAAGCACTTGTGTGTTTAACCAATCTTGTTTTTTTTGTACAATTCTCCTTTAAGGGGGTGTGGCAGGGGGTGTGTCCTATGCCTGCATACTTTTGCTGATAGGTGTCCCTCATTCCCATTTTAAAAAGTTGGGAGGTATGGCTGTTGTCTGGAACTCAGGAGCAAAAAGGCCTCATTTCCTCCTTCAGTTCTAAAATATATGAAGCTGTATGTCTGCGGGTGAGTTGTGTATTGCAAAACAACAACCAGACAGGGGTAAATAGGAATTCTCCTTGGGTATAAACATGTTAAAAAAGTGAACATTTTATAACAAGAATACTATCAATTTGACATATATGACCTGCACAGCCTGTATGAAGCTGTTGTGGATCCACATGGTTCAGCAATGGACAAACTAGGACATGTGGTTCCACAACGGCTATGGGAGAGCGATTCGCCCCCCTGCACATAGAGATAATATATGGAACAAAATACTGTACCAAGCGACATGGGTTGCGAGCTATGGCCGGCCAGAGAAAGAAGCACTGTGTGAGAGAAACAGCAGACAGATGGGATGAGTTAGACAAGTAATGAGCGCAGAGACAGCGACAGACAGGGAGGAGGTGACAGCATGCTGGGAAGAGAGCAGTCACAGAAATCAGGAGCACTCCGCATATCAGAACAAACATCATTTACACTATATTGCCAAAAGTATTGAGACACCTGCCTTTACACACACATTAACTTTAATGGCATCCCAGTCTTAGTCCGTAGGGTTCAGTATTGAGTTGGCCCACCCTTTGCAGCTATAACAGTATCAACTCTTCTGGGAGGGCTGTCCACAAGGTTTAGGAGTGTCTATGGGAATGTTTGACCATTCTTCCTGAAGCTCATTTGTGAGATCAGACACTAATGTTGGACGAGGAGATCTGGCTCACAGTCTCCGCTCTAATTCATCCCAAAGGATTTTGTTTGGGTTGAGGTCAGGACTGGGCAGGCAAGTCAAGTTCCTCCACCCCAAACTCACTCACCCATGTCTTTATGGACCTTGCTTTGTGCACTGATCCATGTCATATGGTGGAGGGTGTGGGTGTTGTTCTTCAGGGGTTGGGCTTGGCCCCTTAGTTCCAGTGAACTCTTAAGGTGTCAGCATACGAAGACATTTTGGACAATTTCATGTTCCCAACTTTGTGGGAACAGTTTGGGGATGACCCCTTTCTGTTCCAACATGACTGCGTACCAGTCAAAGCAAGGTCCATAAAGACATGGATAAGTGCGTTTGAGGTGGAGGAACTTGGCTGGCCTTCACAGTTCTGACCTCAACCCAATAGAACACCTTTGGGATGAATTAGAGCAGGCTTTCTTGTCCAACATCAGTGCCTGACCTCACAAATAAGCTTCTGGAGGAATGGTCAAACATTCCCATAGACACTCCTAAACCTTGTGGACGGCCTTCCAGAAGAGTTGAAGCTGTTATAGCTACAGAGGGTGGGCCAACTCAATATTTAACCCTACGGACTAAGACTGTTAAAGTTCATGTGTGTGTAAAGGCAGGCATCACAATACTTTTGACAATATAATCAGCTAATCAGCATTAAATGGAGAGAAAAGTGCTGCACCAGGAACATCTTATGTACGGTGGAAATAGAACCACTTTTTATCAGCTGTTTTTACGCCACTTCTGGACAACTGCAACAATGACAGGCTGGCTAGGGTCGACTAGCTCATGGATTGACCTGGAGCGGGTTCCTTACCCCATGGTAGGCAAAAGAATGTAAGTACAGAGGATGAAAGAGATTATACCTTAGCACCAATCCTTATACAAATCCTCCATTTAACCCTACAGTATTCCTCTATATAGTTTTAACATTAAACCTTACACAAACACTTCCTGAGCCCCAAACCCTAATACTAACCCCCTCCTACCCTGTAATCTAACACTATCCTTCATATTACATTTCATGTAACCCTAAGGCCGCGTACACACGAAGGGACAATCCCGCGGGATTATCCGCTGGACTGAAGTCCAGCGGATAATCCCCTCGTGTGTAGGCGCCGGCGGACTTTTTGGCGCCAAAGTTTTAAGTTTTGTTTTAAAATTATCCGCTGGACTTGGCAGTCCGGCGGACAATCCCGCCGTTAGTAGGCAAGTCCGCGGGACTTTTGAAAATGAACGGACTTGCCGCTCATCGGCAAGTCCGTTCATTTAGCACGTGACTTCAGGTTACGTAGCTAGCGTAGGCAGTAAATGCCGCCGCGCTGGCTCCGTAAGCTGGCATGGATTTAAAGAGGCATCCCCCCAAATCCATGTCAGACCCTCATCCGAGCACGCAGCCTGGCAGGCCAGGAAAGGGGTGGGGACGAACGAGCGCCCCCCCCCCCCTCCTGAGCCGTACCAGGCCGCGTGCCCTCAACATGGGGGGTGCCCTGGGGAAAGGGGGGCCGTGCGGCCCCCCCACCCCAAAGCACCTTGTCCCCATGTTGATGAGGACAAGGGCCTCTTCCCGACAACCCTGGCCGTTGGTTGTCGGGGTCTGCGGGAGGGGGCTTATCGGCATCTGGGAGGACCCTTTAATAAGGGGGCCCTCAGATCCCGGCCCCACACCCTATGTGAATGAGTATGGGGTACGATGTACCCCTACCCATTCACCTAAGGTGTAAAATGTAAAGTACAAAAACACACACACACTTTTGAAAAAATATTTTATTGCACTGCTCCGGGGGTCTTCTTCCGTCTTGGGGGTCTTCTCGCCGGACTCCTCCGCTCTCTTCTGCTCTTTTACCTAGCTCTTTCACGAGCGGAGGAGTCCGGCTACCTTCTTCGTCGTCGCCGCCGTCGTCTGGGGGTCTCGATCCGCCTTCGGGGGTCTTCCGGGGGTCTCTTCTGTTCTTGCGGCGGTCGTCGTCTTCCGCGCCGCCGGCCCCTTCTCCTTCTTCTTGTCCTTCTTCTTGTTCTTCTTCTTCTTCCAATGTTGACCCGACGCTCTCTCTGCCCGGAATGCCTGTGCCGCGCTGCGCTGGGACTTATATAGGGGCATGGGGACAGGGTCACATGTTCATGTCACATGGTGACCCCGCCCCCTTGCGATGTCACAGTCCCAGCATCCTCCGGGACTGTGACAACACAAGGGGGCGGGGTCACCATGTGACATGAGCATGTGACCCTGTCCCCATGCCCCTATATAAGTCCCAGCGCAGCGCGGCACAGGCATTCCGGGCAGAGAGAGCGTCGGGTCAACATCGGAAGAAGAAGAACAAGAAGAAGGACAAGAAGAAGGCGGCGCCGGCGGCGCGGAAGACGACGACCGCAGCAAGAACAGAAGAGACCCCCGAAGGCGGATCGAGACCCCAGACGACGGCGGCGACGACGAAGAAGGTAGCCGGACTTCCCCTGCTCGGTAAAAGAGCTTGGTAAATGGCGGGGGAGTCCGGCGAGAAGACCCCCAAGACGGAAGAAGACCCCCGGAGCAGTGCATTAAACTATTTTTTCAAAAGTGTGTGTGTTTTTTTTACTTTACATTTTACACCTTAGGTGAATGGGTAGGGGTACATCGTACCCCATACTCATTCACATAGGGTGTGGGGCCGGGATCTGAGGGCCCCCTTATAAAAGGGGGCTCTCAGATTCCGATAAGCCCCCGCCCGCAGACCCCGACAACCAACGGCCAGGGTTGTCGGGAAGAGGCCCTTGTCCTCATCAACATGGGGACAAGGTGCTTTGGGGTGGGGGGGCCGCACGGCCCCCCTTTCCCCAGGGCACCCCCCATGTTGAGGGCACGCGGCCTGGTACGGCTCAGGAGGGGGGGGGCGCTCGTTCGTCCCCACCCCTTTCCTGGCCTGCCAGGCTGCGTGCTCGGATGAGGGTCTGACATGGATTTGGGGGAACCCCCACGCCGTTTTTTCGGCGTGGGGGAGTCCCTTTAAATCCATGCCAGGTCACGGAGCTAGCGCGGCGGCATTTACTGCCTACGCTAGCTACGTAACCTGAAGTTACGTTCGAAATGAACAGACTGCTCCGTGTGTGGGCAAGTCCGTTCATTTTCAAAAGTCCCGCGGACTATTGGCCGGCAGATTATCCGCCGGAGAAGTCCGTGCGTGTGTGGGCAAGTCACACGCTCGGAAAGTCCAGCGGACCCAGCTGGAAAGTCCCGCGGGATTGTCCGCTGGACTAAGTCCGCCGGCAAAAGTCCGCACGTGTGTACGTGGCATAACACTTACCCTCCCTGTAACCCTAACACTGACCCTCCCTGTAACACCAACACTGACCCTCCCTGTAACCCTAACACCAACCATTCCTGTAACCCTAACACTAACCCTCCCTGTAACCCTAACACTAACCCTCCATGTAACCCCAACACTGACCCTCCCAGTAACCCTAACACTGATCCTCCTGTAACCCCAACACTGACCCTCCCTGTAACCCTAACACTAACCCTCCCTGTAACCCTAACAATAACCCTCCCTGTAACCCTAACAATAACCCTCCCTGTAACCCTAACACTAACCCTCCATGTAACCCCAACACTGACCCTCCCAGTAACCCTAACACTGATCCTCCTGTAACCCCAACACTGACCCTCCCTGTAACCCTAACACTAACCCTCCCTGTAACCCTAACACTAACCCTCCCTGTAACCCTAACACCAACCATTCCTGTAACCCTAACACTAACCCTCCCTGTAACCCTAACAATGACCCTCCCTGTAACCCCAACACTGACCCTCTCAGTAACCATAACACTGACCCTCTCAGTAACCATAACACTGACCCTCCCTGTAATGCTAACACTGACCCTCCCTGTAACCCTAACACTAACCCTCCCTATAACCAACACTAACCCTCCCTATAACCCTAACACTAACCCTCCATGTAACCCTAACACTAACGATTCCTGTAACGCTAGCACTGACCCTCCCAGTAACCCTAACACTGACCATCCCAGTAACCCTAACACTGGCCCTTCCTATAACCCTAACACTAACCCTCCCTGTAACCCTAACACTGACCCTCCCTGTAACCCCAACACTAACCCTCCTGTAACCCCAACACTAACCCTCCCTATAACCCTAACACTAACCCTCCCTGTAACCCTAACACTGACCCTCCCAGTAACCCTAACACTGACCCTCCCTGTGATGCCAACACTTACCCTCCCTTTAACCCTAATACTAACCCTTTCTGTAACCCTAACATTGCTATAATGCTAGCACTGATCCTACCAGTAACCCTAACACTGGCCCTTCCTATAACCCTAACACTGGCCCTCCCTGTAACCCTAACACTGACCCTCCCTGTAAACCTCAAGCACTATAAAACTAGCTATACCCTTCATATTAACAGTAGCTGTAAATTGCAACCACATGTTTAAACAAAGCCTTACACTAAACCTCCCTATAAACTTAACACTAATCCTCCATCTAACTGTCCTTGTAGCTCTATTCCTAAAGTGGTTGTAAAGCCTCAAGGTTTTTACCCTTAATGCATTCTATGCATTAAGGTGAAAAACCTTCTGTGCTGCAGCCCCCCAGACCCCCCTCCCCTGTTTTCTGAACCCGATCTGATCCAGCGATGTGCACAAGCGCAGTGGCTCCTGACGCTGTATCTCTCCTCGATGGCTCACGGTGCTGTCAATCAAACCCAGTGACACAGGAGCGGGGGCGGAGCCGAGTCCCGCTGTCTGTGTCAATGGACGCTTTCCGTGGGGGCACCCGATGAAGAGGAGGGGCCTGGAGCACCGGCGGGGCACCCCAGAAAAAGAGGATCAGGGTTGCTCTATGCAAAACGATTGCACGGAGCAGGTAAGTATAGGGATGTTTGTTATTTTATTAAAATAAAACAAGGGTTTACAACCCCTTTAACATAAACCCTTACACTAACCTTCACACTGTCCCTCCCTGTAAACTAACTCACCCTGTAAACCTCACACAATACAACCCTAACATGAACCTTCATCCTAACCTTCTGTAACCCTAACACCAACCCTTAAGTTAACCCCCCCATAACTCTATAACCATCGATCTTTAGACTAACCCTCCCTGCATCTCTAACATAAACCCTTACACCATCCCTTCCAGCAATCCTAAAGCCTGCTATATGTATCCCCCTGCTAAGGAAGAAAGCACTATTGCACTTTGTTGGGAGGACATTGACGATTTATTGCACAACTGAATCTTATGAACTAATAATCCTTTATGATTTATGGTGTATATGTATGAATTGTATCATTTAAGGGTACAGCGCTGGGGATCTGCATACAAATCCTAAAACCTAACCATCATACTAAACTGGGACCCTAACACTAATCCTTACACCAAGCCTCATCTGTAACCCTAAAACTAGCCCTCATACTACTAGGACTATTGGCTTTTAACACATTTTACATGTGTATAGGTGTGTGTATAATATATATATACTGTATGTATAGGTGTGTGTGTGTATAGTATATGTACTGTATGTATAGGTGTGTGTATATAGTATGTGTATAGTTGTGTGTGTGTGTGTAGTATATGTGTATAGGTGTGTGTGTATAATATATATATACTGTATGTATAGGTGTGTGTGTGTATACTATATATACTGTATATATAGGTGTGTGTGTGTGTGTGTGTGTATACTATATATACTGTATATATAGGTGTGTGTGTGTATACTATATATACTGTATATACAGTGGTGTGAAAAAGTGTTTGCCCCCTTCCTCATTTCCTGTTCCTTTGCATGTTTGTCACACTTAAGTGTTTCGGAACATCAAACCAATTTAAACAATAGTCAAGGACAACACAAGTAAACACAAAATGCAATTTGTAAATGAAGGTGTTTATTATTAAAGGTGAAAAAAAATCCAAACCATCATGGCCCTGTGTGAAAAAGTGATTGCCCCCCTTGTTAAAACATACTATAACTGTGGTTGTCCACACCTGAGTTCAATTTCTCTAGCCACACCCAGGCCTGATTATTGCCACACCTGTTCACAATCAAGGCATCACTTAAATAGGAGCTGCTTGACACAGTAAGGTCCACCAGAAGATCCTTAAAAGCTACACATCATGCCGAGACCCAAAGAAATTCAGGAACAATTGAGAAAGAAAGTAATTGAGATCTATCAGTCTGGAAAGGGTTATAAAGCCATTTCCAAAGCTTTGGGAATCCAGCGAACCACAGTGAGAGCCATTATCCACAAATGGCGAAGACATGGAACAGTGGTGAACCTTCCCAGGAGTGGCCGGCCGCCCAAAATTACCCCAAGAGCGCAGCGACGACTCATCCAAGAGGTCACAAAAGACCCCACAACAACGTCCAAGGAACTGCAGGCCTCACTTGCCTCAGTTAAGGTCAGCGTTCATGCCTCCACCATCAGGAAAAGACTGGGCAAAATGGCCTGCATGGCAGAGTTCCAAGGAGAAAACCACTGCTGAGCAAAAAGAACATCAAAGCTCGTCTCAATTTCTCCACAACACATCTTGATGATTCCCAAGACTTTTGGGACAACATTCTGTGGACCGATGAGACAAAAGTGGAACTCTTTGGAAGGTGTGTGTCCAAGTATATCTGGCGTAGAAGGAACACTGCATTTCAGAAAAAGAACATTATACCAACAGTAAAATATGGTGGTGGTAGTGTGATGGTCTGGGGCTGTTTTGCTGCTTCAGGACCTGGAAGACTTGCCGTGATAAAAGGAACTATGAATTCTGCTGTCTACCCAGAGATCCTGAAGGAGAATGTCCGACCATCTGTTCGTGTACTCAAGCTGAAACGAACTTGGGTTCTGCAGCAGGACAATGATCCTAAACACACCAGCAAGTTCACCACCGAATGGCTGAAGAAAAACAAAATGAAGACTTTGGAGTGGCCTAGCCAAAGTCCTGACCTGAATCCTATTGCGATGATACAGTGCCTTGAAAAAGTATTCATACCCTTGAAATTTTCCACATTTTGTCATGTTACAACCAAATAACGTAAATGTATTTTATTGGTGATTTTATGTGATAGACCAACACAAAGTGGCACATAATTTGTGAAGTGGAAGGAAAATGATAAATGGTTTTCAAATTTTTTTTACAAATAAATATCTGAAAAGTGTGGCGTGCATTTGTATTCAGCCCCCTTTACTCTGATACCCCTACATAAAATCTAGTGGAACCAATTGCTTTGACAAGTCACCTAATTAGTAAATAGAGTCCACCTGTGTGTAATTTAATCTCCGTATAAATACAGCTGTTCTGTGAAGCCCTCAGAGGTTTGTTAGAGAACCTTAGTGAAGAAACAGCATCACGAAGGCCAAGGAACACACCAGACAGGTCAGGGATAAAGTTGTGGAGAAGTTTAAAGCAGGGTTAGGTTATAAAAAAAAAATATCCCAAGCTTTGAACATCTCACGGAGCACTGTTCAATCCATCATCCGAAAATGGAAAGAGTATGGCACAACTGCAAACCTACCAAGACATGGCCGTCCACCTAAACTGACAGGCCGGGCAAGGAGAGCATTCATCAGAGAAGCAGCCAAGAGGCCCATGGTAACTCTGGAGGAGCTGCAGAGATCCACAGCTCAGGTGGAAGAATCTGTCCACAGGACAACTATTAGTCGTGCACTCCACAAATCTGACCTTTATGGAAGAGTGACAAGAAGAAAGACATTGCTAAAAGAAAGCCATAAGAAGTCTCTGTTTGCAGTTTGTGAGAAGCCATGTGGGGGACACAAACATGTGGAAGAAGGTGATCTGGTAAGAAAATTTTACTTTTTGGCCTAAAAGCAAAACGCTATGTGTGTGGAAAAACTAACACTGCACATCACCCTGAACACACCATCCCCACTGTGAAACATGGTGGTGGCAGCATCATGTTGTGGGGATGCTTTTCTTCAGCAGGGACAGGGAAGCTGGTCAGAGTTGATGGGAAGATGGATGGAGCCAAATACCGGGAAATCTTAGAAGAAAACCTGTTTGAGTCTGCAAAAAACTTGAGACGGGCGGAGGTTCACCTTCCAGCAGGACAATGACCCTAAACATACAGCCAGAGCTACAATGGAATGGTTTAGATCAAAGCATATTCATGTGTTAGAATGGCCCAGTCAAAGTCCAGACCTAAATCCAATTGAGAATCTGTGGCAAGACTTGAAAATTGCTGTTCACAGACGCTCACCCATCCATCTGACAGAGCTTGAGCTATTTTGCAAAGAAGAATGGGCAAAAATGTCCCTCTCTAGATGTGCAAAGCTGGTAGAGACATCCCCAAAAAGACTTGCAGCTGTAATTGCAGTGAAAGGCGGTTCTACAAAGTATTGACTCCGGGGGGCTGAATACAAATGTACTCCACACATACAATTTATTTGTAAAAAAAAATTGAAAACCATTTTCCTTCCACTTCACAATGTGCCACTTTGTGTTGGTCCAATAAAATACATTTATATTTATTTTGTACAAAAAAAAATTTGAAAACCATTTATCATTTTTGCCTTCCACTTCACAATTATGTAGCCACTTTGTGTTGGTCTATCACATAAAATCCCAATAAAATACATTTACGGTTTTTGGTTGTAACATGACAAAAAAACAGGCCAGTTTACTGTCCCTAAAGCCGGTCACAGACGGTTTGAATCTCGAGCAGGTTAAAGTGGAGTTCCACCCACTTTTACAACTCTTCAGCATCCCTCACTAAACTGTGCACTGTAAACAAATTGATTTTTTTTATTTTTTTTTCAGCACAGACTGTATATCTGCTGTATTCATTTTTCACTTCCTCCTCCCTGGCCGCGGCCCATCGCTTCATTTCCTGTTTGCAATGCCTCCTGGGAAGGGGCAGCAACTTCCTCTCAAACTGCCGTTGCTATGGAAACCTGACCTGAAACCTATTACACTGCTTATGCTGCACTGAGCATGTACGAGATCTGCAAGGATGAGATCCAGGAAGAAATACAGTCTGGCTTCAGATGCCCACACTTAAGATGGCCACGGCCTGCTGAAAGTTTATAAAATAACAAACTACTGCTAAAAACTAACAAAACAGACCTTAGTTTACAGACTAACTTTACTAGAATACATTAAGCTTGTGTATTATAGGGGTATTTTTATTTAAAAAGTATAATTTCGGCCGGAACACCGCTTTAAGCATGGACAGGTCAAAATTCAAACCATGTATGGGCAGACTGATTGTACCCAAGTCGAGCCATTGATCAACTTGTGTACAACCAGCATGGCGGATTTTTAGGATACAATTATTGCCAGCAGCTGTAGTCACTAGGAAAAATCACTGTGTTCTCCCGGTAGGGATGGCTTCCTGCGCCCCCCCCCCCCCCCCCCCCCCCCCACTGGGAAAAAAAATTGCTCCACGGGAGGTTTTCCCCCATCACACTGACTGTGTTGATGGGGGAATTGAGTGATTTTCTTTCCCGCAACCTGGAGGGGGTGGGATCGTATCATCTATGACCAGCCTTAGATTTAAGGAGGGCTGGACTGTGGCCAGTGGGACTGGAAAATGCCCCAACATTAGTGGGAGTAGACAATGTCTTAGGCTTGGTGGTCAGTAAGAGGGGGACTCGGGCCTCACCATTGGACTTTGTCGGAAGAATAATGCGCATGTGCAGAACGAAAAAATGTGTTTAGTTTTGATTCGTTATTTACATAAATTTGTTTACTTAAATTTGTTTCATTTGTTTAATTCCTTTTCGAAATTAGTTTTGGGATACAAATTTTTCGAATTCGAATTCGAATAATTTTCCAATTTCAAAAGAGAATAAAATAGAATAGAAAATAAAGGAATAGAATAGAAAAACTAGAATAGCAAAGAATATAACAGAAAATAAAAGAATATCATATAATATAGAGTAAAACAGAACAAAATAGGATAGGAAATAAAAGAACAGAATAAAATGGAATAGAATAAAAAAAAGAATAGAATAAAAAAAGAAAGATTATAACCATCTTCTGAAATTCGAATAGAATTTAATAAATTTCAAATTATATTATAAATTATATAACCATTTTCCAAAATTCAAATAGAATCAATTCAATTTTGAATAGAATAGAGTAGACTAGAATAGAAAATAACACAACAGTATAGAAAAAAAAACAACAGAATAGAATAGAATGAATACAACCATCTTCCTATTCTAATCTATTCTTTTCTATTCTTTTCAAATTCAAGTTGATTCTATTTGAATTTTGGAAAATGGTTATATTATTTCTATTCTATTCTTTTCTATTCTAATATCTTATTTTCTATTCTATTCTATTTAAATTTATTCTATTCATAATTCAAATTTCGGAAGATGGTTATATTCTTTCTATTCTATTCTGTTGTGTTTTACTATATTATTCTGTTATTTTCTATTCTATTCAAATTCGAAATTGATTATATTAGAATTTTGGGAAATGGTTATATTCATTCTATTCTATTGTTTTTTTTAATTCTATTCTTTTCTATTCTATTATAGTCTATTCTATTCTTTTTTTTCTATTCTATTTTTTTTTCTTATGTTTTCAAATTCACATTTATTCTTTTTAAAATTTGAATTTCATAAGATGGTTATATTGTTTTTATATTATTCTATTACATTATATTCTGCACAGTGTCTGCGTTTGATGGTACAGTGAGGCTGCGATTGATGTTTTCTTTTTCAGAATTTTTCAGTTTGTTTGCGCCCCCCCCCAAAAAAAAATTTGAGAACCAGCCGCCACTGGTCTTCTTATAGGTTTTTATTTCACCTCTGTGTCTATGTTAGGGAGCTTCATCCTTTACACTTTGTGAGTGCGGAGTATTCACAGCCCCCCACGAGGTGTATGGATTGACACCAAGGGGACAAAGAGCACAACAGCACTTTTTCACCAGGAAAAGACTGTTTTGCACAGCCTTCACTAAATGCACTTTAATTGTCTCTGTAAAGTTTTCATAATTTCTTTTCTTTTCTTTAAAAAGAGAAACTGCAAAAATGCAGGACCATAAGATTTTAGAGTAGTCTCTGAGGTAGTTGCTCCTTCCTTAGCCGGGTCAGTCTTTGCCTTGCGTGGGGTCTTGGAGCAAAAGTTATGGGTTCATTATTAATGGTAGCAGCTTCAAAACTGAATAGGGACATGAGGTCTAGCTTTAGCTCTGAATCCGCTGGGCATCGTTCTGCTTCAGATAGGCTTGGCCTGTTTAGTGATGACCTCTCTGCAAGAGGTAGATTGCGGGGGCCCATAATCATCAGGAAACACACAGCTTCATGTGTCGGGTTGTTTCCAGCCTCATCAAAGATTTCTGTAATTGCAGTGGAAAGTCGTCTGTTTTCTTTTTTGTGACCATCCTTTGGGCTGGCCACCGCTTCTGAGGTTCACAAAGCTCCTAGCTCCGGTGCTGGACTTGCTAAAGATGCAGGGGGGTGTCAATCTCAGTATACCTCAATTAGGAAGCAGTTGGTCAAGATTTTCCTTCGATACATTTTGCAGTAGGAAGCTGTATGTAGGTTGAAGGATATCAAAGCCACAGAGGATACTGCTTTGGCAGCAGTATGTTTTGGGCGGCAGAAGGAGTCCTTCTCAGGTGGCAGTTTCTTTGATTGTGTCTCCCTCCCCTCAAGGGCATTGCTTTAGGACATCCCATATGGCCATTATTATGGTTGCTGTGTGTCCCGTGATGTACAATAAAGAAAATAGGATTTTTCCATCATACTTACCTGTAAAATCCTTTTCTTGGAGTACATCACAGGACACAGAGGTCCCTCCCATCTTTTTTGGGATATTCATTGCTTTTCTACTGTCAGGGCTAGGCTCAGCCCTTGCTTCTCTGAGCTGGCCACTCAGCTGTCGGCTAATTGCCAGCTCCTATCTCTCCACAGTTACTCAGCTGTTGATGATATCCTGCTCATCAGTCCTGCCTACTTAAGCCGTCTAGTCAAGAGGATCTCTGCCTTCGCCTTGATCAACATCACAGAAACGATCTCCTGCGATCCTGTTCAAGACTTGCTTTGCTGACGTTCCGTCTGACTCCAGATCCTGCTTGCAGTTCCACTACATTGATCCCTGACTTCTGGCTTGGCTGACTATTCGTTCCGGTTATTGAACTTTGGCTATGTTATACAACGTTTGTTCTTTTTACTTGTATTATTAAACAAGTGTGATTTAACTGTACTTCTGTCTTGGCTGCATTTCATGGTTTCTGACAGCTACAAAACTGAGGTCCTTCCTGTGTAGGAGGGGTTATATAGGGGTGGACTTCCTGTTTGACTGCCACTAGGTGGCGTATAACCCATGTAGTCATTATTATGGCTGCTCTGTGTCCCGTGATGTACAATAAAGAAAAAGGACATCGATTTTGTTTGGGTACAATGTCGCACCACCACGCAATTGACAGTTAAATTGACGCTGTGCCGTATCGCAAACAATGGCCTGGTCATTAAGGGGGTAAATCTTCTGGGCTGAAGTGGTTAACCAAGATTTGGAGGCTTAGAATCCATTAATGAGCCACAATATTAATAAGGAAATATGAAATTTTCCCATCAAGAACAACATTTGATCTGGAGAGAAAATAGCTTAATAACATTGGCCTTGTTGGACTTGATGGACTTGTTTGTGTCTTTTTTCAACCTCACCTACCATGTAACTATGTAACATTCACACAGAACGAACGTATGAGCAGTTTCACAGGATAAATAGCTCTGTGAATTTTTTATAAATACACCCCTTTTATTTTGACCCTGTGAAGCACATTGTCACAAGATAAAATGTTAATTATTTAGGTGATAATAGTCTAGTTTTGCCTTTCACAGTCAATAACATTTACCTGGAAATCAGGCAAAGCATATCTAGTAGACGTGCAATAACAAAAAATGTGTTAGTCAGCGTTTTCCTCTCATTCGTTTTTTTGGGGAAATATAAAAATTAAAAAATTCGGAAATCCGAACATTTACATGTTCGAATTTTCGAATTTCGAATTTACAGCTTTCAGAATTTTGAATTTTCGGAATTCGGAAATTCAAAAATTCAAAAATCAAAAAATTCGAAAATCTGAAAAAAAGAAAGAAAATCAGTAGAATTCAAAATAATAACTAATAATAACTATTTATTAAATTATAGGTAATGGAATTTCCTTTCAAATTTGGCTGTTTGTGAACGTAACGACTACAAATTTATCTGAAGTTACGAATTATCTGAAATAACGAATGCCTCATCTAAACAAATGGAATGGAACAAATTAATTATAAATAATAATAATAATAAAAAGGTTTTATTATTGTTATTTATTATTAGTAGATTGTTACGTTCCATTCGTTTAGATACGGCATTCATTATTTCACATAATTCATAACTTCGGATAAATTCGTACTCGTTACGTTCACTAACAGCCAAATTTGAAAGGAAATTCCAATACCTATAATTGAATATTTATAGTTAGTTATTAGTTCAGATTTTCAGGTTTTCGAATTTTCAGATTCTCATTCTTTTGAATTTTCTGATTTTGATTCTTATTTTTGGATTTTAAAATTTCCAAATTTTTTTAATTTTCTAATTTATGAAATTTCGAATATTTAAAGTTCCTAATTTTGAATTTTCGAACTTCTTAACTCCGAATTTCCGAAATGTTCCAATTTCTGAAATGTTCCAATTTCCTGAATTTCCGAAATTCTGAATTTCCGAAATTTAGAAAATTTAGAAATTTGGAAATTTCGAATTTCGTAAATTACGAATTTCGTAAATTACGAATTTCGTAAATTACGAATTTCCGAAATTTTGAATTTCCGAAATTTAGAATTTCCGAATTTTGAAAATTCTGAAATTCCAAAATTTGAAATTTCGGAAATTCAAAATTCGGAAGTTCGAAATTCGAAATTCGGAAGTTCGAAATTCGTAAATTCGGATGTTCAAAATGTCTGAAATTTTGAATTTTCCAATTTCCGAAATTTTGAATTTGAAATTCAGAAATTCTACATTCGGAAATTCTAAATTTTCGGAAGTTTAAAAATTCGGAAATTTGAAGTTGAAAAATTTGGAAATTCTGAAATTTCGTAAATAACGAATTTATCAAAATTTGTTAAAAAACGAATTTGGAACTAAACGAATTGCACATGTCTAATATCTGGAAGCATCAGCTTCCTCATAAAACACACCCATTTTACACTTTCTAATCTATTGGCAAAGCAAAGTAGCTTTTTTTTAACTTACCAAACACGTCGTCGCCGTCTGCACTTTTCACTGCGCCTTCTGAAAACGTGTACAGAGTTAGTACATAATGGTGTTAGTAAACATAGCAGAGTTATTGCAGTTCTGAAAAATGAAATATTTTCTAAGAAGCAGCTTTAAAATCAATGCCAAGGGAGTCAGGCAACAGAGATCAAAACGGGGGCGTGAGGTTGTGATATGTACAAAGGGCAGAAGAGACAAGGAAGAGGCAGAGCTGCAAAGAGGATCAGCGAGTGAGAAACAAAAAACATTTTAGGCCTCAGGCACACTCAACCTTTTTTTTTTAACTCTCCTAGAAGCCTTCCTCCTCGCAGCAGCGTTTTGTTCTAGAAAAAAACGCCTGACACTTGTCAAAGTGTCTAATGCTTTTAGAAACGTTTAGGTGCATTTACAGGCATCAAGCACTTGGGTGTTAATTAATTAATGCCAAATAATTTATTCTGGCCAGTGAAATTAATTAACGTATGTTATGGGGAGATAGGCCGATTAGATACTGGTCTTCATCAGATAAAAAATTCTGCCAACATCTCAGAAAGACTCAAATTACAGTTACCCCAATTGGGACTTTTGAGGAAGATTGAAGAAATATTAGACATGTGCAATTCGTTTAGTTCCGAATTGACAAATTCGTTAATTCCGAAATTTCCGAATTTCCAAAAATTTTAAATTTCGCAAATTCGGAAATTCTAAATTTCCGAAATTGGAAAATTAGAAATTTCGGAAATTCGAAAATTGGAAATTTCGGAAATTCGTAGGTTTGGAAATTGGAAGTTTCAGAATATCAGAAATCTGAAATTTCGGAAATTCGAAAATTCTGAAATTTGGAATAACTAACTAATAATAGCTATAATAAATGATAGGTATTGGAGTTTCCTTTCAAATTTGGCTGTTAGTGAACGTAACGATTACGAATTTATCCGAAGTTCCGAATTATCTGAGATAACGAATGCCGTATCTAAAAGAATGGAATGTAATAATCTATAAATAATAAATAACAATAATAATAATAAAACCTTTTTATTATTATTATTTATTATTAATTTGTTCCATTTCATTTGTTTAGATGCGGCATTCGTTATTTTGGATAATTCGTAACTTCAGATAAATTTGTATTCATTACGTTCACAAACAGCCAAATTTGAAAGGAAATTCCAATACCTATAATTTAATAGTTACGGTAGTTATTATTAGTTATTATTTCGAATTTTACTGATTTTCTTTCTCACATCATAAAGACACATAACATGATGACACGTATTATTGTATACAGGAAACACCCTGAAACTCGGATATGCTGGAGCACCAAGCTGGGCAATGTAGAGTAAAAGGCCAGATTGTGGAGGTGTTCACAAAGCTACCCAACGCATTTCGAAGATGTATGTTTATTCCTTCTTCAGGAATAGAAAAGGGTGCAAAAATCTACAACATATTGGTACAAGATATACAATCGCTGGAGCAAACAGATGAGTCACAATGGAACAGGCATATGATACATATTTACAAAAGGTCCTCATGGGTAAAGTAAAAATATATATGACAATAGCATACTCCAACAGGAATATATCTCATCGTTACCATTGTACCATTATGTTGTCGATTTTTGCACCCTTCTCTCCCCCTGAAGAAGCAATAAACATACATCTCCGAAACGCGCTGGGTTGCTCGGTGAACTCCTCCACAATCTGGCCATTTTCTCGATATTGGCCAGCTTGGTGCTCCAGCATATTCGAGTTTCAGGGTGCTTTCTATATACAATAATCTGTGTCACAATGTTATGTGTTTTTACGATGTGATTTACTATCGACCTCCATGGTCGTTTTTCTGATTGTATAACAATAACATTTTGGTCATTTTTATTATACATTTTGTTACACTTCCTTACTATTTTTTCAGTCTGCCTCAAAAGTCCCAATTGGGGCAACATTGTTCTCAATTGTAGTGAAATTAATTAACATTTACGCAATAAATGCGCCCAGCGTTAACGCACATTTAGATGCGTTTACAAGCGTCAATGGCTTTTTCTGCCCAAATTCTGCTGCCCCTTGAAGCAGTGTTTTTTTTTTCCTGCCTCTAAACTCTCCTGCCACTTAATGCCGCTAAAAGTCTGTGTGTGTTTGGACACATAAGATAACATGCAGGGGAGTTCAGAAGCAGAAAAAAAAAAACCCTGACGCCTCTAGGAGCAGTTGTAATAACATCCAGTGTGCATGAGGCCTTATACTGGAGCAAGAGAGAGGGACGAGTATTGACTGAAAAACCACAAAGTGTTAAGGTTCGTTCACATAGGTGACTGGGGGGGGGCGGTAAAAGCAGGCGGTTGAGCCACAGTTTTGCTACCCTCCGACTGCCCACCTAAATACATATATGCAGGTGCTGAGGGCTGTAGACATGCTGCAGTCGGGATGCTTTGCTTCATGGCCACAGCAAAAAAAAATAAACCAATTTAAGGGAATGGGACCACGCCACAACTATACTGCCACCCCACGTGGGGCAGCATTTTGGGGGTTAAAGTGATAGAAAAGGATACATTTTTTTAATTTAAAAAAAACAAACATGTTATACTTACCTGCTCTGTGTAATGGTTTTGCACAAAGCAGCCCTAATCCTCCTCTTCTTGGGTACACTCTGGCACTCCCGGCCCCTCTCCCCCTCCGAGTGCCCTCATAGCAAGCTGCTTGCTATGGGGGCACTTGTGCGTGTTCACTTCTGAACCGTGCTCTGTGTGTCCATTGACACCCAGAGCACGGCTCAGCCCCGCCCCTCTTCTCTAGCTGTGATTGACAGCAGTGGGAGCCAATTCTGTCTCTGAGGCAATGAGGAGGGAGAGAGCCGAGAGATACGGTACTCTCGGGTCCATCGCTGGATCAATATCGGGCTCAGGTAAGTATAAGGGGAGAAGCGGGGGGGGGCCTTTATAAACACTTTAAAACAGGTGGTAAGGAGGCATCATACCACCTTCTCATCATATGTCAAACACCCTCTGAAAAGCGATCCACGGTGTATCACTTTTTAAAGGGGCCACAATGATAGCCGCACATCTAAATGAGCCCTAAAAATGGTATAAAAAAGCCAATAACATTTTGTGAGTGATGCTCTACAGCAAGAGTCAGCAACCTAAAACATGTGTGCCCTGGTGGGCACAACAATCTATCTCCAGTGGTACCTGGAGGATCAATAGTCACATATTCATGAATCCTTTTTGATATTTCTCATTAACATGTTGCCCAAGCCTCTTTTGCATTTTTTTTTATATTTAGCACACACTTTAGGTGAAATTTTGTATGTAAAACCCCAAAACATTATATATTTTACAAAAACAGAGACCCTGGCGAATACAATGGTGGTAGTTTTTTTTTTTTTAATGTCACATGATATTAGCACAATGGTTTATCATACCCCTAGTTTTAGGAAAAAATACACTAATGTTAATTTTAGGGCACAAAAAAGCAACTTTACCCTTTATAGTAAAATTTTAAAGAAGGAATTAGATTTATATTATATACTGTATATTATATTAGTAAATAGATATCAAATTTGTCAAGTCTTAGATTTGTGTGTGCCTGTGAGACAGTGACAAACTTCAGTACCCAAAATTGTCCATAGGTGACGCTTTAAAAGGTTTTGCAGGCCATTAATTTAGAGTTAACCTGAATAATTGCCCCAGAATTATTGCTTTCACTCCGGCAAGTGTGGTGATTCCTAATAAATGTAAAGCAAGTGTCATTTCCATGTGTAAGTGCGCTTGTTTATGTTCGTATGTGTGTGAACGTGGGGGCCTTTAAAACATTTTTTAAATCTGTTTTTAGTGATTATGTATTACTTTCATTTTTTTAAATTTTTTTTTTTTTTTTTTTTTACTTAACTTTATTGCTATCACATAAGGAGCAGACAAGCCCCCTATGTGATTGCATACATGGAGTGACTGGTTCTCTTTAATGAGACATCAAGGGTCTTTTAGACCCCTGATGTCTTCCTTGCAGCTAGTGGAGCACAGATGGTGCTTGAATAGCTGCTCCCCTAACCACTGTGACAGCTTTGAACCTGGAAGTGACACTGTGACAGCTCTGAACCTGGAAGTGCTTACAGGTTCATATACTAGAGGGAGGATCAACAGATATTGGCTAATCTCATTCCGCTCTTTGTTTCCAGGTTCATTCACCAGAGGGACAATCAGCAGATATTGGCTGATCTCCCTCCGCTGTACACACTGACACCATGGCCATTACGGTCCCGCAGGTGGGACAACAGGGCCCCGTATAGAAGGCAGAAGGGGGGGGTGGGGTTGATGTGATTTTGGAGGCGGTGGGATGAGAATTTTGTCAGTAGCAGTGAAATGGTTAGAACATACCATATCTAGTCTGTAGTGAGTTTAAAACAAGTAATTCAGAAAGGAGTGTGCAGCTGAAGACATAGCACAAGTAAGCATAGATGGTGCTTGAATAGCTGCTCCCCCGACCACTGTGACAGCTCTGAACCTGGAAGTGCAAAAACGCTCTTTGCTTCCAGGTTCATTCACCGGCCAGAGGATCATCAGATATTGGGTGATCTCCCTCCACTCTATCCATTGACAACTGCCATGGGCATCGCAGGCCTGCAGGTGGTACAGCAGGGCCCAGGATACAAGGCGGATGGGGGGGATTTTGGAATTAGTAGTTGGATGAGCCTTTTGTTGGTAGCAGAGAAAGGGTTAGAACATAAGGAAGGGTTAGAACATAACATATTTAGGCTGTAGTGTAGTGAGTTTAAAACAAGTAATTCAGAAATGTGTGTGCAACTGAAGGCAAAGTACAACTAAGCACAGATGGTGCTTAAATAGCTGCTCCCTGACCGCTGTGAGAGCTTTGAACCTGGACGAGAAAAAAACGCTCTTTGCTTCCGGGTTCATTCACCAAAGGGAGGATCAGCAGATAGTGGCTAATCTCCTTCCACTCTACCCACTGACATCCACCATGGGCGTCGTGGGCGCCTACAGATGGGACAGCATAGCCCCGGGTTACAAGGCAGGTAGGGGTGATTTTGGTGGTGGTGGTGGCTTGTGCCTTAAGTCGGTAGCAGCAAACTGACATCCACCATCCCAGGCCATAGGACAGCAGAGCCCGGGATACAAGGTGGGCAGGTGGTTGGGGGGGTTTGGAGGTGTTGGTGGGATCAGCCTTACAATGGTAGGAGTGACATCCACCATGGGCGTCCTGGGCCTACAGATGGGACAGCATAGCCCAGGTTAGAAGGCGGGTGGGGGTGATTTTGGTGGTGGTGGTGGGTTGTGCCTTAAGTCGGTAGCAGCTCACTGACATCCACCATGGCCATCCCAGGCCATAGGACAGCGGAGCCCGGGATACAAGGTGGGCAGGTGGTTGGGGGGGTTTGGAGGTGTTGGTGGAATCAGCCTTAAAATGGTAGGAGTGACATCCACCATGGGCGCACTGGGCCTACAGATGGGACAGCATAGCCCGGCTTACAAGGCGGGCAGGGGTGGTGGGTTGTGCCTTACGTCGGTAGCAGCAAAAGGGTTGAAACATAACATATCTATTGTGTAGTATACAGGGGCGGACTGACAACTCATGGGGCCCCCGGGCAATAGGAGATTATGGGGCCCCCAGGCAATCAGAGATTATGGGGCCACACAGTATACACACGCACAGTATACAATCACACAGTATACACAGACATGTTTCTATTGGCTGAGAGGGTGCTGGAGAGGTGGGGCAGCTATAATGTCTGGATTTTTAGACCAAAAGGATGTCAGTAAGGGACATTTCAGAGACAGATGTAAAAAAACACAGATTTTTACATACTGTTCCTGGTTTTACTGAGGCTGGCAACCCTGATGGGGCCCCCTAGTGGCCCAGGGCCCTCGGGCAGTGCCCGAGTGGCCTAATGGTCAGTCCGCCCCTGGTAGTATAGCAAGTTTAAACTAGTAATTTAGAAAACGTGTGTGCAGCTGAAAACATGGCACATGTAAGCATAGATGGTGCTTTAATAGCTGCTCCCCCTTACCACTGTGACAGTTCTGAACCTGGAATTGAAAAAAAATGCTCCTTGCTTCCAGGTTCATTCACCAGAGGGAGGATCAGCAGATATTGGCTAATCTCCTTCCGCTCTACACACTGACATCTGCCATGGCCATCCCATGCCATAGGACAGCGGAGCCCGGGATACAAGGCGGGCAGGTGGTTGGAGGTATTGGTGGGATCAGCCTTACAATGGTAGCAGTGAAAGGGTTAAAACGTAGCATATCTAGTCTGTAGTGTAGTGAGTTTAAAGCAAGTACAACTATCATTAAAAAAAAAACGACACAGCTACGGCACTCTATTGTTCACTGGCACTCTGTTTGCTAATGCTTGTAAATTGACACTTAATATGGAAAAGGTTGCAAACCCCCTGCTGTACATGCTGCTTTCCCCACTAATCCTGTTGATGGAAACTGGCCTTGTATGCAATAACCAGAGCAGCACAGCTAATGAGGGCATAAGCCATTAGCGCTTCGCGATCGTGCCTCTTTTTTTTATTTCGACCCTCATTATTAAAGTCTTTCAGCTCCAGTTAGCGAGACTGCATTGCAGGAGTCTTCAAACTCTCTAAACAAAAGGCCAGTCTGCCGTTCTTCAGACTTTGGGGGGGGCAGATGTTAAGTGTCAGTGGGAGGAATAGTGCACCATCATTAGTGTCAGTGGGAGGAATAGTAGCCAATCATTGGTGTCAATAGAAAGAATAGCACCCCATCATTGGCGTCAGTAGGAAGAATTGTACCCTATTGTTGGTGTCAGTGGAAGGAATAGTGTTCCATCATTGCTGTCAGTAGAAAGAATAATGCCCATCATTGGTGTCAGTAGGAAGACTTGTACCCTATCACTGGTGTCAGCGGAAGGAATAGTATTTGATCATTGGTGTCAGTAGAAAGAATAATGCCCCATCATTGGTGTCAATAGGAAAAATAGCACCCCCATCATTGGGTCAATAGAAAGAATAGCACACCATCATTGGCGTCAGTAGGAGGAATTGTACCCTATTGTTGGTGTCAGTGGAAGGAATAGTGTTCCATCATTGCTGTCAGTAGAAAGAATAATGCCCATCATTGGTGTCAGTAGGAAGACTTGTACCCTATCATAGGTGTCAGTGGAAGGAATAGTATTCGATCATTGGTGTCAGTAGAAAGAATAATGCCCCATCATTGGTGTCAATAGGAAAAATAGCACCCCCATCATTGGTGTCAGTAGGAAGAATTGTACCCATCATTGGTGTCAGTGGAAGGAATAGTATTCGATCATTGGTGTCAGTAGAAAGAATAATGCCCCATCATTGGTGTCAATAGGAAAAATAGCACCCCCATCATTGGGTCAATAGAAAGAATAGCACACCATCATTGGCGTCAGTAGGAAGAATTGTACCCTATTGTTGGTGTCAGTGGAAGGAATAGTGTTCCATCATTGCTGTCAGTAGAAAGAATAATGCCCCATCATTGGTGTCAGTAGGAAGACTTGTACCCTATCATAGGTGTCAGCGGAAGGAATAATATTCGATCATTGGTGTCAGTAGAAAGAATAATGCCCCATCATTGGTGTCAATAGGAAAAATAGCACCCCCATCATTGGTGTCAGTAGGAAGAATTGTACCCTATCATTGGTGTCAGTGGAAGGAATAGTATTCGATCATCAGTGTCAGTAGAAAGAATAATGCCCCATCATTAGTGTCAATAGGAAAAATAGCACCCCCCATCATTGGTGTCAGTAGGAAGAATTGTACCCTATCATTGGTGTCAGCGGAAAGAATAGTATTCCATCATTGGTGTCAGTAGAAAGAATAATGCCCCATCATTGGTGTCAATAGGAAAAATAGCACCCCCATCATTGGTGTCAGTGGGAGGACTAGTCCCCCTTCAGTAATGTCAATAGGAAAAATAGTATACCATCATTGGTGTCAATGGAAGGAATAGTACCCCATCATAGGTGTCAGTAGCAAAAATAGTACCCATCATTGGTATCAGTGGAAGGAATAGTACCTCATCATTGGTGTCAGTTGGAAGAATAGTGTCCCATCATTGGTGTCAGTTGATGGAATAGCACAGCATCATTAGTGTCAGTAGGAAGAATAGTACCACATCATTGGTGTCAGTGGAAGGTATAGTACCCCAATCATTGGTGTCAGTAGGAGAAATTGTGCCCCATCATTGGTGTCAGTAGGAGAAATAGTGCCCCATCATTGGTGTGAGTAGAAATAATAGTAACCCATAGTTGGTGTCAGTGGGAGGAATAGTGTCTCATATCAGTGAGAAGAACAATGTCCCAAGAGCTGGATAAAAACAAGCAAAGGTCTCCGGGCAGCAGTTTGGAGACCACTGCTGTATTGAATTCAGTGGCATGTGAAAGTGAAGGCAGGAGGTAAGAGAGTTCAAAGGGAAAGAGCTAAGGTCTGAAAGTAGAGAACATATAGAGGTAAGGGAATGGAAGAAAGAGCAAGGGAATGGTGGGGAAGGCAAGGGTGGGAAAGAGAAGGGAAAGGAAGGTGAAGAAGGAAAGAGCAGGGAGATAAAGGAAGGGAAGGCCAGAAGAGAAAAGGGAAGAGAAGAGGCACACAATGAAAGGAGAAGAAAAAAGAGGGGGAAATGGAAAGAATGATAGGTAGGAATAATATGGAAAGAAGAAGGAAGGGAAGGAAATTAGGGCAGGAATGACCTGGAATTGGCAAGAATACACATAAGCTAAACTCCAGGCAAAAATTAGTGTAGCTCTGTATCAATAAGTTTTTGGAAATATTTTTTAAAAGCAAGCTGTTTAGGTATCTGCATTCTATTTTATTTAAGCCCCTCGCAATCTCCTATAAAGCAGAGCTCAGACTGCACAAGGGAGAAGCAGTACAGATAACCAGTCAATTGTACTGCAGTGGTCGTATGCTAACAAAGGACATGCTGATTGGGTGGGGGAAGCAGAGTGATAGAGAAATGATCTCATCTGTCTTCTGCTTCTCCTTTCACTTTTCAATTATAGGCTGGGGGGAGGGACAAGACCGGTACATGTTACCTGACCTGCAGCAAAAATAAAAATATCAGGTTTCCTTCTCCACCAGATGGAGCTGTGCTGTGTGGCAGTGCTGAGTATATTTTAGAACTAGATAGACAAAAAGGCAAATACTTTAGCAAGTAAAACAGCTCATGTATATGTACCGTATTTATCCGTATTTAGGCGCCGGCGTATAACACGCACCCCAAGTTTAGGAGGGAATATTAAAGTGGATGTAAACCCCAAAAAAAAATTATTTCTTTTTGATGTCATAATATAGAGAATTCGATTTCCTTTCATTTGAGCCCAGTCTTGCCACACAGATTTACTCGAGGCCTGAGCAATCCTCTTTTATTGTTCAGTTAGAAAGATCTTGACAAAGTGCTGAAATCTTTGTCAAAAATGCCCCCTTGCTTTGAGTGACAGATGATTTACATATCTCATGCACTAGCCTAAAAGAGGCACATCCTGTGTAATTATAAAAAGTGAGAAATCCACCCCTCCCCCACATAACAAATCCTGTGATCAATGTATCCTCAGACACACACACACTGCACTATAACAATCATCAGATCACTGCATGTTCTACTCTGCCCAGCTCTGACTACATACATCTCCCCTATATTCTTCTTGCTGTTCACTCGAATAAATTTATTTTCACTCTGGTCTGTGGATCTGTGGTCTGTGCCTGTCTCAGGCTAGTGCATGAGATATGTAAATCACCTGTCACTCACAGCAAGGGGGCGTTTTTGATGAAGATTTCAGCACTTTGTCAAGATCTTTCTAACTGAACAATAAAAGAGGATTGCTCAGGCCTCGAGTAAATCTGTGTGGCAAGACTGGGCTCAAATGAAAGGAAATCTTATTCTCTACATTATAACATTTTTTGGGTTTACATCCACTTTAAGGAAAAAAACTTTTAGGAGGGAAGTTTAAGGAAAAAAACTTACATTTAAATGCCCATCATTGCAGTCTTGTCCAGTGTCCATCATTGCAGCCTTGCCCAGTGCCTGTGCAGCCTTGCCCAGTGCCTTTGCAGCCTTGCCCAGTGCAGCCTTGCCCAGTGCCTTTGCAGCCTTGCCCAATGCAGCCTTGCCCAGTGCCTTTGCAACATTGCTCGTCTAGTTGCAGCACTGCTGATTTAAAATTGGCGCCGACTGAGTGGAGAGGACGAGCGCTGACAACATACCGAAAGCCGCATGTATTTTCGGCTAGTCTAGGCTCCTCTCGCAGTCCCGCCCACCTCCACTGATTGCGAGAGGAGCCGAGCGCCGACAACATACAGAAATCCGAGTTCGGCTAGTCTCGGCTCTGCTTACAGTCAGGGGCGGGACTGCGAGAGGAGCCGAGACTACCCAAACTCAGATTTCTTTATGTTGTCGGCGCTCGCTCCTCTCGCTATCAGTGGAGGTGGGCGGGACTGCGAGAGGAGCCGAGACTAGCCGAAAATACACGCGGCTTTCGGTATATCGGCTCCGCTAGCTCCCTTCTTAAAAATCAGAGGGGGATCAGCGGGGGATCGGCGTATAACACGCACCCACAATTTTCCCCTGATTTTAAGGGGAAAAAAGTGTGTGTTATACGCCGATAAATACGGTACTTGTTCTGTGTATTTAGCTGTTGTCCTGGAGTTCAGCTTTAAATAGGGCTATAGATGGAATGAATGCATGTTGACGGCTGAGAGATGATACAAAAGAACTTAGAATAGGAGCATAATACAGAGCAGGGGAAGGAAACCTCAACACTCCAGCTGCTGTGAAAGTCCCATGTGCCATTGTAAGACTCTCATGAGGCATTGCAAGATTTGTAGTTTTTACCGCAGTTGGGGTTCGGAGGTTGCCTACCCCTGATTTGGTCACTGAATGAACTGGAGGGAAGAGAAAGCAGAGAAAGAGGTCAGCTGTAAGGCCACTTTCACACTGAGGTGCTTCTAAACTGCCAGTAAAAACACTGAGTGCTTTTGAAGAGCTTTTCAGGCGCTTTTGAAGAGCTTTCCATTCATTTCAATGGGGAGGAGAGTTTTTCACAGCCCTGCCAGCACACTGCCCCAGTGTGAAAGCGTTTATTGATTTTAATGGAAATACGTTTTCCTGAGCTTTTTAGGAGCTGTTTTTAACGTGAAAGCGCCTGAAAAGCGCCTCAAGGTGAAAGTGGTCTAAGAAAGCCCATAGAGGGACAACTCAACATACGCTATATTACCAAAAGTATTGTTACGCCTGCCTTTACACGCACATGAATTTTAATGGCATCCCAGTCTTAGTTTATAGGGTTCATTATTGAGTTGGCCCAACCTTTGCAGCTTCAACTCTTCTGGAAAGGCTGTCCAGAAGGTTTAAGAGTGTGTCAATGGGAATGTTTGGCCATTCTTCCAGAAGAGCATTTGTGAGGTCAGGCACTGATGTGGACGAGAAGGCCTGGCCCGCAGTCTCCACTCAAATTCATCCCAAAGTGTTCTATCGGGTTGAGGTCAAGTCTCTGTGCAGACCAGTCAAGTTCTCCACCCCAAACTCATTCTCATCCATGTCTTTATGGACCTTGCTTTGTGCACTGGTGTGCAGTCATGTTGGAACAGGAAGGGCAATCCCCAAATTGTTCCCACAAAGTTGGGAGCATGAAATTGTCCAAAATGTCTTGGTATGCTGTGGCCTTAAGAGTTCCCTTCACTGGAACTAACAGGCCAAGCCCAAACCCTGAAAAGCAAACTCATAACATAATCCCTCCTCCACCAAATGATTTGGACCAGTGCACAAAGCAAGGTCCATAAAAACATGGATGAGCGAGTTTGGGGTGGAGGAACATGACTGGCCTGCACAGAGTCCTGACCTCAACCCGATAGAACAACTTTGGGATGAATTATAGTGGAGATTGCTAGCCAGGTCTTCTCATCAGTGCCTGACCTCACAAATGCACTTCTGGATGAATGGTCAAACATTCCCATAAACACACTCCTAAACCTTGTGGACAGCCTTCCCAGAAGAGTTGAAGTTGTTATAGCTGCAAAGGGTGTGCCAACTCAATATTGAACCCTACTGACCAGTGGCGGTGCATCCATAAGGGCGCATGGGCGCCACCCCCTCTCTCCAGCCACCCCCTCTATCACCAATGGATAGATTCATGTATTGCATGAATCTATCCATGGCCGCCACTGCCACCCCCTATTCAGGCACACGGCCCCTCTTCAGGCGCCTGAATTACAGTGGCGGGGGGTGTTTTTGAAGCACCCGATTAGAGCCATAGGCTCTAACAGGCGTCAAAAATGGTAAACAGTTCACCCAGCTGTGTTGGAAAAGCGAATGAATATTCGCTTTCCTAACACTGAACCGCCTCTCCGCCAATCAGCTGCTCGGGTTTGTTACCCGTCACCTGATAGGCTGAAACAACAGGCACTGTGATTAATACCCCCTCCCTATCGAGCCTGAGCGGCCCACATACTTTTCTCAGGTCACAATGAATTTTACAGGCCTGGTGATAATAAGGGACGAGGGAATCTGTCGGGTTGGATTCAAAGAGGTTTGGAAAATCCTGTGTCAGGACCGGGATCTGAAGCCACAACCTCCACTGCCTCTGGAAGTCGCTGTTCTTGCGGAGCATCCTGGATGCTGGACAGCTTCCTGCCTGATTCCTTAGACAACCTTGCCTTGTCTCTTGTTTCTCTTGAACTCTTGAACTTCCAGTTTGCCAGATTACTGTGCTCTCTCTAGCTGATATCTTACTCCTTTGCGTACCTTCAGCTTTCCCTTTCTCCACTACCACCCGGTACTGACCTTGGCTTGTTCCTCAAATAGACTTCTGCTTGATCCCTACCTGCTATATCTGCTACTGGACCCTGGCTTGCTCACCTCCTGGATGGGCGATCCTGAGGACCACGATCTGGTACTAACACACAGCAAAAGTAATCTCCACAATTAGGAGCTCTGGTGAATATCGGTTAGTGCTTAGACCCTGCAGCTGGAGTGAGCCAACGTCATTCGCCAGGGTGATCTGCTTGTATACCTATCCTGCTGGTTGGTAGGAGTCTCTCTACTGCTATAGCTACTGGCTGAAAATTTTAAAAATCTCATTAAAGGTCTATGGAAAGGGCATCCTATTAATACATTTTGGATATTTTAAGGGTTATACTGTAAAAGGGCATTGGAAGCTGGGCACTGCCATTGGGGTTATGTTCCAATGCAAAAAAAAGGAAGTATTTTCATGTGGCTTCAAGGGCAACATTGAAAATACATGATTACTTTAAACAAGCTTGGGGATGCCTTAAAGTTGTATGTGGTGTTATGGAACAATATGCTTTACATGGACAGTCTCAGAGACAGCGAACAATAGCAGTGAATATTTAGCTGTGGAATTGATTTTTTTTTTTTACAATTAGCTTGGCTCACTCCCACTTTGTACCTAAAGGGCACACATCACCCTTCTTCAGAACAAGCTCCTATGGAACAGTCCATAACTATCTTAACATGTTGTGCTTCCCAACACGTGCTGCTTTGCCCCTGAATGGACATCCCTTGCTTGAATACAGCAATCCAAACTGGTTAAATTCAATATGAAAAAAAAAAATGTCAGGTTGTTCTAGCAGTGACACCTGCTTTTTCATTAAATTGTAATAGGCCTGCCTTGACTAGCAGATATAATTTGGCCCTGTTCTTGTGGATGCAAAACTGTCCTACCACTGGCCAATTTCTATCCAACTCTTATTAAGAATTAAGAGACCACAGATATTACGGTAGTGTAAAATTGAACAGCTCATTTTTGATGAGAGATAATTGGCTGAAATGTACTAAAGACAAAGAGTAGAGGCAAGTGTTTTACTACATTAATTAAAATATTGCAAATGACGCAGAAGTGTAAAACTGGCCAGCAGCAAGACAATACTAATGAGCAAGGCTAGGCTAAAATTTAAGAGAGATGAAGAACACAGGCTGGGGTTTTACGTAACAATTAGGATTCTTCAGTGGACACAAAAAGGTAAAATTAGCCAACAGCAACACAGGTTTAATCAGGGATAATAGGCCTAACTAGTGTATGTCTAACTTTTATTTTTACTTTGGGCATAGGGGGTGATTGAATTCAAGGTGCATACTGTTGTAAAACTTCAAAATTTCAAATGATGCAGAGGCATGTTGCGAACATAGGATAGCTGACTTGTTACTGATAACTGATCAGTAACAAGTGATTGCTGCTCTTTAGGTGCCTCGAAAAAATCCTAATCAACATAAAAAAAAGAAGAAGAAATAAAACCCCCAAAATATCACCCCTTTAAAAGGGAACTTTGCAACAACAACAACAACAAAAAATAAGACAGTTTAACTTAAAAAAAGGACCAACCAACATACCCCCAAAAATAAAGATCAAAACAAAAAAATAACATCTGAAGCAAAAGGCTACTTTTTAAGGGAAGTCTTGCAGCAAAAAAAAGTTTACCCTAGAATAAAGGCCCTTTTAACATAAAAGAAAAACCAATATACCCCTGAAATAAATGGAACCCCCAAAATACCGTCCCCTCACCCCCTAACCCCCCCCCCCCCCAAAAAAAAAAAAGTCAAGGGAAGCCTTGCAGGAAACAAAAAGTTTGCTATGGATGGGAAGGCAGCAAAAAGTGGCCACTGATCTCAAATCAACCTCTAGATATAATTAAAAACAAACAGCCCCCTATAATAAGAACAAAAAGAAAAGAGGTTGATTGTGCAAACAGCTAGCAATCAGAATAAAATATAGTTTACCAACTGACCCTAATCTCTTCTTATGCAGTTTTTCAGCTTTTTGTATCCTTTCTTGATAGCAGCTTCCAGTGCACTTACACTATAGCTGCTCTATGTCGCCCCCCCCCCTCCCCATAGTTAAGAATATATCTTATCCAAAAGCCTTCTAAGTCTGCTGGCTATAAGTCAAAGGCCATGCAGTGCATTATGTTATAAAGAAAGGGATCTGCATATAAATTTGCTGGGACAGAGAGTTTTAAAATTGTCTTTAACCCATGGCACCATGCCACCCTCATACCTAGTAAAAAATGCCAGAGGTAGTAATAAAAGCTAAAAAAAAATCCTGGGACATGCTTCAGAAGGGAGAGAGGGAGTTTGGGTGTAAATCTGGGTCATGTATGGAGATCCCCTTTAAGGAAGGAACCCTGTGCATTTCTAAAATGCGACACTATAGTACTTGAGACTCACATACAATGGAGTAAAGTATTGCTTTGGGATTCTACAAGGTATTCTGGTTACATTTTTCTGCTATTTTCTGCTATATATTGTTTCAATTGTGCTCCCCTTGGGTGGATCCTGTATTCAATCTGAGTGTACTTTCAGCCTATATCTATCATATAACTATAGCTTGAAAATGTTGGTAAATACCTGAAAAAAGCTAAAATTGTGCCTGTGTCCAAATATATAGGGACCTAACTGTATGACCCAATAGAAGGCGTGGTCAAATATATATCCTATATTTCCAGTTTGTCTGTAATTTGCTTGCGTTTTTTCTAAAAATGCATCTATATATTGTGACAAATTTACTTAATAAAGATCTTCATAAATAAAATATGTGCAAAATTATTTGTGTCTGGCCTTTAGATTTTTAAGATCAATAACATTTGCCTTGTCATTTCCAAATCTCTGCAGTAATAGATGAAAACCCTGGTGTCCAGCCTACGGCCCTTGTTACTTATTGTGGAGCCTTCAGAGCCTCTTTCGGGCCATAGCCAGTGGTTTCCTTACCTAGGTGCTTTCTTAGGCAAGTGAATGAAAAATAATCTTTACACTTGGCTTCTAGACGTTAAATGGTTAATGTGAAATAATGAATTGTTATGTTATTTTTGTGCAGTGCATTTCCTTTTCTTTTTTGTTTCCTCTGTTTATATTGCTGTGGCACAAAAACAATTTTACGTGGGCTGTAGGGAGTACAAATGTGGGAGGCATGGGTTTTAAAGGGGCTATAATAGCAGTAATCTCCAGCAATTTGTGCCCCCAGCCTATGACTAAGTGCAATATTCCCATCGCAAGGCCAAGGAGTAAGTGGGTGCTGTAGCAAATACCAGATGGAGACTGGTAACACATACCAAAGCATATATTGCTGGCACAATGTGGACCTTCAAGATAACATTTAGTGGGATGGTCACATGACAGCGGTAAGGTGCAATGTTTCAGGGCCATGCTAGTTGGACATGCAAGATGAAGGGGTCCTGGGTGGCCCGAAATGTTGCACCTTACCGTTGTGACATGATCATCTCCTAGGTGTTATCTTGAAGATCCATGGTGTGATGGTGACATATGCTTTGATCCAGCTTATGACTGTCTCTTGAAGTATGTCCCCAGTCTCTTAATACTCCTATAGCATGTTCACAGTCTCTGACCACCTCCAGCAGCATGCCTGCATTCTCTAACCATCTCTTGTAGCCTGCCTGTAATATCTGACTGATTCCATTTCCAATATCAGACAGCTTTCTGTACCATTACAGCTACTGAATATCATGTGCAGCTCTTTGTAGATGTCAGGAGTCAATCTTAGGGACCACTTTATCAAGAAGTTGACCATCACTGCTCTAATTGCATTACTTATCTTTCTGGCAGCTATAGATTGATAAACTTTGGGAATCACTATCTTACTGAAAAGGTAGATTTAAAAACATGTAGACATGTGCTGCTATTTACAAATCATAATAATTTCAGAAAAAAACACTTGCTTGATGCAAACCGCCTGATTTTCTGAGGGATAATAGGCCTAACTGACATACATCTAACTTATATTTTTACTAGGCATAAGGGGTAATGGGTATAATTTGAGGTGCTTTAGGTACACACTGTTCATCAACCATTTTTGTTTTTTTTAAACAATGACTTGCCCTCTAATATTACATTTGCATTAATTGTGCACTTTCAGAGTACTCTCACTGTACTGTTAACATTTGAGACACATGGGAAGTTATAAGAGGCAGCAGATAACTATTAATGCATATCTAAAGGCAAAGATTCCTTTTAAGTTTTGGACAGAGTGGGGAATTGTTAAAACCCCTGTTGAAGCTGAATTCCAGGAATTTGGCAACTTTGCAAAAAGTGCAGGCACACTATGAGTTAGGTCCAATTAGGTGCATGGCACCTCCAGGACTTATCTCTATTACTTATATGTGGTTTATTGCACTCCCAGGAGGCCACTCTCTGGCTGTGAGAGGAGAGAAGTACACACAGCAGCTATGCCCACCCTCCCTTTGCTGCCCATTCACAAAAGCCTTTGTATTTTATGAATGAGTTCACATAATACAAAGGCTTCAGTGAATGGGCTGAAGGAAAGGAGGGGTGGAAATAGCAGTTCAAGCTACTCTGCTTTTGAAGGAACTGAGACCACAGTGAGCAGCGCTGGAGCCTATCCTCCAGGAGCACAATAAACCTGTCAGATGTGAATATTAGAGATAAGTCTATGAGGTGGCAGGCATCTTGGTAGACTTAACTAGACATGTGCAATTTGTTTAGTTCCGAATTAGTTCGACAAATTTGTTAATTCGGAAATATCTGAATTAACGAAAACCCGTTCAACAAAATTTTCAGAATATTTGTAAAAAATTTGAATATTCATAGATTTGAAAGTCAGGAAATCTGAAAAAAACGTTTTATTATTAATTTGTAACTTCGGATACATTTGTATTCGTTATGTTTACTAATAGCCTAATTTAAAAAGAAATTCCAATACCTATAATTTAATAGTTAGTCTGATTTTCGGATTTTGAATTTACGAATTTTCGAATTTACGAAATTACGGATGACACAAAAAACGAAAAGATAAGCAAAAAAGAAATAAAACGAAAATGAACAAATTTTTTGGCAGTGCACATGTCTAGACTTAACTTATGGTATGCCTGCAGTTTTTACAAAGTAGCTGAATTCTTGGAGGGGTCCAAAACAAGCTCATAGATTCAGTAGCAGCTCTGAGCTTGCATCTATTTCTTTCAAGTTTTAATATAAAAGTTATTCCGACTGTAGAGCCGCCCGATCATTTTTATGGTACTTGTGGTGTGACGCCAGCCACCCCTAAATCCCCTCCCCCCCAGCAGACTCCTTTCCTCCTACAGTACATGGCTCCAGGGCTCTCCCACTGCTCCTCGTAGCCAGGGACCAAAGCTACTGACTTCAGGGTGGCAAGTGGAAGGAGATCAGGGAACATTGTTTCCTCCATCTCCTCTACCCTGCAGGCAGAAGTGCTCAGCTCTGAGTGATTCCAGCTTCAGAGCTGTCATTCCCCAGCTGCTGTGGCTGGGTAAACAGCTAAACAAGCATGGCCTGTGCTTGATTAGATGCGGTAAATGAAATAATCCCTAATGTCTCCAAAAGGAGAACCTGTCATCTGGTCATATAAAAGCCCCAGTTTATCCAGAAGAAGACAAAAAAAAAAACCCTAAAAAAAGGTATGGTCCTGCTCCAGTGGGGAAAAAAAAAAATCCTTCCTGATCCTCCAAAGGTAATTGGATATTCCATGGACCAACAATCTCTGGTGTCATTAACTATAGTCTCCCCTGTGGGGGCACAACTATAAAAACTTGACAGGGGCTCTAATCCTTCCTTGCGCTATCTTAAACAAAAAGAATCAACTCCAGACCTTTTACCTGCTTAATTGATGAAGAAATAATGAAGGAGTAGCCCACACCTGGCCATGAAACAGCTTTTGATTCAATTGTCCAATTACTTTTGGTCCCTTGAAAAGGGGGGTGGCTGTTCTTAAGAGCTGTAATTCCTAAACCCTTCCTCCGATTTGGATGTACATATCCTCAAAATAAACCTGAGACTATAGCTTGAATATGTTTTGGTAAATACCTGACAAAAACTACAATTGTGCCTGTGTCCAAATATATATGAACCTAACTGTATATATATATATTGTAGAACTAAGCCTAATGCAGCTTATGAAGGCCATGCAGATGGTGGAAGAACGTGTTCCTGTGAGGAAAAACCTTATGGGACATCACAAACTGCCTGTAGCAGTGCCATAGTTGTCAACCCCAAATATTTTTTTGCACCCCAGAAC